>WEKX01028186.1:20023-48439 GCA_013390025.1 Pitta sordida
CTGGGTGTGCTGCTCGTCCTAGGTGTGCCCCGTCCTGTCCAGCACTGGTGTGGTCCTACCCCCGCCCCAGGCAGCCGGGGAGCGGGGACAGCCTGACCCGGCGGCTCCCCGAGGAGGAGCGAGGATCCCGGGACACAGCGTGCGGCTGTGCCGGCGAGTAAACGGGCAGCTCGTGATCCCTTCTGGTACCCAGGTCTCAAAACACAACAAACGTTTAAGAGCTGCGGTTACTCTCTCTCAGTAATAGAGGTGGCCATATGATTTGCTTTGTATTTGCGTGCTTCTGTGGTAGGATGAGTTATTTCTAATACATCCTCATCTGTGATGCAAAGGTAGACCTCCTCTTTCTACGGCTTGCCGAAAAGGATCTTGGCAAGATGACCGAATTTATGGTAATTGTCATGATGTTAGAGAGGTTACAGTATGTGTCTCTCTTTGTGAGGAGCTTATTTTGTTCTCGCTGTGTCTTAAACTAAGTTTACTGAGTACTCTGAGCGGGACAGAAGGATTTCTTTTGTGTTGTAATGAGGATTATGCTGCCAAAATGTGCCTCGTGTGAAACTGAGTGCACTAGAATGCTTGTGAGCAGTTAAGCGCCTGCCTGAAGGTGGCATTCCCAGGAGATCCGTGTTTAATGGATGTGTCTGTGAGACTTGTTCAGGAGTTGCCTGAATGCAATTTTTTTAAAAGCGGTTTTGATAATTACGATGGGGTATTTCTGTTGGAGAAACACACATTGCATTACAGGAAAGACAGTAGCAGTGATGCAGTTTACCCAAGTTCAAGATCTGAGATAGTTTCCAAATATACATATATCTAAATGCTTCTATATTGTTTACTTATGGTCTAGAGAGAAAGCAGTCTGGTTGATTGCCTGTGTTAAGAAACCAGAATTTCTTGCAAGAGGATCAAGTTTCCTTAGTGTATGTCAAACTAGTAAATCCTTTGCAACTTTGAGCACCTTTTTATTGAAGTGCCATTAGGTCAGGGCTGTCTAGGGATGCCTTGGCAGGTTAAAAAAATAAAATACCTGCATGACTTCTAAATCCCTCACCACATTTGTTGACAGAATATTTCATTTTAAAACATAACTAGCCTTCTGTCATTCTTGTTTCTTGCAAGCCCTGAGTTATAGATCATTTGAAGAGTGATCTACAAAATAGAGACAAAGCCTGTGAAATAAATATTTCAGGAGTGGGAATTTGAGTGGCATAATTTTGCCTTAATACAGAGTAAAATTATGCACATTTTTTATGTCTAGACAAGATATCTAGTGTAAGAAATCAGAGATTTACTCAGAAAATGGCTTTTAAATCATCTTTTTTCTTTGTTTGTTTTAAAAATACTAAGAGAGCTGACTGTTCTTCTGGACATGGTAGCTTGTAATTTTAAGGTAGATGCTGTCCAGAGAATTTCTAGGCCACTAGGCAGGGAGACTCCTTTCTCTGAACAACAGCCCTTTTGTAGAACCCCTTTTAAGCAACTAGTCCTTTACCTCTCACCTTGTCTTGTATTATTCCCATTTTCCATGTATTCAAATTGTAAACTTTAGCTAAGGGTTCATGAGCTTTTCCCCTTGCTGGTTAGTTGCATGGTGCCATCTGTACCCAAAGGGCACGTGACTGTCACTGTGGGGAGGCTGTTGTGTCCCCTCAAGCCATGTTGAGAGTAGGTCTTTCAAGATTTGAGAAGCAGCACTGCACCCATTGGCTGTGGAGCAGCAAGGATGTTACATTTTTCTTTTCATGTCTTGAAAGATAAGGTTTATAACAGCTTGAAGTCTTTGAGAAGCCCAGGGCGTCTCTGTCCATACAGTGCTATGACCTTTCCCAAAGCCTTTCTTAGGTCTGATGGACCCAAACTCTGCTGTTCTCCTCAGCAGTCCCCAGGGGAGATCCAGTGGGACAATGCAGTTGGGGAGGTGCTGATATTGAAACCATAATCACTGATGAGTGCAGGGTTGAATGCGTCTGTGGCAGGTACACTGGGAACAGGTTTCCTGTCTTCTCTAGCTGCCAACTAGTGGTATTTCTTCCTTTAAATTTAAAACATGATTTAGGAAACTCGTCTGGAATGGCTAAACCTGAGCTCCTTAGGATGCTGAATAGTCTTCAAAGGATGGAATTTTTCATTGTTGCTTGCCAAACTTGCTTTGAAGCTTATCAGTTTCCTCATCCATCCATCACCCAATGCAAAAAACCTCCATGGATTGTTGCTGTCCGCTCTGCAGGAAGAGGCAAACAGCCACAAGTTTATCAGAAAGATAAACTCAGTTTTAAGTGGTAGAATAGCTCAACCACATTTGATTGTGCCTTCTTGCAAAGGATTAAATAGTGGCCCTCATCTTGTGCTTGCATGTAAAATAGAGAGGATGAAAATGTATTGGAACAGCTTCATGTGTGATGTTAAATGGGGGCAAAATAGCCAGCATTTAAGTTGACTGGAGTCTTTCTTGCCACGTGCTTTTGTGTTTTTCTATTGTTGTGTCCCAAGAGGTGAGGTCTCCCCAGGATCTGTGGGTTCAGCTAAGGCAAACTCCTTGAAGCTGTGGCAGATGATGGATCAAGCCACATACATGTTGTGCAGCAGGGAGCCTGGTGTCTTAGTGGTTGTGCTGGTCTGAGAGTGGAGACTGAGAACTGACTGCTCTGCAACTTAGTATCTGCAATTGTAAAGAGTAGTGGTCTTGATCAAGAAGAGAGGGTTTGCACAAATGATTTTTCTCAGAAAGACTGTTTCATTTTCAGCCATGGAGGGCTCCCTTGTACAGCTTTGCTTTAGGTTGTACATCGTTTCATTTACAAAAAAATCTTCACTTGTGAAAAAAGAAGGAAGACTAACTTTTCCCATGCATTAGAGGACCTCTAGTGAAATGGTTGTGTCTGGCCCCTGGTTTTTTTTTCTTAGTTGATCGCTCATCTGTTCTTGACATTAGCTGGATATGTCTGATGCAGAAATTATGAATTTGAGTTCTGGTCTTTAGAACTGAAAAACTGAGGTGAGGGTCCTGTAGCTGATGTGCTCTTTGGACAAGTCAATGTTAGTTCCTTTGTAGGAGTGGCAGAACTGTCCCAGTAGACATTTCACAGCTGTAGCAAGAGAAAGTTTGAAGGGAGGAATAGCTAGGGACTGCAGTGGTGATTAATTAAAAAACATGCCTTTACATTCATGTTGGGATTTGTAAGGTGTAATTTCTACCCTTGTCCCCTTTTATAATCAGAACTGAAGCACTTATCCTTGTTTTGGAATATCCTATATATTCTGTGCATTTTCTTCTGAAAGACGTGATGTAGTATCTATGGTTTTACAGTGGCAATGATGACTGTTGTGTCTTACTTAAATTATTAATTTCGTCTGACTGGAAAAATGTAAGCTGTAACAGTATGCAAATCCACTTGATGAAACAAGGTTTTCACTCTAGTTTTTGTGTGCTTGGATATTTATGAAAAGTTTGTATTGCAAACCCTTGAAGAGTAAGATTTTTCACTAAATACTAAATATATCTACATTTGTACATACATATCCAAGAAGGACCTGGTCTTTCTGTTTGAACCATACACTGCTGTATGAAGCTGTAGGGTTTTCTTCCTGCTTTTTTTTTTTTTCTGAAAAAAAAAAAGGCTGACAAAATTGCATCAAATGAAATTACAGTTGTTTAGTTGCAGCTATGTTACTTTCAAATACTCATTATTCCAGATACTTGAGTGCTCTCTGTGGTGCAGCAAACACTTCTAGTCACTCCAGCATTTAATCTTATGAAAAATCAACGGGGTTACCTAGATTAATGAGCAAGAGGTTTGAGCTGAGGCTTTGAACATGAGTTGAATAGTTAGTATCAGAACTATATCCCTGGTTTTTTTAAATATTTCATCTTAGAACTAAGTAGAAATAGGGTACTATAGTTATTACATACATCTATGCCTGAATGTGCAGTATTAACAGAAAATACATTTCTCATTAATTACAATATTCAGTTACAGATAAGAATATGATTAGATGCTAGTCTGACTAATATGATAGTAGGTAAGAAACAACAGAGGGTTCTTGATCATGGTAAAAACACATAATTTGTACAGCATTCAATGCTTCTAAATCAAATTTTGAGCACATAATGTATATCAACCTTGTATATGTTTGTCGGAACAACTGAAACATCAGTGTATTGTTGTTATTCTCATACTAAATCCAAAACACAGCGTTCCACCAGCTACTAGGAAGAAAGTAACCTCTCTCCCAGCTGAAGCCAGGACAGTGAGCGTATGATACCTATCAGTATTGTATTTTCCTATTTGAGCATGGAGTTTTGAGTTGAAATATGATAATGTGATGGGATTTTTTTGTTTGTTTTTACTCTGTCAAGAACATGTCTTCCTTGTAGCATGATAACATTTTATAATACAAGGACAGAAGTGTGACATGACATTTTCAGTTATGGTAAGATGATGTGATATAGTGAAAAAACTGATAGCAGGTCAAAATGATCTCTACAGGCATTGACTTGTAATTTATTTTATAGTTTCCTTACATTGATGTCTTTCCAGGAGTAAATGTATGTACTACATAACAGTATTCATATTTGAAAGCTGCAGCAAGAAAATATAAAATAGATGCAGTCACTTTATTAATAAAAGTAAATGTAAAATATATATACTATATAAGTTGGACGATATGATGGCTTTGATTCAGGACTTCAGGTCAGTGGTATCCTGTCATGGACTTTGGATGTTGTATCAAGCTTCTAATTCCTTGGATTTCTGAAACTGTAGATGTTTTCTCATATTTTTTTCTTTCTTTCCCTTTTAGGAAAGCTCTCCTTTGTATTGCAATATATATAGCTGTGGGTGTTGCACAAGTACACAAACAAGGTGAGAATGTTTCATTTATAACAGAACATTTGTATAATCTGTTACTATATAAGAGTAAATGGCGGTTGTTTCTGGTGACCTTAGGTTCAGTTCCTTAATTCATATGACTTAAAGAAAATACCAGCAACAGCATAATGAGAGCAAAAGTTCAAAGCAACCAGTTTGGAAAAGATGACCTTTTGAAAATTACTCAGATTTTCTGTCTATGAAATTGCGCACATATTTAAGCAAGCTCTTCATGAAAAAGAAGCCTTGTACCAGGAGAAGGCTTTGATTGTGTCTTCACTGCAAGTGGGTGTCCTTGGGGGTGGCAAGCTATGAGTGAGTTACCTTTGCACTTAAGTCTGCAGGCAGACCACTGTATATAATAAAGGCTTAGTCTAGGCTGGCATCACTAAAACAAAATGTGAAATTTGGTATTCATTTGGCTGTGCATTCAGATGCAGATGTTAGTGAGGAAATAGGGTTGCCTTGTTTTGGGTTTCTTTTTTAATCTGACAGCTGTTATAACAGCACCAGATGTCCAGTTTGCTCTGAAGACTGCTGTGGGAAAAATAGCATCCTGAATGGTAAAGGCTAACATGCTATTGACCAATTTATTATTTGTCATGAGTGTGGCAGCATCAATTCTCTGCCTTGCTCCTTCACTGTATAGGTGAACCAAGAAATAGGTCATCCTTGTCTGGTGAGTATGTTAACTGCAAATACTCATCTGAATAAAACAGCTGGTTGCGTGGTTAGAACAAGACTCATTCCTGATAATGTTTTATTAGAGCCCTCTGGGATATCTCAGCAGCCTCCCACTTTTATTCTCACCAATGCCTTTTTCCATCTCATTCCCAATGATTTGCAAAACCTGATTTTCTTTCAGTTGTGGGTTTTTGTTTTGCTTTACCCCCCTGTTTTCTTTGTAGTTTTTGCTTTCCATTAGTTGCCCATTTTTTGCCTGGTAAGATTGCTTGTTGATTTTTCACATCCAGCTCAACTGGGGCCATGTGCTTTTGTGATGATGGGATTTTCCCAGATTTTTCCAATAGCTGAGCCAAGCTCCCATCAGAGGAGGGCCAGCACTTTTAGATGTGTGTGGCCTGACTTGCTCCAGGCCTGCAGGGATAGAAAGGGAAGAGGCTGGTTTAGGGGAGGCAGTTTGCAGTTTCCCGGTGTAGCCGGAGCAGGTGAGGGATGCCAGAGGCAGATGTGCAGCAGCAGTTGGAGTGGTTTCGTGCCATCAGCCCGCCTCCTCCTCTGCAAAGATGTAAATCGTTTTTTCTCACTTCTCATGTGCCTCAGTCTGAGAATTGTTTTTCTACCAAAACTTCAGGCAAGGACTGTGAATGGTGTAGGTCTGTGGGCACAGTGGCACAGGCGAGTGAGTGCAGTCTGAGGCTTACTTGCCTCTTGGCTGAGAATAGCTCCATGCACAGAGCTTTGCAGAAATAGGGTAAAGCCTCCAGTTTTGACATGCTTATATGGAAATATTTTTTGTTTTGTCACCAGCAGATTAAGGAGCTTTTTATTATTATTTATTTGTTATTATTCAATAGCATTTCTAGATAGCCATATAAGAAACTTTACTGAATGGAAACTCCCCTCCACATCCAGTACACAAATGCCATATGCCATACATGACTTCATTTTCTGTAAGTGCTTGCTTGAGATAAAAATGATGCATTGAACCTTAATGCAACTTTCTGCCCGTGGGTGTATTTGGTCCCGCTTGCACTATATTTGCACAGTGTGTAAAAAAGATGGCTAAAAGAAGTCCAGAGAACAGCAGACTGAGGGAGTCTTAAAAAAAAAAAAGAGCAACTCGAGCATATCTTTCAGTCTTAGTATATGCACTCCAGATCTAGCACTAGTATTGCATTTGCTGTGCTTATTGTTTGTCCAGGAACAGGATTGTCTGTCCCTTAAAGACATCTTAATACTTTGTTTTTTAAACTTGCTTGACTGTTGTATTCTGAAAAAAGTCTGCCAAGCACAAAGATGATAGCCAATGAAAACTCTGCTCCCAAGCTGCTGAGAGCATCTGCTTTGCCTCAGCCCCTGTGCCTTGTTCAGTTTGGCAGGCAGCAGGGAAGGAGTGTTCCTGTGCTTTGGTTGGTGCTCATGAAGCCTGGGAAACCTTAACTTTGCAACACTGCGACACCCTTATGGTGAGAGTGGGTGTCAGAATTTCTTTCCCTTTAACATCCACCAGTCCCGGGAGCATTGGCTGTATGGAGCCATCAGAGCACCGCTTGTCCCTGCTGCAGCAGCAGGGTGGGCCATGGGGGAACAGAAGCCTCCTCCTGGTGCAGCAGCTGTGGCGGCGGTGTGAGCTCATCCCGCCGCTGCCCTGTCCCAGCATATCCCACCATGGCCAGCCCAGATGCACTTTCCCTGGGGCTACGTGATCACCAGGTGCACCAGGCGCGCAGTCCCCAGGCACACACTGCATCGCCTTCCCTGCCTGTAGCCATGGAAACAGTAACACATGCCCAACAGGGGTGAGTCCCCCGGCTGGGCTTAGAGTAACATGCGACAGCGTGGCTACTGGTGGTGCTGCCCTGGGTCTCAGCGGCAGCCTGGGGCATCCTGCAGTGTGAGCCTTCCACTGTAGGGACCAGGCATGGAGACAAACTGGAGTGGGCAGGGACTGGACCATGTGCCCTCCCCGAGGGACCTGGGCCAGTCCTGCCCCACAGGGAGTGCCGGCACCACCTCTTGGCAAAGCACTGTGCATGCGTCAGCCGGGGAGCTTTGTGAATCACTGAGGCTGGTCTGTGAAAAAAATTTCTCGCAAATCAGCGAGGTCACACTGGAGGAGTTGCGATGCAATGAGGTATTACTGCATGCTAGGTATTTTCATGCTAGGAGGAAGAATGAGGGTTGCCTGCTCCCAAAATCCTGTGTGCTGCCAAGAGCTTCTGAAAGTCTTCAAATAAAATAAAAATACATGTTGGACCAGACTGGCCAAAAAAATTTTGGAACAGTCTTTTGGCTTGACAGTAGGTTAACAGGCAGCAAGTCAGCAAGTAATAATTAGTTTATACTTACTTTTTGATGTCGTTTTTCACATAACATTTATTTGTGTTTAGCTCTCTCAGGACCTGTCGTTGTTTGCAGAAATCTATTTCTAGGATGTGGACAATGTCTTATTCCCCATTATGTTCTCCAATGCTTTTCCTTTTTTTTAATAACTTTTAAACTATGTTCTGTTTTCAAATCACAAGTGCCAAAAATTTGGCAATTTTGCTTGCAGTTTGAGATTAGTAGTGATAGGCTTGAATGTGATTTTAAAATTGACTATATTAAGCCAGTTTAAGGTTTTTATTTTAGACATCAATGTAGTATAGTACTTTGGACAGATCACATGCATTGTTATTTTTAAATACAAATGTATCATTATGAATTTTAAAAAATACAAGCACTTGCCAAATATTTTAGGTTAAGAATATGATATTTGAGCACAATCTTAGTTTAGATTATCAGCTCATCTCTGCACAGTCAACTGGTCCAGCCAGTGCACAGAAGGACTGGAGCAATGTTTCTTCCTAGCTTCCCTTCATGAGAGCAGTGCAAAAGGAGCTTTCTCCTCCATAGCTACAGGCAGACCAGGCAGGACTGGAGTCCTGGGAAAGTGTGGTGGTTCATTAGCAGATGCATTGTGCTTCGAAGCTCTACTGTAACCTGACCTCTATTATCAGTCTGACAGATAAAAATACAGGCACAGTAAATTAAGTGCTCTGAGGCAAAACATCTTGAGAAATTGGCACACGCACAACTTTCTGCAAAGATATGCTTTCTCCGTACCTCGGTCTGTGCTGGCTAGTCTCCAGGATCATCTTGGACTGTTTGTGAATCTCCAACATGACTAAAAACACTACAAGGTGTATAATTAATTTTCAAGATGTACAGCACATTCTGGTTGATGCTTTTGGTTCCAGTTTATAGAGTACACTCAAGGAAATCTCAGGCACTTCTTATAATTCACCACTGAAACTAAGCCAACATCTGTCTATTCTTAAAGTTTGCTATGAATACATTCAGTAAACAGAGAAAGGGAAACTGGGAAAGGAGACCTTTTTTTCTACTAGATGAGTAAACATCCATTTGTTTCAGTTGCTCTTTTCTCTTAATATAGAAGAGAATCCTTAACTTCTCTTGTTTACTCCAAATTGTTGTTGTGCTATTTAATAGCTTTGTTTACTTAATAAGTATAAGCACGGCATCCATAGTAAAAGTACCCTCAGCTAAAATGCTACAGAAAGTGATAGTATCTGCCCTGTCAGGCTTATTTGATCAGTGAACCTATAGATAGTATACGAGTAATTTTTAATAGAGGTGTTTTACTGAAATTGTTCCAGTTAGGAGTTGAAAAAGATGATACCATACACTTCTGTGCAATGCTGTTTACAAAAACTGGTGTTCAGTTTTCCCTTGTGCCAAAACCCAGAAAATTTAGGTTAGAGGAACCCTGAATTCGTCTGTTCCGAACTCCTGCTGAGATCAAGGTCAGTGTTGAAGTTAGTTCAGGTTGCTGGGTTCTGTCCAGTTGGGCTTTGAAAATCTCAAACAATGGAGATTACACAATGTCTCTGCTCCCCAGGTCCAGCACTTAACCATGTGAGAATGCTTTTTCGTTCTATGGAGCTGGTATTTCTTGTATTGCAGCTTGTGCCTGCCTTTGTTTCTCTATGGCCTCAATTCAGATAATGGGCTATTTGAATCAGATTCTCCAAAACCTTCCCACCTGAAGACCAAGCAAATGTAGTTCCTTCAGCTTTTTCCCATGTCATGTGTTTTAACTCCCAACTTTCTCATTCCACGTTTCCATGATTGCATTTTGACTCTTTCACGGATATATTTCTGTAGCACCTTTCATTAGCACTCAATGAGCAGTTTTACAATTCAGTCAATGCCATAAACGCTGTCTTATTTTGTGACCCTACACAAAGACTGCTGAGGATGTGTGGTTTAGCTCCTACTCAAACCTTTGTAGTGTTTCAGCTGCATCATAAGGTACCTATCAGCGTCTTTATATTCATCCTGAAGGAAGAAGTCTGTGCCCACCAACTGCAAAATGCCTAAATTTGATTCATGCACTGCCAAATGAATTGAGTCACCTTCAACTGCTGATTGACCCGAAGTGGCTTTGATTTCTTATCCTAGGACAGATGTGATTTCAGTTTATCAAGACACTAGGTAATTGTGTTTCTACCCATTAGGTGAAGATATTTAGCCAAATAAAAGATATAACCTGGACAGGAGATACTGTCAAGTCCAGGCTAAAGGAAAGGTTAAAGCAGACTTTGAGACACTAGAGAATCCAGCATGGAAAACAGCACTGCCCATTCTACCCTGTAGGAAGATCTTTCCAGAATTCTATATGCCAAAGTCAAATCTCTAAGACATAAATCAGTAGGACAGTTGGCTTCTCTGTCTACTTATTGTCTCCTGCTGTGGAGTGCACTCTTAATTCCATGTTTTGTCAAAGGAGCTGAAGCGCTGTGTTCTTCAGGAGGACAGATGAGCCAAAAGATGGGAGCACTGCCTGTTGGGTCCTGACAATTCTCTTTCCTTGCTCCTCACTGCTTCCACTGCTGCGGAGTTCACTTCATCAGTACAAGTAAACAAGTGTGGAGGGAAAGGAGGCAGTGGTGCTGCACTCTGTTACATCTCCCCTTTGAAAGACCTGTGTTTTCTTTTAGTCTGACTAGCTGGCACAGATACATACACTCATCCAACTGGGAAAACAATTCCTTTTGAAGCCTGCTCTGTAATGGCACAGGGCCTTGCTTGGCAGGCAGAGAACTCCCTGGTAGAAGCGCAGGAATTCTTCCCAGCTACCAGGTGAATTAGCCCTGCAGCTCATAATAGCTCCTTGGCACAGCCTACCTTTTTATTTTGCTTTGAGCCAGTGACTGTTTTTTGTGCTCTACTGAGGTGTTACTGTGTTATGAATAGCTTATCCCTTATAAATGAAGCAGCTCTTATCTCAAATGCTTTCATTCAAACTTCAGATAAAGACAGCATAGTTTCATTGCAGAAGGTTTATTACAGAAGAAAAACTAAAAAAAAGTACTTATCTGCTCAAAGGGTATACAGGATTAGCCAAACACATAAGAAACTAATCGAAGTGTGTTCGTTGATCATTGTGAAAGTTTGAAGAATGCAAATGGGGATTTTTCACTTTCATAAGTGCATTAACCTACAATGGGCATTGCAGGGCCCCTTCTATGTATTTATTTTGTTTGGGGTTTCTTTAAGGTGGAAATTTTGCTCTTGCTATAATTATTTGTTTCATTTATGTGAAAGACCAATATGCCTTGCCTTAGGGATTTGTCGTGTGCAGTGTAAATGCTCTGGGAGGTACAGGTTTGTTGACATGTTGTGTATATGTCTGGTTTTATGTATCTGAATGTATGAGCTTATAAATGAAATCAACAGTATGCCTTTATTTCTTTTTACAGCAATAGATGTTCTTCATCAACTAGGCCTTGTGA
Organism: Pitta sordida; assembly: GCA_013390025.1. NCBI lineage: Eukaryota > Metazoa > Chordata > Aves > Passeriformes > Pittidae > Pitta > Pitta sordida. The sequence goes on from WEKX01028186.1 coordinate 31,377, forward strand.
AAGATGTTCAAGAACCCTCGGAGACAACAGTGCCCTCAACATCATCTCTGTTACCTCAGGGTATTCGTCTAACAGTATCAGGAGTTGTATTAACTAGTGATGCACATATTGAATCCCCCATCACTGAAGTCATACCATTGAATCTAGGGCATCAGTTCACCATATTGGTTGGATTGTACTCTTACAGAGTCAATAATGCTTTCCTTTTCAGTATTAGGAACAAAAGTAGACTGCAGTTTGGTGTCCAGCTGCTACCGAGAAAGGTAGCAGTGTACACTGGAGGGAAGCAGTCTGTGTACTTTGATTATAGTCTTCATAATGAACAATGGCATGCATTTGCCATTGGCGTTGGAGACAAGACTGTCTCAATATTTGCAGAGTGTGGAAAGAAGTACTATAACAGTGAAATACTTTCTGAAGTGGAGATATTTAATTCGGACAGTGTATTTACCCTGGGAAGGATGAACTCTCAGTCTGTCAGCTTTGAAGGAGTTATTTGTCAGCTAGATATTATTCCCTCTGCAGAAGCGTCTGCAAACTATTGTAAACACGTGAAACAGCAGTGTCACCAGGCTGAAACGTACCGATCTCAGCTAAGAGCTCCACTTGTGTCAGATGGGCTGGATATTTTCTCAAAGGTGATCATTGATGAGGAAAACCAGGAAGATATATCAGCTTATAGATGGAAGGAAGCATCAAACATGCCTGTTACCGATGTGGCTCAGATTCACTTTCTGCCAGACCACTTTCAGTCAAGAAATGCCTCTGCATTGGAGTTTGCCGAGACCAAACCTCTGTTGCTGGAAGCTTGGCCTGAAACTGATCTCCAGGAGAACGTCCATCTGCCTCTTCAGCAACAGAAGATGAATAAAAAAAGAAACATTACTAAAACTTCTGCAGGATCATATCCAAATAACTCAACTAATACCACAGAAGATGCAGACAGACAAAATGAGCATTCTCTGATCTCCCCTTTAAAGCAGAGTAAAAAAAAAGGAGTGGAAAAAGCAAAACAGCATTTAGATGTACCAAGCAAAAAGCAGCAAATCTTCAACACAACGCTATACAATTTGCCTGCAGAGCTTCCTCTGTATAATCAACTCAGTGCAGGGCAGGAAGTTGCACTTGATGTTGATGAGACTTATCACACAGAAAACAATTATGAAAATGTTATTCATAATTATGCTTATGACTATGAAGATCTTGGCAAAACGTTTGAAATGGGAAGTGTCAGAGGTCCAAAGGGGGAAACCGGACCTCCTGTAAGTTACCTTTATTACTCTTCTTACCATAATGCAGCAATGTACGTTTAACAGAGGCTTTGAAAGAAACCTCTCAAAGCATGCTGTGACTGCAAGTTCTCCCAGCTATATTGTACAAATATTTGTCTGCCTTAAATATGTCTCTTTCTTGCATGTAATTTTGGTGTGTCGTATACTTTTATGTACTGGAAGAAGGTAAAGACATTCACATTCTGGTGAAGTAGTAGGCAACCCACACTTCTTTAAAATTTACAGAGACTGCTCACTTAGTAAAATTACAGGCTAAATTCATACAGTTCACAAATATAGATGCTGATGCATGAAAAGAATAATCAGTCTGCTTGAAGTCTGACAGAGTTTTCTTAGTTGAGCAATGCTGTCAAAATTTATAGTTCTAGAAAGAGACCAGCTACAGAACCTTGTCTGCTAAAGCCATTCATAACCCGTGGTTATGGGATTAAGCAAATGTACATGCAAAGTAGTTTTCAGAACGGTCTAATGAGATTTTACAGCATTTTTTCAGTTCACAGGGTAAGTGATTCTTGATACAATTTCAAATGCATAGTAGTGTTTCTAATAGAAACCCCTCTATCGTTTCTTTTGTGTGCACAAGACTCATCAGCATTTTAGTACATAAAAACATGAGCAGTCTATATGAAGCTGAAAGCCAAAAAGAACATAAGTTCTGCTTAGGGGAAGTATGGTAGATCATGCTTCATGCTTGTGTGAGCTTTTGGTTAAAATTTTTAAATCATAGCATGGAGTAAATAATTTTACATTTATTTTTTTTTTGCTTTGTTTTTGTTTGTATAAATGCTTATCAAATTACTTGCCAAATTACTGGCAAGTAATTTGATGTGTTAAGCAGCTCCTGCTATATATTTGAATATATCCATACATCTGTTGTGTTCTTTCAGCACTGAAATACTTTTTTCTTTAATTTAACCAACAACTAAGAACCTATTCAAAACTTCAGTTTTCACTCTAAACAGGATCCAGTCACAAAGAGATTGTTACATAGATGAAAAATGTACTAACAAGTAATTCACACTACTTTAGACGTGCTCTTGCTTAATCTTTTTTGAATGTGAAGTCAGTCTTTTTTCTCTTTTTGACCCTTATGATAGTATTTATGGTGACATACCACTAAGTATGTAGCTGCCATCAGCATGGGATTAATTTCCATTTTTCGAGCTTAAGATGTTTAGTAACTACTAATGGGAGCTTTTAATTTTAGCACATAGCTTGATCGGGGGTTTTTTCAGTCACGCCCAAGAAAGTTAAATCTGGTCTTTTTTCAGTGGTGCAGTTAATTGGTTGCATTATGAAGAAACTCCAAGCAAATGCTCTGGTTTTTGTTGTTTTGGCTTTTTCCTACACACAGGCAGTATACATACAGTGGCAAAGATGATAGCTGATTTGGAGAGTTCAAAGGTCTTCTATGCCTGTTTTACAGACTGGGGAGGCAGAAATTTGTCTTGCCTAGGAATGCAGGCTGTAGTCTGTAGCAGTGAATATGGTCCATCTGTGCTGAGGTATTTTGCGGGTCAGGATTTAAATAACATGCCCAATGTCTTAAAGATCAGACCTGGGATGTCAGTCTAGACTTTAGTGGGCACTGGGTTGGCTCAAGTGGCCAGCAGTACCCACTGTAACAGAGGCCAAGCCAGAACACTTCCCTGCAAGGGAGGCTGACACCAAAGGGAGAAGTGGTCTCTGCATGGAAGTGAGAGTTGTGTTGTGCAGAGGTTCTGAGGCACAGTACCTGCCACTTTTGTTTGCCTCAGAATTGAAGAGATGATCTTGGTTTGCTTTCTCAGTCTAGTACGCTCATGTAGAGAAAACTACTATACAGCTTTTATATGCATGGCTCTAACACTTTAATAGATAAGTACTCAGTCTTTACAAGGAGGGGCCTAAAACGCAACATCAAGGAACTTGAAAACTTCCCTTGCAGCAAAAAATCCTGATGAGGCATGAAACCCCTCTTTTTACTGCTTTCACTATGTTGTGGTTGGTTTGAATCTTCTTTCAAGATCTGAACACAGAAATAATGTTCGTTCTATTGGAACTGACAGGCAAGAACTAGCTTTTGTGGTTCTTAAACTACTCAGCTTCGTTTTAGCTTTTAATCATCTACCAGAACTGATTCTTGCCTTGTGTAATTAGGTCCCTTGTATTCCATGATCCCACAGCTGTGGAATTCACCCACCACTGCAAAACAGGACTTCAGAATTCAGGAATTTGTGGATAGTAGATAAAAAGGGGGCACCTATTTCTTCAAAACTATTAAGACCCTGATTAAAAGTATAGCAGTTGCAATTTCCCTAGAAAAATATAAAGTGAGTTTAAAGTGGGACCGTGTCATCTTCTGAAAAACTACTTTCAAGGAAATGCTGTTGTTTATCTGAAAAGCCACTCCTTTTTGTGTTGCAGAGGGTGTTTGCACTGTGTAAAGATTAAAAAAAATAAATATGGTGTATGTTTTTAACTGTTTAACTTGTAAGGTGATATTTTTCATTGCACAATCCTGTAGCAGTTTGCAGTAACATGATGCATAGTCCCACACTAGTAAAAGGAGGGTTTGATTTGAGCGAAAGACCTGATTTAGGTTACTTGCTGGTAGATAATTGCATTTTCAGGCCTACCTTCACAGGAAGTGAAATGAGCTAAGAATTAGTGTCCTCTATTGGAAAGCTTTGTGGAGTTTGAAGACACTCAGCCACGAGGAGGAATGGTGGAAGACCAAATGGTGTTCCTTCTAGTTGATAAGGAGAAGCAGACTGGAGACATTGCCTGGAGGAATGGGAAATTACAAGCTCTGCATTGAGCAGAATTGAGCCCTGGGTGAGGGACTCTTGCTGCAACCAAGAGGTGTAAATTTAGAACACTGAGAGGGCAGTTCAGAGATCCTAAATTAACAGCTGTTAATTTAGGCAGCTCATGCTGCCCTTTCACTCTTACCTTATTTCACTTATTTTAACTAACCTTTCACACTTTCCCTTATTTCACTCAGCTTGCTTCTCAGTTGAACAAAATTGCTTGCCAAGGCTCTCGCTGACCACAGGTCATTTTATCCCTCTGATGCATGTTAGCTCTGTAGGTAACCCTTACGCTTCCCTGACCAGTCTGAGAAATCTCAGTATCTGCTGGTTCGGATGAAAACTAGATTCTTGCCGATTTATTTTTAGTGCTACTCCAGTATCCTAGAAAATATCTATTAAAAACATTTCATTCCAGTGACCATTTGAAAGATAGTGAAAATTTCTGGAAGAGTAGCATCTAACTCTATTATTTCATGATTAAACTATGAGTATTTGCAACTTGAACACCTCTGCTCAATAGCTAAATGAAAATTTTGCAATTCCTAAAGACAATAAGTTATAGTACCTTTCTTAAGGTATATATGATCTGTTTTGAGCAAATTTCTTATTAAATAAATAAATTTTAAAGTAGTATCTGGAATGTTTATACAAAGTCACCTTTTTTGTGGTGATGGTGGTAGTTAAAATGTCAAAAGCTAAAAATCACATTAAGATTTCTAATTGCTTCAGATTTAATTATGGTTTCCAGTAGTTGGAGGGAACGCTATTCAAATAAATGACTTGTTCCTTGGTTTAAGAGAGATTGGCTCACTTGCACATGTTGACTTCTGTGGCTTACATGGATGCCTGAGGGGTTAAGGAGCTTCCTATCCTGTATAAAGATAGTCATGCTGATTTGAAGTTGCAGTGGGTAGCTTTCAGAGATTGTAGAAATACATAGGATGGCATAACTTCTTACAGTTAGTTGGAAAAGCATTTCCGGGAAGACTTCCTTGTGCTCTACTAATGTCTGCTGTCAGCAGACCTTTGTATCACAACTTTTGTAAGAATACACACTAGTTGCAACTATTTTACTTAATAAAAGTGTTTTCTTTTGTAGGCCCAGGATAATTTTCTAATCAATGCGCATCTTTTAAGTTACAATTTGAGAGGAGATATTACAAAACATACTGCTTCAGTAAGGCATGGTGGGAACCCTTTCAAGTGCATTTTTGAGTCTGGACAAGAATGCTGGGTCGAGAGTTTTGCATGTGTCTGTCTGCTACATTTCGTGTGCTATTAAACATGGGGTCTTTTTCCTTCATAAAGATGCGAGGATACCAGTGAGTGTTTATGCAACCATGGTGAACCTCCTGTGCTAGAAGTTCAACATGTTATGGTTTGACCTAAAGACTGGGCAGGTAGACAGATTTGTGTCTTCTAAATTGTGCAGAGAGGGAAGTGCAGGTATGGATTTCAGCATGACTTGATGTAGTCGGTACATACAAATATTGTATTCCCAACTGCAGTAAAACTTCTAAGATAATTGTGGTTAATTGAAGGGGAAATTATTTTTTTTAATTCTTGTGAACAACAGTCGTTTTCCCAGAACTGTCCACAAGTGATCTGCATTTTGGTCAAATGAAAGTAATTAACTGGACAATGCCTAAAGTCTGTAATCAGCCCTGTCTTCTCTGCCAGTGATATTACCTTTCCAACAAAAAAGTAGTATCAGTTACACAAAACTGGAGGTTTTAAAAAATGTATCTTTTGTCTTAATGAAATAATTTTTGGTTGCTAATAAAACCCCAAAAGGTGTTTGTCTTTTTTTCTCTTTGCTCTCTTTCCCGCCCCCACCCCTTTTTCCTTATTTGTAAAACCTGTGAGCTGGCCATTTCAGCCACTATAATTGCCTTTCTGATTTTCCTGGTATCCTTACCAGCTTTCAGCATTCTTGTTTGGTGATGGGCAACATAACACTTAGTGTTTTGCTCAGTGTCTCAGCTGAGAGGTTGTTATAAATACGCAACACTACAGCATGAGGAAATCAGGGTGAAAGAGCAAGTTGAATCCCTTTCTGCTATCACTGACTGACCTTCATGACGTCTGACTTTCTTAATGCTCATCTCTTGCAGAAAGTACATGGTTTCTGTTAAAGCAGGCATTTGAATGGGAACTGAATTCATGCTTAAGAATAGTCCGTCCCTCTGTAGGACTCTCATTTGATAGATGAACTGTAATACAAGGTAGTGCAGATTTTAGTCCAGAGCTCTTATTTGCAGTTGAATACAATTAAGTAGATTCTGGGATTTTGAATCTGAATAGCAGAAAAGGAAAGGCTTCTATGGTCAAAAGAACTAGATATGCTGGGAGTGGTGTACTGTCTAATATAGTGTACATTACATATATGTCTAGTATAGTGACTAATAATTCATTTCCAAAAGACACGTCTGATTATATACTAGCATTTAAAAAAAGTGCTTTATTCTTAAAGAGAATGATATTCATTATCTACAAAAGTGTGCAACCAGTTATTAGAAGCTTTTAACAGGAAACTGATCAGTAATTAGTCCACATTTATTTTCTATTTCATGTGTGTCTGTTCTCTGAGGTGGTATCTTATTTTTTCACAGTTACTCCAGCTTTTCTAAAGTGTTTGGCATGCCAGCATGCTAATTAAAAAGGCTTAATAAATCTCTATTCTTTGTTTAGAAATAAATTCCGTTTGCTTGTTTCACCTGATCTTTTCTTACATTAATACCAGGACACTTAAGTAAAAGTTATTATCCAGACTTCTAGCTCCAGTTTCTCTGGTGTAAGATACGTTCTGAAGAGAAATATGATTTGCACTCAGATTAAGGACTTGCCTGTAGTTTGGAAATTGGTTTTCAAATTGAGAAGGTCTGAACAAGCAGAAGATCATCTGTCAGAAGAACTGGTCTCAATCAGGCTGGTGTATCAGGTTTTAGGCTCAACTGCTTTGATTTTCTATCACCAGGGTCCTCCAGGTCCTCCAGGTTTACCTGGTCCTTCAGGAAAGAGAGGTCCTCGGGTGAGTAAAACAGCTATGTTCTTCTGAACCTTTAGGCAGTTCACCAATAACCAAACTGGATTGTGTATCATTTTTTGTTTATTCATGTGCTTAGTGATTATTGAAAATATGTGATTCTTAATATTTGCCAGGTAGGTTAAAGTAAGGCAAAGCAAACCATTTTTTCTGCTGTGAGCCTCCAGCATAGTTAATTCCATATGTGGGTGCATACACTGAGTGTTGTTACATTTGTACCTAGCTTTGCTGCTTGCAATATTAACTTCTGGTTTTTCCATGCTGCTTCCATCTGCTGCAGTCTCTAAGGTCATACTCATTTGTTTTTGGAATGAGGGGGAGTGAGCACAGCCACAGAGGAGCAGGCGGTGGCTACAAAATTAACCACTGCAAGACAGAGGGGGGTAAAAACGTACTCCCCAAAATCTGTTTTAGTCTCTTGCACTACAGCAGCTTGATCATAGCTTGATAGATTTCAGGGCACTTTGCCAAAGACATGAGGTGCAGCAGCAAATGTCGATCTATTTTGTGTGACTGGGTGCACTCCAGCACGAGCAGGGACAGCAGCCTTGCCCTGTGTGCCAGGGGACTGAGTGGCTGGAGTGAGAGCAAACCTGTGTCCCAGCTGCCATGAACATGGGAGAGGCCTGTTCCACTGCATAGACGAGTTGATGAGGCAAAGGAGGGTGAACCTGTTTGCAAAATTGTGTACTAAAAAATACGCTTGAGGAAGTCCCTGAGGTCATGGCTGATGTTGGGATTTTCAGGGAAAGCGAAGCTGGAAGGGAAGGGAACAGGTGAAGATGTGTAGATGATTTTGAGCCATGGAATATGAGGATATAAACAGTTGTGGCTGGAGTGTCTTCATCTGAGCAAATTGAAAGTGGGAGATAAGGGAGTAGTTTATATGCAGGCTCAGCAGATGTGTGGGAGGAGTTTTGATATTCAGCCTTTGGGGAACATTTGAAGAAGCTGCTGCTCAATAGCATGTTGAAAGACAGCAAAACACAGGATGTTCTAACCTTGGCCTGACTGGGTAGGAAAGTGCACTGGTCAGAGGCTGAAAACCAAACTGATGCTTTAGAACAGTTGGAGGTAAGTGAGTAGAACAAACACACTTAAAAGTATGAAATGAAAAGCATTCTTTCGAATCCATCCCTTCATGACTTCTTGGATCCTTAGAAAAGTCTTCTACGTAGGAGCTGACAGTTCTTACAACTCAGCTTTTTGTGGCATGCTGCCTCTGTCAAGGATACGTCTGGCATCTGAGGCAGGATTCCACATACGCAAGTAGAGCCTCACACAGGGAAACAGCAGAGTGCAGAGCTGCATTGCCTGGGTTTCACAGATGTGTCCAAATGTGATACTGACAGGGATGAATGTGTTTTGGATACTTTGAGAATGTGTGATTAATGGTTAGAGATTTCTATTAAACACTGATTCTGATCCCTGTAATTCTATGGTAAAGTTATCCATGTCTGACACTTAGGTTTTTCTAAGTGTCTTGACTTGTTCCAAGTTTCTCAATAACGAAATTTCAGCAATGTCAGAATTAATCATGATGTCAAACTGCTCTGGTGCCTCTCATTCCAAGAGAATACTTTTACACTTCCATGTTGCGGTACTATGCCCCGAGACAGTAACATTGCAAGCAGCAAAGTGAGGAGTCACTTCAACACTGCAGCGATGTTGGCACTTTCTATTTGTTTCCTTTTTCCTAAATCCCTGAGAGTGCCTCCAAAGTTACCAGTGTGCAAATTAATCTCTCAAACAGCACATGGGATTAGCATTTCTGTGGAGTTATGTCAACATTGTCATTAGTGAGGGGGAGCACTAACAGATACAACTTTCAGTGTTACTACAAGGTATAACTGGTAAATTCAGCCTTGTGTGATGGAAAGACAAATACAGAATTTATTCGTTGTTAGAGCACTTAATATACAAGAAAGTTGAAAAGTACTCATTTTATTGAGTATTTGAATTAATTGTTTGAGCGGAATTTTTGCCTCAGTGAGTTCAACAGAGGCTTTGTTGTCAATTTACCAGGGACGGGTGTTCACCAGTTTGGTCCTTCAGCATTTGGAAGATGAATAGCTGCTGACTGCCATTGCGATAAATATTTTTCCTGATGTGCATTTTTTCAAGGAGTGAGGACTGCTGAATGTGTTGCAGGAATATACACTTGTATTGCAAGGTGTAGATAGTCTCAAGAGCTTATTCTGTTCCTGGAATGGTTTAAGTTTAGTTCTTTTAGTAACAAGACCATTGTCTATACTAGCTGTGGGACAATCAGAAAATCTGTGATTTGTTAAAAGAAAGTGTAATGTTTTGCTTTGAGTCATTTTTGCATCACTGAGCACTCATCCATTTCCATTTCTTTGCAGTGTATAGCTGGGTACCTCAGATTATGACTTTAGATTTCTATCCCATGCCTCCATGTGTACCTGGAAAGCAACACTACAGTTACTGTATGCCAAATACCTGTTAAGAATTACCTGTGAAGACAGTAGAAACTTAAGAGTTTTATAAATTTTATATAATTTTTTAGGAAAATGTGTATGTTTGAATGTGTATCCTTTGAAAATCCTAACCCATGCTTCCTTTAGTGTGTCTAAAAGTAGCAAAGATGCAGTAGAATTGTTCTCTGCAAACTTTTCACATGTGCTCAGCGGAGTAGTGAGTAATCTCAGTTCTTGTTTTTTTCATTTATTTGGGGTTTTTTTTATAGGGTATTCCAGGACCACATGGTAACCCAGGTTTGCCAGGATTGCCAGGTCCCAAGGTGAGTTAATTTATCCATGTTGCCATGTAAATAATGATGAACTTTTTAATGACTTTTTGGAAGGCCCAGAACTGTTTCTATAATAGAAGTAATTGGCTTTCTTCACTTTATGGATGGAGAGTGTTACTATAAACACATTTTAATTAAATAAAATCAATCAAATTGAACTCCATATCAAAACAAAATAGCAGATTATTCAGTGGAAAGGAAAACATCTGTGTGTGCAGAATGATGACTTGAAAATTGTTATCCATGCAGTATTCCATGTTTCCCAAAAGGGTTCCTGTAAATCAGCTTGGTGTCTTTAAACTCATTTAATTGAGAATAAACACTTAACTGCTATAACCATTTGGTTTGCTTTGAAAAAAAGGGGGAACCCCCCTGCTGTCATTCTCTATAAGTTGCTATTTTACTGTCCATGGCCAACTTCTGATATTGAAATATTCTAATAATTCAGATGTTATTAATTAATATGCTAGAATAGTTTTCTGAAGATTTATAGATATGGTATTTAAAATTGAAGATAGAATACTGGATTGTAAGTTCAGATAACACCTTCAAACTTTTGTAACATGGGCCCTTTAAATAGATTTGACAGATTTGTGCAGTTGCAGAATGCCTTCAACTCATATTTAGTTTGAACCATTTGATAGATAAGTTAGGAAAAAGCAGCACCATGATTTGTTTAGTACAATTCCTACTTGCAGGAATCTGACCTGTCATGACAGGTGTTAAAATCTGCTTGAGGACATAAGAAGACATTTAATAAAGCTTTCAGTGCCAAATGCTGTAAAACCAAGTGACTTTTTGTGTGTGTTTTTGTTCATAATCAGTTCTCTAGAAACAATTGAACTTAGTGATTCTTAATCAATTTTTACCACATACATGCTGGCTGTATAATAGAATATATTGCTAGGAAAATAATTGTAACCAATTACTTCTAGGTTTTGTTTTATAATGTATTTTCCTGCTCCAGTGGATAATAATTCTGACCATAATATCAGTTCTGCAGTTCTCTTCATGATTTTAAGAAAAGACAGAATTTTACATTGGTGTATGTTCCCATATATAATTTACTTCTGCTATATTTTCAATACAAGTATATTTTGAAATGGTTTTCTCTAAATAGAAACTAACCTGGTGCTCACAGAGTTCTGTCTATGAAGATGCAGTTGACCCATGCTGAGTATGTAAACTGAAACATACTTAAGTTTGATCTTAAAATATCATAGATGAGTTGTAGCAATTTTCTGGCAGTAAATGAACACACGATTTTATTCTGTCTTTAAGATGCTGAAGGATCTTTGCACTTGCTTTTGAAACATGAGCAACACTAAGTAGTACCTTACAGCATAGTACACATTCCTGAATGAGGGCGAGTAGTTACAACCAATAGCTAATGTCCACAGTATTTGATTTCTGATGAACAGTTGAGGGGTGCTCTTAGAGTAATTTTAAAGTATCTATGAGGTTTGACTTTATTCTTGGCTCTCCGTAAAATAGATTAGTTAAGAAAATCTAGTTTGTGGAGTCTCACTCTTTTAACTACAATGTGCTGTTACATAGATTAAATAATGAAGTGCTTTTTCTTTTAACCACACATCTATAGGTTGGACTTGATGATCTCTAAGGTCTTTTCCAACCTTACTGATTCTGTGATTCTGTGATCTTGGCTTATGGTGACAAGGTGTTAATCTGAAACTGAAACCCATGAAGAGCAGTGGCTGTTTATTTTTTAAATTAAAAATAATGAAAAAATAATTGTACTTATAAGGGAAAGGTGATAGGTAAGTTATCAGATGACCTATGTTTTAACTAGCTGAGAGCTGATTACAATTTTCTTACAACTCTGTTTAATATGCCTGCATTGGTAAATGGAAGCAGAATGCAAATTGGAGTTGTTCAATGAGTATGAGGATTTATCTTCCAAAATTTCAATCAGCTGAAAAATACTTGGATAATTCCAGCCATGCTGAGGAATTGTGTTCTCTGTGACCTGACACATCGATTTAATACAACAGGTTCATTTTGCCACATTTTCAGTCTTTGTTATTCAATAGGCTTAGTTTCTCAAGCAGCTTCACACATACAGATCTGAGCCACAGAACAGAGGATAACCCTTCATCTGCAGGAGGGGCGTCGGGTGCCAGAGCCCTTCCAGTGAAAGCCCTGTATGTTGCTGATGGAAATGTCTCACTGTCAGGAAGCCTCGTGCGGTTTCTGCTGTACTGCCAGTGCTGCTGGAGAGTTGTGGCGGCAATATCCAAACAGCTGTTTTTTCCAACTTAACTGTTTCACTAAAGGGCACATGTCATCTTTAATTTAGCACTGCTGTGGGACAACTTTAATAGGAACAGTTAGTTCCTTGGCTACATAAAATGAAGAAAAATGAGAAATCTCAATGCTTATGATGCTACAGCCTTGAAGTCAAGAGCACGGTTGTAGCCTGATATGAACAAATCAATGAAACATTTCTGTGCCTTTTTCATGCAGCTTTGGGGTATGGATTAGACCAAGAAGTTCCCCATTTCCTCCTCAGTTAATATATTTTCAATTTTGGTACATGAATGTGGTTTTATTTTGGCTCTGGGAGCTCCTCGTGAGACTGCTTGGTCAGCATGGAGCTGTTCACCTGGGGCTGTCTCAGGAGATGCCATTTGCTGACAACTCGTGTTTTAAGGGCAGTGACTCTGACCTCGAAGGCATGGGTTTGTAGTGGCAGAGCCCATCCTGCCCTGGCTGCCAGCCCATGGCAGGCCTCTGTGGCACTATGGCTCTGGGGCATGTTGGCCTGCAGTGACTGGCACTTTGTGTGACAGTGGGCTCCAGCAGCAGGGAATTAAAATAGTGATCAGTACGTTCCTTCCCCTGTCTGCCGCCTAGTCTTGGATGTAGATGGTAATTCCCAGCCAGGAATGATCGCCTATATCAGCTGTTAGGCACAATTCCTTATGGAACAGAGGCTTTTGCTGTGTTCACAGCTCTGCCCTTCCCAGCGTGATGTCCATGATGTCTGAGAAGGCTGAGCCTGAGGAAACCTGCCCAAGGTTATGGTCCATGCAGTAAATACAGCCTAATGATCCTGCACAGTGTTCGAGGAAGTCCTGAAGAGATGGAGACGCAATCTGGCTGGGGTATCTGCTGCAGTCCTGCTTGGATGTACCAATAAATGTGTTTTTCAATTTAGGACGTGAAATTTGGAAAATGTAAATCTCATTTCAATGTGAACTTACACTATTTTATTCTTTGTAGTTCTCTGAAAAAGTTATGAAAAAAATACCTATAATAACAAGCAGATTTTGTATAAACCTTCTTCCTTTTGCTGTAACAGTTGAGAAAATACTTGTTTTCACATGTATTATTAAGAACTCTCTTCCCTGATGGTTTTAATGAACTTAATTTCTCTGTGACAGGGCCCTAAAGGAGACCCAGGATTCTCTCCAGGACGGGCAAAAAGTGGAGAAAAGGTATTATTTTCTTAATTATAAATGGTTTTTTGCCTTCCCCATTCTTTTGTGAAGTCATGTTTAATATTTAGACAAATTATTGCAGCGCAATGCTTTGTATTTACTTCAACCCTTGTGTATTTTAGCAATTATCTTAGGCTGACCAGTATAAACACAAGTGATACAATGCACCAGAGGAAAATGAAAAAATATATTAAAATCTTAAAATTAAATAATAAATTTTATTTAATTTATAAAAATAAGAGAAGCACTTTCAGAACAATGAAATTTGTTTAGTTTCACACTGATATAACAAAATACAGGTTCCAGTGTTCTTTAGTACCCTGCTTTAGTCGAGAGTTGTGTAAAACAGAATTTGGTGGTGACAAGTGCACATATTATTGCATGTTACGTTGTATTTAACCACTTTTTTTAATGGACTTGTGATGCTAAGATTTGTCCTTTCACCTCAGATTTTTTTCCTGCTAGCACTTGCTAAGCCAATGCAGGTGAACAAGCAGTTGATTTCTCTGCCCAAAATATTTGAGTATAAATATTCAAATATTCTATTCTTCAAAGAAATTGTGGGCTTAAAATCTTGTGATTATTTCATTTTTAGATTGCAGATCTACTGACTATTGTGAAATTTCAGTTAGTGTGGTAACTCTAAGTACGTACTTGGATGTTTACACTCTAATGTGTTAGTCTCTGCTGTATCTTTTAGGATATCTTATATTTATGCTATATTTTATTAAAACATGTGTGAGTAGTTCAATTGTGGAATATTTGTCCTAAGTGGAAAGCACTGTAAGAATCCAGGACCACTCTCTGTAATGAAGAAAGCATTAGCAAATAATTATTGTTTAGTAGCTGTTGATGTGTACATAAAATAGCTGAATTTTTAAAGCTGTCAGACCCTAAAATTGACAAGTATCTATAGTCACTGTTAAAGGGTTGCTGAGAAGAAATTCAGAAGTAGGTCTTTTGATGCACTGATGAGAAGCTGAAGTGTGGCTTTTGTGGAAATAATATTATCTTAGTCTTACCAGCATTTGCTTTTGGCATTCTAATTGTAGTGTTGTGAGTTGTACGTGTCTGCCTGAAACTCAAGCTATATTCTTTGGTGTGAACCCAAATATCCACAGAACAGTCTAAAAACCACCCAGATGTTTGTATGGCTACATCTAAATAGATGTAGAATGCATAGAATTTGCATATTTTCCCATCTCCTTAGCCTTTGAGATGCTCTAATTCTTATTCCGATGTAGTTGAGGTTTAAAGGACCTCATGAGAAGAGCTGTATTCCATGGTAGCACCTTCTTCTATAATCATCTTTCTAGTTGCCTTTTACATGGCTCAGATTTATGCCATGTTTTACACTGTGTATACCATGACGCTATCCTGGTTCCTGGTTAAAGATTACTAATAAAGTGGCAATGCAAACAATAAACAGTAATAGTCACATATATGTGTTAACTTGAGGAAAGGATTACCGCAAGAATCATATAGCTTCTTCAGTCGCATTTATGCTAGGTGAAAGTAAATGTTGAGGTTGCGAACTAAATATGTTCCAGCCCCGATTTGGGCATATTGCAGGACCAAACACATTGTACCTGGTGGTTGCAACTGACAAACCGTTGGTTTTTCAGTTTTCCTCCTCTAAAAAATCCAATAAAAATCTATGCCTAGTCAAATAACATTGGCTACTTCTTACCAAATGTCCAAGAATGCAGAGAAGGTATTAAGTCCTACATGTTTATAGGCCTGTGTCATGTTCCAGTGAAACAGTATTGATTCTGGATGGTTTTGTTTTACAGGGTGATCCAGGTCCCATAGGTTTTCCAGGCCCACCTGGGATGAAAGGCCAGAAGGTAAGATTTTATTTTCACTTTCTTGTAGCTTACCCTGGCCCAGGTGGCCATCAGGTGGTTGTCTGATGGTCAAGAGGTGATAGAATGGCTTTACACCTGCTGTTGGTATTGTGACTTTCTTCTGTGCAAAACCTTCCCCTGCAACTAAATTAAATGAGATCATCGTAACAGGATGTAAATCACAGCTAATTAGGTGGGTGTTCTTCAAAAGGAGTAGTGTGCCCCTGCTCAAAGAGAATAGCTACTAGGGAAGGTAATCTTGCCTGTGACATGCAGCCATTTGAAATCAATTGTATTCAATTTCTGTGTAGTTATATGCTGTAATACAGTACATTAGTATTTCTGTACTTGAATTATTTGCCTTTTTTCAAACTTGCGCCAGAAATGTTAAAATAGAACTTGGAATAATTTCCAGTTCTGGATGTTACNCCAATATTCTTTCTCATCCAGGTAAGAAGGAAGATGAACAAGTCCTACATATGATTTATTCATGTCCCAAATTACTTTTTTCATTTTTAAATCAGCACTCAGAACTTTCGTTATATCAGTCCAGAGAGTTCACAGAGCAGAAAGCCCTCCTCTCCCCGAAANTTGAAACTAAATAAAAATAGCATTGCAACAAAATGTTTAATAAGTGTTATGTTTTAGAATGGCTCCATTCAACATTGTCTTGATCTTAAAGTGTATTATAATTGTTTTGTTTTCAATGCCTAGTCATTAATTTACAGAATTGACACAAAAGGATGTTATCATTAGCACCAGGAGGACTGTGGAAATTTATTTTGCTAAACATGTTGCTCACTGTTCTATGAACTGAGAAAATGTATAGATGTGTCAAGAATTTGCATTCTCTCTGTAGAGAGTTAACCTACAACCCTGGACATTGATAGATTTTGTCACTACTGATCTCAGGTGACCTTAAAATTCTGCAAGTACCTTGTTTCTATTTAATCAGGTTTATAGTTCTGCTTTGGAAATGAAGTATTTTGTTTAAAGCTTTTTAGATGGGTTACAGCTGTCACTTGTCCTGGATTGAGACTGCCATTTGGGGGCAAGGAAATTAAAATCTTATGGCCATCATACTTCCTGCCGCAAGAATTTACTCCTTGTCTGATGGTTAGATTCTGTGGAGAACCATACTCACTTGATCCCTGGAAATTTTGCTCTCTTTTCCAGTTGCACACATCAGACACAAACTAGAACCATATTTGAGATAACTTCTTCACCCAGATTTTTAGAATACAAGCTTTTGAACAGCACTACACCTATAAACAGCTAAAAGCATTTCACCCTTTTTTTTAATCTTAAGCCCACAAGTTTCTGTGTTTTAAATAATTGATATTTAGTTATTGCTTTTTGGTATGTGTAAATAGTTAAACATGCTGTTAGCCCATTGTGATCTCAGAAACTTTTTTCAAAGGATTCTGAGCAAAGTAGCTGTAAAATAAACCAGCTGCAAGTCAAAAACTGCAAAAGAATCCAGTACTTCCTTTTTGCTTTGTACCCCAGCACTACTGAGGAATTAATATACATATATCAATGTATACTATTGCATTGTATTGTAATAAATAAATCAATATATATTTACATAAATTAAATATATATTATTAAGGACAGTAATTACATGTAATAACCATATAGTATATAATAGACTATTACTATGATATAATATTTTTAGAGAGAGAGAGAGTAAATAACGTATTACCAATATTCTTTCTCATCCAGGTAAGAAGGAAGATGAACAAGTCCTACATATGATTTATTCATGTCCCAAATTACTTTTTTCATTTTTAAATCAGCACTCAGAACTTTCGTTATATCAGTCCAGAGAGTTCACAGAGCAGAAAGCCCT
>WEKX01028186.1:48494-70290 GCA_013390025.1 Pitta sordida
GTTCTTACTTCACTGTACAGAGGCTGGTACTTGCCTCTGGTGGCCAGAGTACTGGGGGGTCATGCCAATACATTAAAATGACTGCAGTGCCTGTGTGGTTGCAGATGCTGTGAAAAAGATTTTTACAAAGATGGGCTACAGTTTTTAGGCTACCTTTATTCCCTCTTCTTATATGTGTATAACAGTAAATCATAAGAATCTGGGCCTATAAAATTCACATACTAAAGTAGAAAACAGTAAGAATTTTGAAGGAAAAAACTTCTTTGCTCCATATTTTGTCTTTGCTTTTGCACCCTGTAAGGGGTAAGGCAGATAAAAAAATTTCAAAGCAGTACCCATTTTAGTGGCATGATTCTGCTACCAAATGTCAGCATTATGCTACCAGGTGTCTCCCAGTGCTTCTTCTACAGAGAATAAACATTGGCAAATAAGATAGAATGGAGCTGTGAAAGAAAAAACCAAAATCATTTGCTGGTGAGGATTTTTTTCAAAACTGAAGTCTGATACATAAGCATTGCAAAAGCTTATGTGACAGCACATAGGACTTCATTTATTTGCTAGCAAAATTTTTAGCTGATGTACTTTTCAAAGATTAATATCTCTCTATAGCTGATGGTTGTAACACTAGTCATAAAACATCACCTACTGGTTTTTATGGGTTACAGACATTCCTTGATTCTCTATAACAATTCCCAGTGTTGGGCTAGATATATTTTAATGACAAATGCATAGAAATTATAGTAAAATGCAATGGGTAGCAGTAAGATGGAAAGACATGACCTGAATAGTCCTTGCTGTTATGTACAAACTGCCCGCTGTATACAGACTTCGCTCAGTCTGGGTCCCACTGTGCAGCATATGGTAGAAGTCACACACTTCAACTTGCTACATTTTAGTTGGCAGTAAAGATTTTTTCTCTCACGCAGACTAAAGTATTTTTACAACTTGCTGTTTTGGAAATGTGCTTGAAGTCTGTATTGCTAAAGCTGAAGCTTCAAACTATTCTCTTCTGCATTGAGCTAATCTTCATTAGAAATTGGAAGGTACTTAATTTTTCAAACCTCTGTGTGTGAACTTTTATTTTTCTTATTTGTTTTCATCTTAACTCAGAGTGAACTGCATCTAATTTATAAGGTTCTGCTCAAGAATACAAACCCGAGCTGAAAAAATCTAAGAATTTAAAGAGGATTAGCCAAGTCGCAGGAAAAGAAACCCCTGTGTGAAAACTGTCTCTTTGGAATTATAGTCATTTTAGTATGGTTTAGCTTGGTTCTCAATCAGCATTATGTGAGTTAGAGTGAATTAAGGCCATGCTCAATAAGAATATGGCATACTACTCTCAAGTGTGAGTTCAGAGCAGTTTTGCTCTGACCATAGTGAGATGCTGTTGTGTAGAAACATGCACACCCCAGTAATCAGTCCTTCATCTCAGTTTCTTGCATGCCTTCTTTTGAGACTGTCCATGAAGATGTTGATCAGCTAAACTGACCCACTTTGAAACTAAATTGTGATAAACTTTTCATTGAGAGTTTCTCTGTGTAGCAGCATTTTCTTTCCTCTTTTCCTGGTACAAAAATAAAAAACTACTGAGAATTCTCTTCCAGCAACGCCTATGTAGTGGATTATTTAAGCAGAGACAGAGAATAAAATTCTGTAATAGATAAAATTCATGAAATACAGAGTTGGCTGGGATGGCAAAATATTGTTGTTTTCTGAGACACATTTTGAAAATTAATGAGGAGTTACTGGCTTATTCCAAAATTGTCACCAAGGAAAATAATTTTACCTTTTGATTTTCTATAAGATAATGAAGTTAATTTCATACAGAAATGCTGTCATGGCCATGCAGAAACTTATCCAAAACATTGGAATACTTGGTCTGCTAAAAT
This sequence comes from Pitta sordida, assembly GCA_013390025.1. Taxonomy (NCBI): domain Eukaryota; kingdom Metazoa; phylum Chordata; class Aves; order Passeriformes; family Pittidae; genus Pitta; species Pitta sordida. The sequence goes on from WEKX01028186.1 coordinate 50,384, forward strand.
CAGTTGCAGAATTTTTTCTTATTACAGTGAGATTCAAGTCTCTACTGAGGGGTGAGTATCATCATGCTACAAGGCAGCCAGATGTTCGACATCAGCCAAGGCACTCCTGCTGCTCAGCTGATGTCTTTGAGTCCAATTTTATGATAGAATTCTGTCCAGAACAAGAATTGTTTTGGTATTTCATTTTCAAGCTGTAGCTTTTGGACTTGTGTATTCCCAGTACCTCTTGCAAAGGATGTGGAGCCCAGAAACTTGGCTTTTGCATCAATCCTGCAACTGTTACAGCCTCCCTTTTAGGCCAGCTTGTCTGGGTATGTTTAGCACAGCATAAAGATATTCAAGAGGAAGACTTCCCTTTCAAGTGTAATGATGCAGATGGCAGGTTCCAGCTTTTTTTAAAATTCTTTATTTTATTTTTTATTAAGAGCTAAAATATGCTTGAAATGATCAATGCACAGAGAGTAGAGTCCAACAGTTTCATGATTCCAACACCACAGGAAAGATTTCTGGGATGAGACTATTTTCCCTACCCATATCAATTCCATAGTATAAAAGCTGAAATTTGTTCTGTGTTAATTTTAAAAAGAGTTGTTATTTGTCCTGGAAGGTCTGCCTTTCCTGAATGTGTCCTAGAATAGCCTGGCATGATGCTCTGCTGATACACATCCTCTGAACTGCCTTGTTCAGAAAGGGCATCGTGACAAGGATTTGGAATGGGGAAATGCACTGTACAGAATTCTTGAGTTGCAGCAATAACTGGTGACAGCATCCTGTGCACTCTTTTAAAAGAGTACAAGTCTGGAACTGTTTTAAAGCATGCTGATGTTTTGAAATTGTCTAAACTGCCAAGATTTCCTACTCCTTTTCTCTAACTCAGCTTTCATATGAGTGGCTAAATGTAAACCACACTAGTGCTACAGACAGACAAGTCTGCATATTTTTTTTCTTGATATGGGAAGAATGGTGTCGAAAAAAGAAGTCTATTTTGCTTGTTTAACTGTATCACATATCTCTTGTTCTACCTGCAGGGTCTTAAGGGTTATCCGGGACTGCGAGGGCTGCGGGGTGAGCAGGTGAGTGATGAAAGCACAGTACTATGGAGAGGATTGACAGTTGATGATAGAAGAATGTATAATCCATTGTAAGTGTTCAATATAAGCTATTAATGTAAATTACTGACTACTTAAGGAAATTTTGGACAGTTCTCGACCAAGAACTCAGATTGTTTAGAGATCAGTGTGGTAAAAAATAAAATGGAAAACACCAGCTTCTTTTTCAACTCCCACACAGTCTTGGCAGAAGTTGGTGAAAAATTCATGTAAGACGCACATTTTAAATCTCCTAGCATGTAGAAAATCAAATAATTACTGAGTGCATTTTATCACTTCCACGTCAGTCCAAGAAGGGATACAAATGTAAATTTCGAAGACATCCAGTTGCTAATGTCTTTTGTTAGCATTAATGAGGCTCCTAATAGCAGAGTAGATGGAAGTAGGAGACTCCTTTGGATGACATCAAAAAGGAAATGGTGATGTTAACAGATGGTAAACATCTGAAGGGAGATGAAAACCCAAGAGTATCATCCATGACTTTCATGAGTTTAATACACGAATCTTAATGAGTGGTGATTTTTATTACGGACTCATAGGCGTTTTTCTGTGATGACTATAATACAGTTGTGAGATAAAGATAGCAAATGGAAAAAAAAGGTAATTCACATCAGGAGAAGATGGAGAAAAGTTCTACACATTCATGATTAATCTAGTGGTATATTGACCCAATTCTGGATGAAGTGAAAATTAGCTTTGTAAGGACACAAGGAGACTTCTTTAATGTAACATGCAATGTATTTGTTCAAATATTGCTAAGACCTGTGCAGTTACTTCATTATAAGGACCTACCTCCTATAGCCCTTCTCAATTAAGTTTTACAAAGAGCATCTGTGGTTTTACTGTGAAAGTAAGGGGTGATCTGTTGTACTTCACAATGTAAAGGCTCTTTTCTAAAGATACGTAACTGAAATTGGCAGTTATTTATGATGAGTGAATTACAGGATTTTACTGTGTATCTTGCTTAAAAAGTAATTTTTCCATGATCTTAAGCTGCATCATATGACTAGATGTTAGAAGAGGCCGAAATGATAAAATAAACTCCAAATTATGACATTAAATGTATTTCTTTTTCTTTTTTCCTTTTACCCCCCCATCTCTTTTCCACTTAGGGAATTCCAGGACTGGCTGGCAGTATTGGGACAGTTGGTTACCCTGGCAGGCAGGTGCAGTAACTATACAAATGTCTTTGAATTTATCTTTTTTTCTTGTTTATTCTTTACAGAAGTACCATATCTCTTTTGAAACTACTAATCATAGAAATGTATTGGTTTACATTCTGTTATTTATCTTTGAAACAAACCTCGTTCTCTGGCACTGCCCTCGAGGGAATTTTGAGTCTCATGGCTTTTAAATGGTTAGATGCAGTAATGCTGTTCCTTTCTAGAATATATAAATGACATTACAAAAGTACTGAATGTCTAAATACTTTATACTCCTCCATAAACGTCATGTGGTTCTATGTGTTTTATCTTTGTATTTCAAGTCCAGAAGCAGTAGGAAGCTGCCTGTTCCTCCCAATTTTGCACTGCTCTGTTTACTTCACTACTGAAACTATTTCTTCAGCCCTTTAAGGAAATAGAAGACGAAAAGATTTTTTTTCCCCATTGAGATTTTGAGAGAACCAATAAAGTCAGAAAGCAGCTTTTTTAAAACACAAACACTTACATAAATATTGATGTTTTGGGGTTTTTTTAATTTACATGTAAGGTAACAGATGCCTCAGTGCAGTAATACAAATACGACAAAGTAGAAATTCTCATTATTTTCCCCATATAAAGGTACGTGAGCCAAATTGACAACAGTTGACTTTGTGGTTTGTTGTTTGTTTAAAAGGTGAATTTGACCAATATTTTAGTGTTTTATTTGGTTGGGGTTCTAATGGCTATGTATTTTTAAATTCCATTACAATATTTTATAGAGTAATGAATGATAACATTTTTGTGTGTAATCATGGAAAATATTTGGAGCATTTGTGCTATGTACATATACTATTCTGACATTAGTAATTGGAAATGTGTCCAAATATAAAAGCCCTTGAAAAATCCTGTGAAATTATGTCACAGTAATGCCAGATCACTGGGTCTGGAAAAAAATTTCTTCCCAGAAGAAATAATTTTAATGTAATGGGAGTTTCAGTCATTGTCTATGTTTCAGCCGTGCATTAATAGCAGACCTTCTCAACATGGTCCCAGAGGACTACTTGATGACACTGTCTTCAATCTTAGTAATTTCAAGAATGTGTTGCCAGTTTACAGTTAGCAAATGCTGTTGCAGTTCTTTTACATAGAGCATATCTGACTCTTAATTAAAACTCATCTTTTTGTACTAGGGCTTAGCTGGACCAGAAGGTAACCCAGGTCCTAAAGGTGTAAGAGTAAGTAAGCATTTTAAGCATTTTGGTATGCATGTCTCTTTTTACCCATACAGTGCATAAGAAAGGGGATGAGGAATTTAATTCAGGTCTGCCAGTTGTATGAACATTTTGCCTTTACAGTACCTACAAATGAGAAAACATAATGTATCTTCAAAAATACATGTAAGAGGATTTTGGTGTTTTTTCCATGGTAAACAGCATAGAGCAGTCTTCCATCAGTGCCTTTCCCCTCGCTTGCATCCACACAAGAGAAAAAAGCAATACTGGGTGTGCGAGAGCTGGGAGTGAGGAGGATTGGATGTTTCCTGCCTGAAGCATTATTTCCATAATGGATGTTGTCAAGAAGGGAGACATATCTGGCATTTGCAGTCTGTAACAGCTACAGAAGTTGATAAAGGGAAACAAACTTGTCACATAAAAACCACAAAAGTGATCTTGAGACTTTATAATGGTTCAGTTGTAGTTATATATGAACCAGGGACTGAAGGCTCTTAATGCTCTGCGCATTCAAAATTTGCTTTTGATTATTGTTGGAAGTAAAATAGATTAGGTTTTTTTCTATGTGTGTTGATGCATGTGTAAGGATGACTGACTCTCACCACTTGCATATTGCTGGTTGCATCTAGAATTTGAAAGAGGCTTTTTCTAGGTGTTTTCAGCCCCTCAGCTCATATACAGGTTGCTGAGCAATGTTCTTTGCTCTCAAGCATCTATTAAGATAATCTTACGTGTTGCAGGATTTTTTTTAAATGTAATTACTAAAAGCCTTTACCTGCAGCAGCTTCTTAAGCATTTGTCTGGTTTTTAGGGGTGGGGGTTTTTTAATGTCAGTTTTCATTACAGTGATGGGAAAAAATTAGTTTGTCAGGATCAAGTGCCAACTGATACTGCACCCTCAGGGTTTGTTTCTTTTATGTTTCTTCAGTTTACTTTTGCTCAGATTCTCAAGGATTTTGTCTTGTTCTCCATTCAACCAACAATATATTATGTGATCTCAGTCACTTCCTGAAAAGTTACTACTGCTCTGTTTACACAAAGCTAAAAATGGCCAATGCATGAGTAATTTTAGGGCAAAACACCTGTCATGTCTCAAGGCGAAGTCTTGTATATGAATTCTAAAAGCAGAGTACAAATGATGACACAGCCCTCTTGAGACCTACTGCTGTGCCATGGGGTGTACAGCAATATGATATGAAGTACATATCTTTAGCGCTTTACGTTTAAAACACTCTGGTACTCAAACTCTGTGCTGCTTCTCAGATGTTTTAAGAAACTCTAGAAATTGGAAGTGCCTTTGTTTTCCTTACATTAGTTTTGGATAACAAGAGGGGCACTACCTTTTGTAATTTAAAAAAAAACCTCAACCTCCAAGGATTGAAATCATTACAACTGGAGGACTGGAGAGAGACATGAAAGCAAGAAATTCTTTTTTAGTAACTAATACTTCTATTCCAGTCTCAGATTGAATCTGGTAGTGCAGAACCCATCTCTCCATACAGTTGAGGAATAGTGGCACAGAAATGCATCGTGACTGAACTTAAAGAAATATGTTCTTCTTGTATTAAGATAAACTCTTGTCTTGTAAGAGCTCTTACATCTAACAGTGAACACACCATGTTATTAACGATGAGAATTTATTTTCTGATGTATTCAATGAATAAAGTTAACTTACAAAAGTTGCTAATTTAATCTATCTAATAAGTGAGACATCAGATGCAACTTTGTCTTACTGGACTATTTTCTTAGTACTTCTTTACTAACTGATTTTGTATCTTTATAACAGAAAATTGTTTTTTCTGTTGGTTGGAGAGTAAATCCTAGTCACATTCAAATTGCTAGAGCTTCACTGGTCCTTTCAAACAAGCCTGAATTAAATCTCTGTATTGTGAACCCATAGCTGGCCAGTACTGAGGGACAAGCAGTGTTGGTGAAAAGCATTGTTCTTATGTTTTTAGGGTTTCATTGGACCTCCAGGTGCAGCAGGACAACCAGGACCTGAAGGAGAAAGGGTAGGCTTAATGGAACATAAATGCAATGTAGATGTTTGTGGTAATACAATATATGTTAGAATGAGGAAAAAGGTACAAGATATAATGATTCATTTAGGTGTTTTTGGCTAAAAGCAAAGCTGATTTGAAGGAAATCAGATAGATGGGTCATATCTAATTAGTCTAAGCAATGAAATGCACTGGTGCTAAAGGTAGATGAGGAGCAGCTGTTGATTATTATTTCACTTCACAACTGCAAAGATTAGGGTTATTTTTTTCCTACTGACAAGATCACTAATGAATATTTTCCATTGAAGCTATTTCATTAGGTCAATAAATTAATATGTCTCCTCTCAAATGACCTTTGCAGTAGGACCGGCCATGGAAGCATCTGTCACTTTGTGCTTGAGCTTTCTCTTATTTCTCTTGAGCACAAAGGCTGTCTGGCTGTGTGCTTTGATGGAAGCAGAATATGGTCCTTTTTCATACTTGCCCTGGCTACAGTAAAGACAAGCAAATTTGTGTTTCTGCTATAGGACAATGTCTCTGTGTTTCTTTGCTCAATTTTCTTTTAATTAATTTGTGGTGCTTCTCCCACTGTATTTTTCCAATCAAATAATCAAATTACTTGAAGTTAAGTATTGAAGAGAAGAAAACTTACTAATGGGGGGTTATTTGTTTCTCAGGGCATCCCAGGCTTACGAGGAAAAAGAGGTCCAAAAGGGAGACAGGTAAAGCTTCTAATACTTGTTACAGTTCTGACAATGTATATCCACCTGTAACTCACTGTGTAACTTTAGTCAATGTAAAAAAGTTATTTTTATTTTTTGTCCATAGATGACTTTCTATTGTTTTCAGTTAGTACTTCGCAGAACTGCAAATTCTGTGCCAGTAGGTAACTGTTAAATGTTCAAAAGTGCAGAAGATTTAACATTATGAGCCTCGTGGATCACTGAGATCAGCGAGAGGTATGAGAATGGTTAAAAGGTGACAGGAACACCAGAATATGTTCTGTAAAATTGATGTTAGCATGAGGTGCAGTTATGATGCAAGCTTCATAAGTCTGTTTCTGGTGCTGGTTTGGATGAAGATCGGCTGCTTCTAATGTCTGATATTTCTGGACTGTGGTAAATTAAAGCTGTTCTCTACTTAACATGTATTTCTACAGCTGAGAATATACACAAATCTGCCAAGTATACATTATCAAGGTTTACATATTTCATGTGGTATATCTTCAATTTCAAATGTTTTGTTTTCTGCTGCAACCTTATTATTTTAGGTCTTTGAAGCTATCCAGGAGTTGCTAATTTTAACTTTCCTGTGGTTTGAGATTGCAAACCACAGTAGTGTTCTCCAGTTGTGCATCCAGTAGCACTCAGCATTTCAGATGACTTTCATCTATTATGTTGAACAAGCTGGTTCAGCAGCAGTAGTGTGATTATCATCCTTTGGGATGTATGCTATTAAAGTTGTGGAGGATTCTGTTTAATTCAAAAAAGTCACTAGCCTACAAGTGTTGCTTTGATGTAAAGAAAAGCAAGGAAAGTGCCATTAAGTGGATAGAGTGCTTTCTGAAGCTGCTTTTGAATTGTTGAGATATAAAACCAAAGGAGGAATCTGTTTTCAGTTGTTCAGTCAGAAGGATTGTTGACCATATTGTATTTTGCTTTTAACAGTGCCAGGTTATGTTCTGATAAGGATTTTTATTTATGTAAATCAATTCAGAGAGCATTCACATCGGTTACAGAGCACTAAAAGCACCTCTGCATAATGTCTGTGATTACCTTCATTCAATACTGATTTCTTTGTAATGTTGGGTTTCCTCGATCCCAAGGTTCATTCCAAATCCTTTCAATGACCTATAAAGTACTGATTTGACTAAAGGCTACTAATGTAAGGACAAATCAGGAGAGCAATCACGTGGGAACCTGGCTTGAAGTTCCTGGCTGGATCACAATCTTAGAAGAATCTTAAAGAATGTGTGTTATTTTGACCCCAAATGATGACAGGTATAATGACAAGGTCTTTTGGCACAGTGTCCTCAAATTAAGAACGCTGGTGCTTTGGGGCAGGGCACTATCACTAAAGGAAATATGGCCTTGGAGTTCCATAATGCCTGAAGTCAGGATCCTCACCTTTTGTTCTAGGGTGCAACTTAGTTCTTTGGACAATGTGTCTGTCAATAATAATACTTGAGAAAAAAGTCTGTCTGACTGGCAGGGATCTTTGTGAAAGAAAACAGATCACAAATTCACAAAATACTCTTACTATCTGTGTATATGCAGAAAATGTCACTTAAATTTTTATAGAATTTTTGTTTAAGTTGGTAGTAAAGCTAAATACGACTTAAACTAAAGTAGTTTAAGCTTTGCTTATGATAGAATTTTTCTATCTTCTTGACATGGTTTTATATTCCTGACTGCTGTTCGTATAGTATTGTATGATAATGCATATCCCCCATTCCCTTAAGAAGGACACCACTGTACTGTGTCGTGAGCTAGACAGCTGTCTAGATGTCTTCCAAACAAGGGAGTTTAAAAAGGCAAAATGAATTGTACCTTTGACCTGCAACAGGTTTGAACATGGTTTTACAGAGGTGAAAGGTTAATGCCTCAAAGTATTGTTCCTGATACAAGGGGTGGGGTAAAACGATACTGAAACAAAGAGTGTTTCATGTAAAAATTATTCTAAGGGTGGAATTTGCTCCTTTTCCCCATGAAGGTGGATCAGTAATGGTCTGGTGCGTTGTGGTTGTTTTGTTGTGGTTAGTGCATCTTTCAGTTATCTCAGTACTCTAATAATACTGTGTGAGGTTTATAGGTGCCAGGAAAAGTTTCTTTTGAGTGTCTCAGCTTGGATTTTTCCAGGTAGAATTGCTTTCCTGGTTAGTATGTCAAGCTTAAAGTCTAATTAAGGAAGGTTTTGACTTATCTGTAGATCTGTCCTATATCCACTCTCCTAATTTTGTACAATGATAGCAATCATGGAAACGTTGCCTGATGATGCTACTTCAAACTAATGGCATGAGTTTCTTGTTAGCTTCATGCGGCTCTTCTGGTAAAATAGTGAGATCTGCCTAACAATATTAAACTGATAAAAATTAATGAAAAAAAAAAACAAACAAAAAATCTAATTGCTTTTCCCCAGCAACTTATATGCTTCTGCAGTGGGCAATATCTGAAAGAAGTAAAACAATCTTCAGAACCCTTAGAGGAAGAAATACTAGAAATAGTAAAGTGGTGAAATTCCATTTAATTTTGTTTCTCAAGCAAGAATTGGAAATTCTTTTTCAAGCTTCAATGCTGGACTTAGTAAATCAAACATTTCTTTCCTGATAATCTAGATTCTGACATCAAAACTCTCATAAAATGAATGAGGCTTTATCATGTCTTGAGTTACTGTTTCAGTCTGTAGATGCAGACTTGCATTCACGATGTGTTCCTGTTGGTAAGGGCAATGTTGTGCCAGAAAGACAAAAAATTTGATTTCTAATGAACGTGTCATACTGAGACAACAATCTTTAATATTGGTTTAGGATTAGTTAAGGAAAGAGGGACAGATGGTTTAGCATTGCAGTTAACAAGAAAAAAAAATGAGGTAAAAATACTAAATAGGAAAAGGGACTCCAAGCAAACAATTCAAGTACGTAATGCAGTGATCCTCAGGAATTCGCTGGGGGTTGGGTCTGGGCAGGTCCCGCAAGTTATGAAATCCATGAAGATACTGAACCCATGAATATTCAACTACTCCCCACCTGTAGCCACAGCACTCTCCACTAATAAGGTCTGGAGGGGCGGTCCTGGGAGTGTGGCTCGCACTGTAGCACCTCATTAAAGTGGAGGAAGTGCCTTTGGTGCTTCCCAGCTGCAAAATCTGGGGTCCGGGACATTCTGTGCACGTGCGCGGTCTCACAACTCACTGAAAATCCAACCGCGATTAATTGAATGTGCAGATATGCAGGGGATCACTGTACTTGTTATTCAGTCATCTGATTTTGCCATACACTTAAATCATGTATAGTTGTATCATATTTTGTTGTAATTTTAGGAGACAAATATCACTATTCAATTTAACTGTGCAGCTGAAACTTTCTGCTTTTCTCGTTCCTCCACCACCCTCCCTGAATTGACTTGCTGATGTCTTAATTTCTCATATCTATAGGAATTCAGTGTTCAAATCATTCTTCATGGCTTGGGTAATGAAGAATGGATATTTTCTCTTCTGCTTTAGGGTTTTCCAGGTGACTTTGGAAATAGAGGCCCTCCTGGTCCAGATGGAAGTCCTGTAAGTATATATCCTGTAACACATAATTGTGTGTTGACTAAAGCAATAAAATTTGTAACACTCAATATTGACTCTCTTCCTAAAAGGAAAGGAGACTTTTGCCTTCAAAGAGATATCTTGAAGTCCACAGGACTGTTACATTTTCCTTGGAAATTGCTAGGAAAGTACTATAGTAAGTATAAAAAAGAGCAAGAAAACATTCAGAAAGCTGCCAAAAGAACACAGTTTCCACTGCTACATGTGCTAACTACCTTGAGAATCAGATCTCTTGTTGTCCTCGTTGTATTACTGGTGAATGTTTTGTCTTCAAAAAATTCTTGCATGGGATATGATTTTGAGGTTTTTATTTGAACCATTATTCTAAGATCACTTTAACAAAACAGGATTTTGCTTACATATAAAATCCTGACTTCTGTATGCTTATGCATTCAATAGTTGATTTCATCCTTTGAGCTGTTACTGAAAACAATTATGCTCCTATGTCATTTAGTGCATTGTAATCAGTATGATAACAGCTTTGTCCTTGGCAGTGTGTGCAGGCTAAAGTGCTCATGTAGTCCACTATTCAAACTGTGGCACAGTCACGTCACTTCACTGGCTGGTATCAAAGGAGCTTTGCTGTCTTGCTGTGTTTGTAGGGAAACTCTGGCTGCAGACTCCAAACTCAGATTTCCTAATTTGAAACCAATGGAAGATTTTGGGCAAGACAAGAGAACAGCAATGAGCACTGTGTAGAAGAGCTGCTGATTTAAATCGTCTTGTATTGTTGGATGCCTCTTTGGACACTGCTATCAGTTTACGTCTAAGGATTTTTCTGATATAAACCACAGTCAGCACCTGGGCAGTGCTTGTCTCCTTTTTGAAAGCCTGCCCTGATGCCCATCTTAGAGACTTGTTTTTTAAAAGCTTACATGAATTTTGCTGGTGGGGTTACCAACGTTTGGTGTCAACATTTTGGAATATAGAAGAGAATTTTTTTTATTTCTGGTCCTTGAGGCAAAGTTTCCCTTGTTGGAATGTCAGGTGATGTCAGTATAGTCCATTTCATCTCGAAAACCCTCAGAGGGTATGTGAGTGTCACCAGCTTCTTTGCAAGTGATATTAAAACGTTAGTTCTTACTTCCTCTCCTGGTACTCTCAAGGCTCCCTCCATTCCTGATGAAGCACATACGGTCTTTTCACCAGATCTGCAGACCTGTACTTTAACAGCAATGATCTGAAATTACAGACTTGCACTTTACAAAGAAGCCTGTTTTAATGCAAACATTTGCGAACAAGTTCCATCTAATCTGCCAAGACAGCTGCTGATCTTTCTGCCTTCTTAGACAGGCAGCAACCTTTCTCCCCTCCTCCCCCAAAACCAACCCCGCAGGGCTTGTTCAGGCAAGGAGCCAGAGCTGCAGCTGCAGGGGGCTGCAGTGCTAATGGGATATTTCCAGAGCCTGTTCCTGAGCCGGCAGTGGGAGAGCAGGGGCTGCCTGGGAGGCCTGTGGTGGCAGGAACTCGAAGCGAAGACATTTCTTCCAATGTGCTGATTTGGCACTAATGACACTTGTCTCCATGCCTAATTTCTTGTGCTTAATTGACTAATGCTATCCTTCATTTCCACAGGACCCTCTCAATTCTCTGAGGATGTCAGTCGGCTTTGTAGGGTGTTGGTAGAGCATTCAACTTGGGTTAGTTTGGAGCGGGTTGGAGAAGGTCCATAGGCACCAGAGGGAAGGAGAGCACAAAGGTGTCCTCTGGGCCATGTCCAACAGTCATGTCTAGTTGGACACCTGCAGATTTACTTACGTAAAACTTCCTTTTCATCATGGGTTCCAACAGGCTGTGCAAACCCTGTGTATGACCTTGAGTAGCAGGTCCCAGGTGTTGGGTCAGCCTGCATAAGGCATGATCTTCTGTGAAGATCTGGAGGGCTACAGTATCTGTTTCGTGTAGACCAAAGAGACCTGGCAACTGTTGTCTGCAGTGTTTTACCCTTTTTTGAGTTGAACTTGAGTATGTTAGGGCAGTAGTAGGGTATTGTTGAATTTTTAACTTCTTTATGAAGTACTTTACAAATACGAATACTTTATCAAGAAATAATTTTTCATGAAGAGTGTGCAAATTTTGCAGAACTTTATCTATGAACTGAGCTTCAAAAATTTGTTTTTTCTTCTTCCTACTTTGTGTTGTGGTAAAAAAAATCTCATATTCCTGCATTAACAGCAGGAATGATTTCATGATGCAAATATCTGGAGATTGAATTGCACAATCCAAGGATTTTAATAAGTGTTTTCCTCTATACAGTGATAAGCTGTCACTCTTTGGGAACTCTATAAAAATCCCAGCTGACTTGTTTTGAAGGTCACTTTTGTTTATCTTAGCACTGGGATTTATTTTCAAATAATAAAATTCAGATAATCTAAAATTAATTTTCTTTGAAGGGAATTGTTGGTGGTGTTGGTCCTCCTGGATTTCCAGGACTAAGAGTGAGTACACTTTTATTACTTAATTTGATATGGCTTCATTAGAATATTTGTCTTGTGTCTGTGAAATAATAAAAGCAGTTATGAAAATCTAGAGATTTAAACAGATTTACTTTTAGGTAGCCGTGATTTTAAGTAATATCACTCTGCAAAACTACTGTCATATTACCAGTAGGAAGTGCTTCTATACTTGTTGTGGATTCGTATGCTTATTTCTGATCCAGTGTGTCTGGGATTTTTTTGATTTGAAATAACCAAGTTTGCTAGTTTATAGCACTAAAGCCAATGTTACTTTTCAAAAAAGTGCAATAATTGCAAATACTTAACCACAGCTCTCATTAATTCCTCATTATGGTTATCAAATTTAAAGCAGAATTAATTTCTAAGCAAAATTGCTTTAACTTGTATACAGTATTATACTGATTTTTTAAAAAAATATTCATCAATAAGGCTGTGTTCTCAGTGTGGAGTTTCACATTCGAGTTGTATCTAGCATGGTTGTGCCAGAGAAGCTGTGACATCAGTGAGTTGTACAGAAGATGGGAAAGAGTGATACTTTCATAGTGTGTAGTCTTGCTTCCTTGTTTTTGAAGTAATTAATGTATTTACTCACAGAGGACCTCTGTTTCATTCTTGACATTGTCTCAATCGTGCCTGGCTATCCAACTCTGTTCATAACATGGGAGAAAGAGCATGTTTACGCTTGAATTAAGGAAGCTGTGATTGTCTCCAGTGTTTTCTTTGTGGGGGTTTTTTTGGTATCTGCAGATCTGAAACATTCTTGATAAGTTTATTGCTTTACACTGATGGCCATCTGACTTTTCCTTTGAAGTACGGCAGTTGAGTTCAATTATTATTATCTTTTAAATTATATGTTTATAACAAAACATATTTCTAGAAGTCATCCCTTGTGTGATTGGGATTGTTATGGCATTGCCATAGTGAAAACACAAGCTTGGTCAAGGAACCTCTGTAACTTCCAGCCTTTGTCATGCAAACATGATTTGCTGTGGTTCTTGTCAGTTGACATATTCGAGCCAACTGAATATGTCATGGTACAAGATGTTGCACTCTAGAGTATTTGCTTAGAATTATAGTTTGCTTTTCTTCCTTCATGACTGTCAGGAATTTTATCTCAAGGACTTTGATAATTGGACTGATGTATCTATGTTTTTAAAAAATTACTCCTAAAACGATACTGGTACCGGTTATTTTTACTAAAACTTAGTCAGCAGTCTTGCCCAGCCTAGAATTCATGAGCATGAATGTTTATGTGGTCAAAGCTCTATGTGCTTTCTTGCTGAGCTGCAGTCATGTACAGAGAGATTGTCAATAATTTTTGGTGAAATAGAGAAATAATTTTCAATCACCAGTCCAAAGGTTTGTACATAGATGAGGTACAACCATAATGAGAGAGATTTCTTGGGGAAAAAATAATCCATGACGTATTTAGATGAAATCAACTATTATTTTGTGTGCAAGCTCTATGGCCTGCCTTCACTTGCTTGTATGTGGTGCACTTTCACATGATTCTAGCAACATCATATTGGTTATTCTGGTTTCTTCTTTCTCAGTCAGATAATTAGAAGACCTGTGCTTTGTTCCAGAGTTTCTATGTGGGACCATTGCAGTCTTTAAACTGTAGCAGAATTTCACTAAGACCCTGGGGGAACTCCAGGTGACCCCAGCATCCCCAAGTACAGGTTGTGTGGTGCAGCCCTGTTCCTCAGCGACACCTGCTTTCCAAATGGGTTTGTGATCCCTGGTATCAGTTCACAGGTCTCTTATTCAGGTGGATACTGGTGGTCATCCAAAACTGACTAAAGAACTACAGTCCTCATTGTTTCCTTTAAAATACTCAATTACAACATGTTATACATACTACACGTTACAAGATGCAATATTGAACCTAGATCTAAATATATTTTTCTGGCAGATATCAGCAGCATTAGTTCAAGTACTTAAACACCTCCAAGGAGGTGGTGGAGTCACTGTCCCTAGATGTAGGATGGTGTGCTGGTAGCAGGATGACAACAGCTTAGGTAACAGGTTAGGTTAGGAAACAGGTGATAGGTTGGACTCGATGATCTTGATGGTCTTTTCCAACCTTACTAATTCTGTGATTCTGTGAAGTAGCTTGTCCAGCCCAGCTGCATGCAGTGTGAAGAGCTAGTTGTATTTTTTTCTTTGTTCATTATAACAATGTCAAAATGAGCAACATCAGCAAGCTGAGTCCAATAGTTCCTTCCTTCTGTGATTTTTTTCAATATACAAAGCTATTGCCAAGTTCAGAGTTTTGACTGGCTTAGACGTCAGTCTCAAGATTTAGCAAGGCCATGAGTGTTAATAAGATAAAAAAAAGTTTCAGAAAAATTACTGCTACAGTAGTTTTTCTTTTATTTCTTTTCTTTTAAAAAACTCCATGTAATCCTAGTAAAATACCAATTTTTTTTTTCTGATATATTTTTGACAATCAAAAGAAGTTTGGTTTTAGTTTCATTTGTCACACAGAAATGGTGGAAAAGATACACTTTTTGTAGGTGGAGAAATTTTGAGGTTTTATCTACGAGGGAGTCTTAACCAAACTGATAAGCATGTGCGAACATATAGCAAGAGTGTTGCAGGTGGAGGATGATTAAAATTACTAATTCAACACTCTCCTTATCAGTGGGATAATTTTTCAGAGATTTTTTATGTTGTTCCAGTTTTTTTGCTGTTAATTAGGTCACTCAATATATCTGGAGACTCTGACAGGAATTTAATGAACCTGAATGTTGTCAAGCTGTTTTCCAGCTTCTTCACTTTGCTTTTCTTCACTTTGCTTAAGCCAAATTTGTTTTCCAGCTCTGATTTTTCAATCAACACTATTGTTACTGTAAGCATTTCAACATACAGTGTCATTAATGCATAAATGTCTTGCAGAACTAGAATATGTAGCACAAATAAAAGACAGCAATGTAAACAATTTATCTTGATTGTCTAGCATGACAGAATACATTGCTTGAGCTTTCCATGACTGCTGAAATAATATAGAGTGGCAATTTTCTTGGGAGCTTTACCAAGCACCACTGACACTAAGGGATTAGTCTTCGTTTTCCTTCAGTGAGCCGTAAGTGTGATGGTGACTGCAGAAGAATGTTACTCCTAACATTGCTAGCAGAGCTTCCAGAGAATAATGAATGTGTGCTGAACTGGAGTTGCTTAGATGTCCATCTCATCTTTTCCTTATCACTCTCATGAAATGGCAAAAGATTTTTGTATTAATGTGTGTTGCTAAATTCTTGCATAGCCACAGGGATATAACATTGCCTTTGCATTTTTTGCTGGTTTTCATTCCCCAGAGACAGAGTATGTAGCAAGTGGGTAAACTTTTTCCTTTTTAATATAGTTTAACTATTGTTAAATCATGTCTTTGTTTAGCTCACAATCTTTCATTAATATTATTGCTGTTGTGTGTTGACCTTGTGAGATTCTTAATTTTCTTTTTTCATTAGTGGTTCACTTTTCTTTTTCCTTTCATAAAACAGGCCATATAAATCCCAGAAAGAAGGGATGATGTAAGGGCTTTAAAGGAGCATGAGAACAGAGAAAGTTAGCATGCCCATCATAACATAGGTTTGATTTTGTACACTTGATATTTTGGAAGAATTGCATCTTTTTTTTTAAGTTATAGAAGTCACTGACAGATGAGGAATTCTAATAGAAGGACCATAAAGACTGCTTTATGTAGTCCTACTCATCATAGAATAATGTCTTTTAAGCCAAATTTGATGCCTACAGAAAAATATTGTCATGTAACATTAAGGGCAGCAGGGATGGTCACTGAATGTACAGATGCAGTACAAAAGAAAGTTACTTTATTCTGCATTGCCTAATGCGCTGTGTTCTCCTCTTGAATATATAATGCATAGAAGAGACAAGTTCGGCTTTTTGTGTTTCACCCGATGTTGTAAACGTGGAGGACTTATGAATATCTTTTTTGCCTCAAGTAATTAGCCTGAAAAAGATTTTGGTGAATCTCCGTGGTGCAGAAAAATGCCAGATTCTCTTCCCAGTCTTTAAGTTATTCCCTTTCACCAAATGTTTAATGAGGTCATTTTTCTTGCTGTTTAATAGGGAGGAATTGGGCCAGCAGGACCAAGTGGACCATCAGGAATTCCAGGGCCCACGGTATGATATTAAATGATCATGCAGCCGGGTCCCTATGCTTTTTTCCAGATTATAATCAAATATTAGATTTATGTATTTTTTATTTTAACAGGGTTTTCCGGGGAGTGTAGGACAGCCTGGAATGAAAGGTGATAAGGTGATTTTAATATTTTCATTATCTTAGAGATATATAGTTCTTTCAGACTCTCTTCATTAAATTTTAAGCATAATATACTTAGCAAAGCCTTCCCTTTTTCCTTTTGATTTCTTTTCTGACTTTCATGTCTTAAAATTACTCCAGTCTCATGATCTTCAGTGCAACATCTTGCATTGTCAAAGATCTGTGTTAGATTGATTCAAAATTTAGTATTTAAAATTTTCTCATTCTCTAATTGGGTGTAATACTTTAATGGGATATTAAAATACGCTAGGTAATAGGTGATAGGTTGGACATGATGATCTCTAAGGTCTTTTCCAACCTTACCTGTTCTGTGATTCTGTGATTTTAAGCCACATACATAAATCTGTATAAAATTTTGTTGTTTAGGGTGAATGTGGCCTTGCAGGTGACCAAGGAGACATGGGGTACCCAGGAGATAAGGCAAGTTGTAATTGCATTGTTTTACAAAATTGTCCAATTTCATTAAGTTTTGAGTCTCTTAAAATACAGTCTTTTGAATTTCTTAAAATGTAACAGGTCAGGTTCATAGGAGTAGAATGCAGGACTAAAAGTTACTGGATGTCATTGGATTAACATATTTTTAAGAAATGCTGTGCTAATTAAAATTTAGTTACGGAGCATGTTCACAAACGCAAGTGTTGTCTGTGTTTCAAGATGCATCTGTTTTTAGAGATGCACCAAACAAGAAAAAAATTACTGTATGATCTGAATCTTCCTAAGAAATTATTGTAAACGATATATTTCCCTTGAAGGTTCATCTGCAGCTCACCTGGGCCTAGTGTGGTTAGCAGCAGCACATGGTTTGGCACACTCCTTCATATTATAAAACTGAGATAAATAAGAATCTTCTTTCCTGTTTGGCTAGTGCATCAGAAGTCACTGAAGTAACATATCCTTTAAGAACTCTTGATGGAAGTTGAACATTAGAAAATTTCTTATCCTGCAGAACTGTTTTGAAAACTGTTTCAGGTGGAAAAATGCAGCAATCGATTGCTTCAAATATAACACAACAATTCATTTTCATGTGTATTTAATAGATTGCATTTTCTAGGGTGCTCTTGGTTTACCAGGACCCCCAGGGATCAGAGGAAAACCAGGACCTCCAGTGAGTTTACACATTAGATTTTACTCTCAATATATCCCTGCACATTGTTATATTTGATATTTTTCTGTGACTTTCATGTAATCCTCTAGAAGCAACCTAATTCAAAATGCACAAAGAATAAGGTCTAAGGTGCTTTTATTTCTAGTGACTGGTGTTAGTGAGATATTAAGATGTGAGACTTTATTAGAGAGCTCAGATTACATGTCAAATTTTAGTAGAGGAGTGCTTAGGGTGTTAGGTATTCTGTGATAGTCACTTCCTGAGGAAATAGACATGTTGGTAATATTTGAAACGAAACCACGAAGAGCTTTGGGAACTGCCAAGATGACCATTTGGACTAGCTGGATTTGGAGATAGTGTGTGAAATCTCATTAATAATGGCCAGTCATGTCTCTCAGGGATTGGAGTACTCATAGATTCCTTTACTGATTTTTACCAGCATTAAAGGCATCTGTGCTGTGCTGACAGTTCTGCTGGGTTTGTAAATGTTGATGCAGAAAAGGTGTACCACACTGGGTTAGCTGGCTTTTTCCCTGTTGGTTTTTAGCACTAATTTCTGTCTCGTTTCAATATATAATTAAAAGCTGCTAATACTCAATCTAGTGTCAAATTTCATATGTGCCATCAAGCCACTATCTGATGAACATGCTTAGACCTCATTAATGTCACAGGCCCTTAAACTCAATTAAAAATACCTTTTGTCTGAACAGTTGTGGGTCGTAAGCCCAAACTGAATGTGACGAACTTTGTGACTTATTGTAAAATAAGCTATGAGACTTCAGTCTTGCAAGTAATATAATTTTAACCTCATAGAATGAATTGATAGTAAAATAATTTATGTTAATAAATAAATAAATATATTCCAGGTCAGACCTTAATTTTGCTTAAGGAACATCTAGTTATGACAGCAGAAAAGTTGTAAAAACGTGGAGGAACAGATACGTATAACTTAGAGAAATATTTTTGCCTATTTTTAAATGAGTCAGTATTTGTATATAATGGAGTCATTGTAATATGTGATTAGGAGCTAATTTTACTGTTATTATTCACAAAATGATCATTACTTTTGCCATGATTGGATACTTAAAATATATATGTAAATATGTAAACCAGTATCTGTAACAGTTACTACCTGGACTTTAAAATAATATGTAGTTTTTATTGTGAAAAAACCTATATATTTATATAACTACACCATACCAAAACTCCCGATTTTCTTTGTCCTAAACTAGTTGGATTTTTGTTTGTTGTGACCTCAAAAGAGGTATGATGAACTAGTCTTTACTCCATCCAAAGAGAGAGTGTTGCAAAATTTCCGATTTAGTGAAAAAGTCATCTCCGCACTTCTGTTGGCTTTGTTGTTAATAGGTGTTTTTAAAATCTTCATAAAAATCTGTTATTAAAAATAAATTATTGTAAAAAAATCTTAATTGTTTGGATTTTTTTAAGGGGAAAATTGGAGATCCTGGACCCCATGGACCATTGGGTCCTCAGGGACCTGAGGTAAGGAATTCCTTGATAGAGGTCAATTGAATATTGTTTTTAGTTCTAAATTACAAAAGCAGAGGTAAATGGGTTTGCTTCATAAAAGAATGGTGGTTTAGTTGAATTAAAGAACTTTTTATTCAGTCATCTTTGAATAATATATTCTCCTTCATAAAGTACAAAAGATTATGGCTCATAATTCTCTTTCTGCAAAAAATTGAACTTTGAATACAAATTAGTTCCTCATTTGCCTATATAATTAGGATTTGCCCTCTTCTGAATCTTATTTCTATGGATTACATCTTGAATTACGTTCATGTGATTTCTCCGGCACACTTCTATTTGTTAATTCTATGGCATGTTTACAAATGAAATTTTCATGGCCTGCTTGTATATTTATCTCTTACAAAATAGCTTTATTTCAAGGACCACAAAGAAAAACTGCTAATTACATGAAAAGCATTGCCAAGCAATTGAATCTAGCAGTGAAGTTTTGTAAGAACTCTGTGGTGTTTGGAAGAGTACACTGAAACCGTCAGCCTCGGAATTGTTTCATTTTGGTGCTTTTTGGCATTCATACCATGGGCTTTAAGGAAAAATGCTGTGGCCTGTACTTGAAAAATGTATGTATATACAGACACACATGTATTTCCTGGAGACATGAAAGCAGAACTTGTAATTTGTTCTTCTTATCCAGGCACTTGTAATTAATGTGTTTTGGGTTTTGTTTATTTGGAGTAGAGTTTTGTTTGTTTAGG
>WEKX01028186.1:70318-84740 GCA_013390025.1 Pitta sordida
GGGGGGGGGGTGTCCTTTTTGTTTCTTTAAATATGTCTGGAAGATTCATGTTAGAAATTATCATTTTTCTGGCTTTTCATGCTTGAGCATGTTTCCCCAAAGCAAGGTTCTGCATTCCTACTTTTCTTATTGGAGAAGAGCCCTCACTGAATGAAACCTCACTGGTAAATGCATTGTAGCAACACAAGAATGTGTTTTCAGAACAAGCTGATCTGTTTTAGTCAATGAGTGTGCAGAAGACACCAAGCCTGTTCATGCTGTCCACAGCTGCCTCCCTCCGTGGCTCAGGATTTTAGATTTTGTGATCCTCTTCATTACTAGCAAAGGAGGTCCTTGCATCATCTCTTGGTACAACCTCCAGGAAGGGAGACCTGCGGCAGGTTAATACCAAGTTGTTGGTCTTGAAGCCTGTCCTGCTGACCCTGATGCCTATGCTGGTAGTCCTTCATGGTTCCCTATTCCAACACAGACATGTTCCTTTGTGTGGGAGGAAGAGATGGTTGTTTTGGGTTTGTACCCTCAGGGCAGATATGGATGGGAAACTTTCTCTGTAAAGCTCAGGATTTTCTTTCGCTCAGGAGTGCAGAATTATTTCGTCATTAGAAGGCAAATAAATTCATTAAGCTAGATAATTAAAACTTGAGTGTCTGGCTTTGGGGGTTTTTTTGGGTAATTGTCTGCAAAATGTCAGGTTTAAAACTACAAAGCAATGTTTCTCTTCAGTTATACAAGATAGATCCAAATGAAGTAAAAGATGTTTTCCAGTTTTTTACTTCATAAAAACATGGTCACCATATGGCAAAAGAGCAAAAATAGAAGAGCTATAAGATAGCAGCATATTGGATTTTTTAGAAAATTGAAAATACTAGAAGTGTGTACTACTATAAATGGAATTCAAATTTAGCAGCTTAAAACTGAAGATTGTATCTTGCTCTTGCTTGGGAAGCAACAAGAACCTTCATGGGTTTTCATTGTTTTAACTGGAAGTCAGCAGTGGATTGCTTTCTAATTCTTTCCTCAGCAGCCTGGGTCACCAGATCAGAGTTGAAATAAGCCACGCATCCATAGCCAGGGTCCATGTGAGAACTCCAGTGCTGATGGGCAGGAGTGATTAGAGGGAGAGACAGAGGTTTCTTGCTCCCTCTCTGGGCAGCAGGACAAGGATTGGCTGCCAAGTGCTTTTGTTTCAGTGCAGAAGCCTTGAAGTGTTGAGGCAAATTCTCTTCTGGGGGTGTCACTTCAGAGACAGTGTCTGTCGCGTGCCTGAATGTGTGTTGTTCACAAACCACTGGGTATATTCAGTGAGCACTTTGTGGAGCGCATTCTTCATGAGATTTTGCTGCCTTGTCATGCATCTGAAAATGAACCACTAAAATATCCACTTTCTATGAAGCTTTATTTTATTGGTATGACAACTGGAAAGTGCTGATCTGACTCTAACCCACAATGCCTGTGTTTACTATGTACAATAAAGTATGTAATGCTTATTGTTAATGTGAATGAAATCAGACAAGTCTTTAACAGGCTTCCACACGTGTTCGGAGTATTTCATAGCTAAATTTTGCTTTAAGAATCACATTTAATTATCTCCACAAAATAAGGCTGATAGTTTTGTTCAGATGTGCCTTCGGATGTGCTGTGAGTGTATAAACAGGTTTCATCTGGAGCAGAAAGAACATTAGTCTTTATCTTCATTTGAACTCTTTTTCATCTGTGCAATATTTTGATCTGAAGTCCTCAGCTTATTCCTTCAGGAAGGTACTCGTAGGGGATTCAGCTGGTATGTTTTGTGCTCAAGGTAGCAGCAATACAAAGAAGGATACATTCAAATAGTCAACAAACAAAAAGTCATACATTTCACGGGTGAATCACTGGCTACTTTGAGTTGTTCATTTAACAAAAAACCTTTCTTTTTAATGCATGTTTTATCTTGCCCCACAGGATTTTTTTGAGTTTGTGCAGACAGTGTCAGAACTGCAGCGATAACACAGCAAATACCATGCATGCAGAAGACTAGAAGGAAATAGAGAAATAAAGACAACTTAATAGCTGAATTAATTGCATGTTCTGCCACTTGTCTGAAGAACTATTCTTGTTGTAGAAGTGCTTATATTATTGAATTGTATGTCTGCATAACATGTCTTATCAGAAGTATAATAAACACTTCTTTGAGAACATAAACTCACAGCTCATTATCTCAGTTTAAAGAGATAATTAAATATTATATAGATAAATGAGAACAATAAATATGTTAATTTTATATTTAAATGTTCAGTACAAAAAGCAAAATTTTCTTAGCAAGGTTAAAGCACATTTTTGTTGAGATAGCTGGTACTTCCGAGTTCTGATGTCACTTCTATTTCGATTAAACAGAGTGAACTCTAAAGTGCTTTGCTGGCAAAAAGCCACATCTGCAGCAATATTTTGAAAATAATTTATGTCCTGTAAGCTGCCAGACTTCTGCCTGACAGGAAGTTAAGAATCTTTGCTTTGCATTTTCTTAGTAGAAGTCATAATATAAAGTGATGTTTTGTTTTACATAGTCTCTACTGAAAACTATTGCAGCTGGAAACTGTTCATTAATCTCTTGCCTTTCATTTATGGAAAAATAATGAATTTTTAATCTCGAGTAGCTTCCCTGGGAGCTGACTGCTGAATAACTCTTGGCAAATTTAGATAGCAGTATAAACATATACCACTTCACTGCTAGGAATCTGAATGGCAAGCACCATTGCTGAGGTGTTGTAGGAACTTCCTTTTGGTTTATTCTTTTTCTGGAATTGTCTTACGTGACTGTTTGTCTTGGATTACGTATTGCACTTTGTAGATTATTAATGTGAGACCATCTTGGAAACAGGCTTCTAATACTGCTGTAGCACCTGTGTTTTCTCCATGTTGTGCTTGAGAAGAAAAGTCTTTATACATCTTCACAGAAAAGATAATAACAAAGATTTTAAGTTTTTACGTGTATTGCTAATGTTGATACTCTCAGGCCAGTAGCAGTCTTGCATCCCAAGACTTTGCCCAAAATGGAAAGGTTTCCAAATACCATTATTGTTTTAACTGTGATAGTACTTGTCGATGCTTATATCTCATTCCTTCTCAAAAATTTCCTTCTAGAAAAAATGGCATAAATAAATAAAGTAGATGTATTACCTTATAAAGGCATATGAATATTTGTAAATTGACATTTTTCTTGACAGATTGTTTTCTGGAATGTTGATTGCCATGAGGGAAGTTGTCTGTGTCAGTTTTTGCACTTGTTCATACATTAGAAACTGAAAGATTGAAAGACTTACAGATCTAGAAAACAACCCACCCCTTGGTAACTTTTTAATGTGTGTAAATAACCAAATTTTAAATTAAGAATGGACGGGTTAGAAACTTCTAAAGAAGTGATCTAACTCTTCAGCATATTCCGGTAGATAATGGTGGTCAGGATTTAAAAAAAGCCCACCTTGTCTTATGAAATATTTAGAAATCTAGGGTGATGAAAGTGAATATTTTGAGTCCTAGTGGTTTGTTCACATGTCAATAGTATATTCTGTGCCACCTACAGGCATGTTGTAATTGTTGCACAGCACTATGTAGTAGTAATTGATGCTTTATGGCAAGAAGAAATGAAGCCACTGTGAAATGTTGTGTTAGAGTTGTTCCACTTTGAAAACTCAGTATGTTTTTTACTCTTCTGTGGTTTGCTTTTAATACTCATTAACAGTCAAGTACTAAACCTGATTTTTAAAAAAATCATAATTCTGGTTCATATTTTGGTTTATAATTTTTTTAATGTAATAAATAAGTGCACCTTAAAGTATTTGCATCCCATCTAAATCAATGCTTTTAAATCTCTGCATCCTGTTGGAACTAGGTTATGGAAAGCAAGCAGAGTGGTAGCTGAGGGTAAAATAATACTTCCTTTTACATTTTTTGATCTAAGATGATTTATCTTTACCTTTTGAGGTAAGTTTTTGGTGATTAATGTCAGCTAATTATGAGTAATCAGTAGAAATGTTTATTTCAACTGTTTTGAAAAATAGAGTACGGTAAACTATTATCCACCTAGTGAGGTAATCTTTTGTTTAATACTTCCTCCTTTGAAAACCTAGAATGTGACTCTTGAAGTTTTAATGATGGCGTATATTCTGCATTAGCATAGAATTGTGCATAGTGAGAATTGCAAAATGAAAACTTTCTATCAGATGTTCTTTAAATTGTTCTGGAAGTGTCTTATGCTTTTCATTTCCATTACTGGAAAAAAGTATACAGGCAAAGAGTGATATGTATTTACACAGTTTAATCTGTAATGATTTTCTCTTAAGGAAGAAGGAAAACATGGTTGTGCGCAGATGTAGTAATAAATATTTTGCTCAGAGCAAGTTGCAGTCTTGCTATTTTCGGATGATTAAGCTTTAATGAAATTTAAAAGTCTATTAAAAACCCCAAATCAAATATTGTCTTGGCAGGTGACTGAGCGAGCCCTGTGCTAACTAAAAGGTCAATTACCAATGCTTTTTTTATCCTATATATATAAAGATCGGGTATCTTCTCTGGGTATTTATGAAACGTAACTGACTACTGTATTGCATAAGAGTTAGCTGCACCATTTTTTCCTTAAAATACTCATTCCTTATAGAACAATCCAGCTGTAGCGCTGAATTCCTCTGACATAGAGGCGTTTTCATGGTGTCCCACTCAATGCCTACTGGGCATTGAGACAGTTTTAGTAGATTCATTTTCTTTGCATCTTTACCAGCAGCTTGACCTATAGCACATACTATTTCACAGAGACTTACTCTGAATAATGCTACATGGTGTTGACCTCCAATTGCTGCCAGCCAAACTTGGATTATCACCTGCTGATTTGGAGGCAAAAGTCGTCTTCCTCTTCTCTTAATCTTGCAGTGATCTTGCCCTTAAATTGTGGACAAGGATTTAAGGTCTTTAGCTCCCCATTTAATTTTTTTTTAAATGGTTGACTTCTTAAGTGCAGGACCTGGTGCTGGCTGCTTTGTAGTGCTTTTCATGCATCAAAACTAGTCCAACGTTTAAATTTCAAACATTGCTGAGTAGATAAAAAAATCTTGTGCTAAAAGAAATAAAATCCATGCTGACATCTGCTAAATTGAGTTTAACGAAAGCTGCCTAAAATCTGTCACCTATCCAAATCCTTTCAAGGAAACCTAATTGTTTTTGACATTTTTTGGGATGGTAGAATAAATTTATTTCTTATTTCTGTGATTCAGATTTGTTAAATGAGTGAACAGAATCAAAACAAGTGTACAGGAAACATTGCTATTCTGCAAACCATTTGTCTGTATGATTTCTTTAGGGTTTTCCGGGAGATATTGGTGTACCGGGATTTAATGGCCCTGAAGGTCCTAAGGTAAGATTATATGACAACCTATTCAAAATAACATTAAACAGTGTAAAACTGTGAGGAGAAGGGCTCTGAGAGGTGGACACTGGCATTATGAGAAGATAATCTTACCTGAGGCAAAATACGTGTACTCTGACACTATTTATATGAGGAAGTTGAGTGATGTCCACACAGTTGTGAGAGTAATTACTCTGTTGAAAGGAAGCATGTAATGGCAAGATTATGTGTGAGAAAATGCTATGAAGCTATAAAGTAGCATATATTCCACCTGTATTTGAATAAAATGCATGCTAGATGCATACAGAACTTTGTATTACTCAGGACTCATCTGAGTAATACAGATTACTTTTAACAATCTTGAAAGAAAAGGAGCTGCCAATACAGAAAATGGGTAAAATTCACCTGCTGGAGTAAATTATGGATAAAATAATAGATGTGTATAGTATTATGGATAGAATATATATGTATAAAATTACTGTACCAGTATAATTCAGCTTCTGCTCTTCAGTAAGCTGGTATCCTAGACCCAGCCTTGGCAGTAATTCACGTGTATAGACTTTTTTATGACGCACATATGGGAAATTTTTGTTTAAAATGGAAATGGTAGAGACTAATAAAAAAAGTGCAGGTGGGTCACAAATTAACCCACAGGAAGATGGCTGAATAATATCCTAAGATTGACTGCTTGTTGAAAGGCAAGTACCAGTGAAGTTCCCACCTTGGCACTATTCTTACATTGTGTTTTCTGTGATAAATAGTCAGAAATACAATGTAATTAAATTTGTATATGAAACAAAGGTGAGTGTCTTCAGATGATCTAAAAAAACTACACTTCGTGCTAATTTATCTCACTTCTGTTATTTCAGACCAGTTAATGCAAGGACTATAACAATAAACCCCACTGTTAACTTAGACCAAAGGTATTGCCAAGTCTCTCAGACATGAAAGCACGATAAGGCAGTTAGAAATTAAGTGAAATTCTAGAACACGTGAGGCAGGATGTCTCATTAATGCCACTGCAGAAAGCATGAGAAGACTTGATCTAAGTAGTACAATTCTGGACATTTGTATTGCAGAAGGACTCAAGTGAGACGAGATGCAGAAAAGAATAATTGAATAGCTGTATTCTGAGAGGCAGTTTATTTATTGTAACAAAATGATGGGCTTTTTTTGAGCTTTAAGTAAACCAGAGGGCAGAAATTGGTGAGGTAAACAAATTGTGCAAGACCAACTGTATCATTTGTCCAAGAACAAAATATATAGGTTGTCCATGAATAACACGCACAGAAATAGCAATAATTTCCATCAACAGAGTTGTGAAATTCTGTGACAGACTGCTAAAGAAAACACAGGATAGGGAGCAGTAAATATGGTCTTATTTGTTCCTGGAAGATTGCAATAATACCTGCATGCCAGAGAGGGTCATTCTTGAGAACATGTCAAATTACACAGTTGCCATAGCCTGTATTTCCTGCATCTCCTATCTTTCAACCGTGTCAAAAGCCTTCTACCGAAATAGCACAGATAGGAATCTACTAAGAAGGCTGACAACTGATTAGCTGGTGGGGCAAAGGAGAAGTTAAAATACATTTCTGGAGACAGGTGTGGGTCCTTTCTTTAGTCCTGATTTATTGCTTTGTTTTTATGTATGTATGTAAAGTCTAAGCAGCCTGTAAGAATGAGTTTGACTGTTACAATAGCAGTTACTCCTGTGTTTCTGAGTTACCAGAACACTTAAATAAAAATACTTTATAGGATCTAGGGCAAGTAGGAGGAGAAATACAACAGTTCTTGAACTGCAGTTCAGAGTTAATTGTCCAAGGTGATACATGACTGATGTAACTGAGATGTAATCCCTGCTCCCCAGTTTCTTCACAACATTTTCATTATTGCACATTATCTCCATAGTATTTTTGTTAGCACTCAGTTGGTCTTTAATACATATGTTACTGATTTGTTGCCTTTTCACAGATTGCAGAAATAAAGGTTCTAAAAGGTAGCCTACAAAGTTTAAGACTCCTTTTTCCTTTGACACAGACATTACATAGCTGAACAAGATCCAGTGATCTCCAGCACATTTGGGATTAGAGACAAAATGCTTAGACAGCCTGTCCTAATTAGGGAGAACTGATGGCTTACATTTGAAAAGACAGATTACCAAACTGGAAAAACTTTCATACTATGCTGCTAGTACTGAAGGAGAAGGGCTGCATGACGTTGGAAGCATTTGGCTTTTGGAATTCCCAGCTGTCTTGAGTTGATTGCAGTTCTAAAAAAATTTCCTCCTGCTTTTATTTTTAGAAAAATGTTCTCACTATGCTGCTTATATTCCCCATGTTTTTGTTTATGCTTCCTCAGAAGCAATACCCATTTTAAAGGCCAAGAAATCAGAGTAAGCTTTATTTTTCACCAGTTCGTGTGGGATAAATTCAACCTCTTAGTGGGACATTTAAGCTCTGTTGAGTGTGATCAGCTGTCTCTAAATGCCAGTAGAAGTTCTGGATTGTAAATTTTCCCTACATTAATGTAGTGAGCAGCATATCTGACCTCTCTAAAGCAGTGTTCAAAGGATTTATTATGTAATTTAGTCTACAGAACATTACTCAGCTTGGAAACACTAGTTTAGAAGGTGTTTGATCTTGATCCACAACTTATTAAAAAAAACAACAAACAACACGCTTTTTTTTAAGACAGTAAATAAGAATGTTTTGTAAGATGTTCTGAAGTAACTTGATTTGTTTCCTATGTTGCTGCAAGTATTTATGCTCTCTAACCAAGAAAAGTGACTGACTAAGGCTGTAGTTTTTCCAGTGATGTGTGTTGTACCACGGAGGTAGTCGAGGGCTTCCTTCCTCGGTTCACTTATGCTTGTGTAACACATCTAATAGAAGTGGCTGTTAAGAGTTTCACCTCTTCTGGAAGGAATGGTGGTTAATGGTGCTGTGTCCATTTGGAGGTCGGTTAGTAGTGGGGTGCCTCAGGGTTCAGTGTTGGGACCTCTCCTGTTCAATATCTTTATTGATGATCTGGATGAAGAGATGGAATCTATTATTATTATTAGCAAGTTTGCGGATGACACCAAGCTGGGGATAAATGTCGATCTGGGGGAAGGTAGGAAGGCTCTGCAGAGAGACCTTGACAGACTGGATGGATGGGCTGAATCCAATGGCATGGGGTTCAACCAGTCTAAGTGTCGGGTCCTACACTTTGGCTACAATAACCCCATGCAGAACTATAGGCTGGGGNGTTGGTAGCAGGATGACAACAGGTTAGGTAACAGGTGATAGGTTGGACTCGATCATCTTGATGGTCTTTTCCAACCTTACTAATTCTGTGATTCTGTGAATTGTCCGCTGGAACGTTATATATGTGAAGTACAGGTTACCCCATTTGTTGACTCCCCTGATGTGTTTTGGGACACTTTAGTGCATGTGCAATATCTACCTTAATTTTCTGTTTGTTGCCTGAAACCTCAAAGAGGAAATGGAAATTTAATTAGTCTTAATACTCTGTTTACAATCTGGGATTTTTTTCTGGATCCAGTAAAGTGCAGCAGAAGAGCACGTACAGTAACAGTGTACCATTTCTACTATGGCATTCCATTGTACTGAAAGCTGTATCTCCTAATGGGCTTTTGTGTTAGAATAAAACAATTCTGTCAATTAAATACTTCATGACTAACTATACTTGAGGGCCTGATCCCTGGGTGGGCGTTCGCTTGGGAGTTGGATTAGATGATTCCATCTCAGAATAACCTGTGAACCTGTGAATATAAGAATATTACTTACCTAGTGCTACTGAAAAACCCTCCTGTTGCCTTTGTGGTGGTATGTCAAACAGCAGTCCACCTGAGTCCTTCCCAGTCAGATGGGCTCTTTGATTAAAATCGGTACCTTTGAGGTGACCTGTTGCATTTTTCTCTTCTGTTTTACTTTGCATGCTGAGTAAATTGTTACTGGACCAATGCCTGCACCTTCTGTCCAAACTTCAGCTTTATGAGTATGCAATTAATAAGGCTTACATTTGGATCTTTCCCATTGTTTTCTTCAGTGGCTAATCATATCTCTCCTAAAGGGCAGTTTCTTTGTGCTTCTTGCTTTATCTGATATTGCTAGGCTTAGCTTCCCTAGAACATTAATATGTTTACACATTTATTTATTTTTTTGTTCCATGCAAGGTCAAGTGCTTTTCCCAATTACTACCATTGAATTGGGGCGTCCAAGGTTTTTGACACACTGCTAGCTGCAAAGTCATTTTGACAAAGATTTGAAAATGTTGGTGCAAGCAGTCATCATAACTCCAAGTTGGCAGAGGTGCTTTATCTATGGGAAGTTAATTATAATCCTAACAGAAAAATAAGGGTTGAAAATCACAAGCAGTTTTGAACAAGATATGATTTAAATTCACTTTGTAGTTTCTTTCCATTGCAATGTTGTCATCACATGCTATTCTGAAGATTGCCTAAATCGAAGATCCGTATATTGATGATGCTTTAATCTTAAATCATGACATGCTCAACTCTTTAAAAAGAGAGGAATTGATATCTTGTGAGTTCAAGTATTTTCTTATTTCCTTCTCACAACTTCAAATGAAAAATGTTTCAGCTAAATCGATGTGGTAGAAGTTCATAGGATACTCAGTTTTCCAGCAGATATTAAAGTTCTTCTGCATCTTCTCTGGGCTTTCTATGGGAAATTCTGTGAACAGTGGTAGGAAATGAAGCCTACTGCCTCCATTTTGCATTTTAGTCCAGGCAAGAGGAGAGAAATGAGACCAACATGACTATCTGTTGATGTAAGTTCTCACTGTGTTTATTTGGATCTTTAGGGACTTCTGGGTGACCGAGGGCCTCCAGGGCCACAAGGCCCCAAAGGAGTTGAGGTAAGATCAAAAAATTATCTAATCAAGGGATTATGTTTCAACAAAAAGGTTGTGAGGGGTAACAGGGTTAGACAACAATGGTTAGTGGTCTATGGTATTGTCATGCAAAGTTTGAAGTTCATTTTGCATTTTGGCAGGTGTTCCAAAGAGGGTTTAGCAGCCTTATGGGGCTGTACATCCATTATGTGGTTTATTTTAATGATTTCATTGGAATCTGAGATAATATATGTGCAAAGTTGGATGTGGTTCTTTCAGTTAAACTGTGAAGATGGGAGGTAGGGCATTGTACAGAGATAGAAAATATATATGAAATTTTGACAAAATGGCATAGCAACATAGAAGAGAAAAGCTAGAATGTTCCTACTGCTTTTATAGTAGTAAGCGTCAAATGTTGCTAGAATAGAGTAACTGCAGGGTGGGCAGAGGTTGACCCATCACTGCTGAGTCTACCTGCTCAAAATTGCGAGAATATTGTTATCACGGTATGTACCAAGAGTTTCACAGCCTTTTTGGTTGTATCTACATAGGTTATGGCTTTCTGGCTAATGAATGTGTCTGTCTTAGTTTTTCTATCAGTCTTGGATTCATACAAACACATGTGAAGTAAATTTAAAATTATATAATAAACAGAAACAGTTATTTTCAGAGTCCCTGTTTTTTAAAGTAGACTTGGCATCAAGATCATTGTCCTGCTTTCTTTTAGGGAGAATTAGGACCAACTGGACCTATTGGAGAGGTTGGCCCAAGAGTAAGTATAATCAATTTTGTTAGGTCAAGCTATTTTTCAGTAGGAGTACTGCTTTAAAACGTAAATTGACTGCAAGAAACAACTGAAAAAATGGCATCTACTGAATAAATGTATCTTTCCTCAGCATGAGTTCAAAGGAGATCTGGGAGGAGAAATAGCTTTCCACACAGTGATTTAAAGAAAATTATGGCCATGGTGTACAAAATACAATTTTTACAAAGGAAAAGGTACATGACAAATTGCTTATGGTGCTCCTCTGAGACAGATGAAACCACCGTGTACTTTCTAGGGACTGAACCAACTGATATATGAAAATATTTAAATTGGGGAAGAGCCACAGGGCTCACAGGGAGAAATAAAAAGGAGATATGGTTTAAGAAATCTACCAGGAAGCTTGTAGATAGTTACTGAACAAATAAGGCTGGAAAGTCATAATACTGTTTATGATTACATGCTTGAAAAGATAGACGTTTAAAGCCAACATCTTTGTTACTTATAAAAATATGTACATATTAAAACATTTTTTGCCAAATATATTAGGTGTTAAACAAACCCTAACCAGAACAAACAAGGAAAAAAAACCAAGCAATCCACAAAGACAAAACTCTTACAAAAGCCTCCTTGTTTTTCAGTTGAGGAAAAACTGCAAAAAAAATAGAATTTCAAAACACTCTGTAATTCAATTCAATATTCAGTTTAATCTGTTTGAGCTTCTCCTAAGAGCCTCATGGAAATTTTTATTTTGGCTGCATCTTACTTTGGGCAAGGCTTCCGGGCTGGGCAGCAAGTCCCATGTTGTGTTGTGGTAATTGGAAAAGAAGTGTGTGACTCATGGCCAATGAGACACCTACCTTCCATCCTATATGTCACCAGGCATGCACAGGCCACCATCAGCTGGTGTCAAAATGACCCAAGGGGAAAACTTTCTGTGTAACCTAGCAAACTGAAATGTTTTTAATCTATTTTGAGTCAATTTTGCCTAAATTTTTTTGGCTTTTATTTTTCTCAATGCAAAATGCACAAATCATTGGCATGTCTTATGGCTCTCTGGTTTCTCTCTCTCACAGAAAATTGTTGAGAGAAGAATATGTGGAATATGTGGATATCAGTTCCACAGAGCTCAGTCTGTTTGAACTTTGAAACAGGCATTTGAGCTGAATCTGGTCACAGGATTTGAGTTCCATTCATTCCTTTCCAAACCTTCCCACCCATTCTATTNGAAATATTTATATTAAAATATACACACCTGTAACCACCCATTGTGAGGTGAAAGGAAGTACACATGGTTGCTGTTTCCTGAAAGGGAAGGGTAGAACTTTCAGCTAATATTGTAGGAAACAAACATTTCCTTTGGGATTACCCTGTCCTGGAAGAATAATCTTCTCAGGGGTTTGCAAGCAGAAGAGCGGTCATCCCTAGATTCATTTTCTGTCAGTGCCTTTTCCTCCATGTATAAATGTATTGTATTTCTGTTTAAAGCCAAATCCATAACTTTCAAAATACTTTACAAGTTAAATCGCCTTATTCCATTTTATGATTAGCTTCTCTGTTGTGTCCTTCCTGGCTAGTACACAAAGGGGGAGCAAGTCAAGAAACCTTTTCAAGATGTAACTCTAATTCAGTTATCATGGGACTAAAATTATCAAGGTAGTTAATAGGGTTTTTTCAATGAATTTTCTACTTAAAAAAATTTTGTCATAGTCTGGCTGTGTAGGTTCTTCCCAGCAAAGTAGTTAAACAGCATGTAAACAACATGCAGAAGCCCATCACTTGTTCTTTGTTAAGCTTTGTGGAAAGACATCTGTTCCTTTATCAGGATCTCTCAGAACTNTTTGAACTTTGAAACAGGCATTTGAGCTGAATCTGGTCACAGGATTTGAGTTCCATTCATTCCTTTCCAAACCTTCCCACCCATTCTATTCCAAAGTCAAATACATTTTCTTAAATTAATCCTTCTACACAAGAGATGACTTTTTATTTAGTATTTTTTAGTATCTGTCCTGTGAAAATACAGTAAATGCCACCTTAAGTAAGTTATTGTATTTATTCAGTTTCCTCCCAATTAACTCTCTCAAAGGCTATCCAAATATTAACACTGTAGCTGTCAGTGTAGCTCAGTCAGTGTAAGCAATGATGCATTTTTTAGGGATTTTTTTGTATCTTCGTTGCTGGAGCAGAAAATGCTTTTAAAATGGTGGGGATTGTTGTAAACTAGAACTTAAGTGGAGACCAGAATAGAAGTCTACAACTTTCTCATGAGGGGAGGANGCCATGTTTTAATCCCTTGGCAAGACCAAAAATGTGTTCCTAAATCGGTTAATTTATTGGAATTTGTTGCGCTAAATGAGGTCGCTCAGGTAGGCAGAAAAAATGAGAGATAGAATGGGGTTAATATGAGAAGTCATGGAACCTGCTAAGATAGTATCATTTTAAGCCATATAGAGAATTTCTCAGATGCCCAGAAACTGACACAGATGTCCTCTGAAAGACAGGCATGGAGCAGCTGAAGCAAAAGAGCCAAATGAAAAAAAATAATCTTTTTTTAAGAAACCTGTTTATTATCTGTTGTTTTAGTTGCTCTTGTCTCAGGACAGTCAATGTGGAATGGAAAGCTCTCATTACAGACTCTGGTGATTGCAATTACTCAGTTTGCAGTATACAGCACCAGCTAATTTTCCTTTAGCAAAATCTGCATCTTTTTGGTACTGAATCATTAAAATGTTGGATTAACTTTCTTCTCTGGTGGTCAGCCTTCACAGATCTGATTAACAACTTGCTCAAGAGCTAGATTCATTCCACTGGACCTTTAATTCTGGACTAGGGCCTTTTCCTCAGAGCAAATGGGGGGAAGGTTTGTCTACACAAGGCTGTGCTGTCCAAATAACCAAATGTTTAGCTCAATTTTTATGTTGTAGAGGAAATAAAGTGCACCTGGAGAGAAAACAACCTCCTAAAATGGACACATAATTACATTGTAAACATCTAATTGCAAATTAAGGGGGAAAGCATTCTGGTTTCTATGCCTTTGTGGGTCTCTAGGAATGACAGCAGAGGCAGGGGGAGGGATGCATACTATAAAATGCTTCAAAGATCTTGTCACTTTTTGGCCTCCTGCTCTGATTGATGTTGCTGTATTTCTTTCAGCTAACAATGTTATTGATGGATTATGGTAGCAACAAGACCTATCAGCAGCAAAATAGAGAGATGAGGAGAGAGAGAGACATGAGGCTTAAAATAATCAATTTTCTGATTATAGAGGAAAGGATATTTCAGCTGATTTTGTTCAGTTGAGGAAGGACAGTTATGACACCAGTCTCTGAAGTCTAAACATCAAATTCTGTTAGTCTGAATCCCTGGAATTAGCAGGAGAAAACGTGACCTTGAAAAGCATTGCAATCTTGGACAGTGACAGTTCC
>WEKX01028186.1:90675-129893 GCA_013390025.1 Pitta sordida
TACCTTGTGAAGTTTGTTTTACCAGATGCTTTGTGACACTAAATACAAAGCAGAATTATACAAATAGCACTGAACAATATGCAATTACTGTACAACTTAATAGTAAAGGCAAAGGGAAAAAGAAATTACTAAAATTTGATAGTAAGTCCAGTATCTTAAAAAATTGGGTATATGGTTTCTTCCTTCTATGCCACCATCTCACCCATCCCCCTCTTGACTTGTATATGGTTTTCTGTTTATATATTATTGACAGAGGTTTTAGATTACAGAATGTAATGCACAGCGGTAAGCCTGAGGTTAAAATATACAATACTGGTTTTTAGGAATGGGTGATCCATTGGGGCATTCCGGTTTTCCAAAAGGTAACTAGTGCATTTCTTGAATTAGCTGTCCAAAGAGGCAATTTTGCAATAATGAATCCTGTAAATGCTGAATTCGTAGCAAATTATGCCATGAAGCACGTGTGTGTCTACTTTTGATACCTAAAGGGTTGCCTTCTTTCAGTGTTCTTACTTTTCCTGATATCGTTCACCTCCTGTCTTTCACTAAGACATCTGCCACTGCTGTTTGAGGTTTTGTTTTTTATTTCTGTAGCAGCTTTGGCAGGTCAAGTTCTGCCTAATATCTGTTTAGAAAAATACAGATGACAACTCTGTACAAACAGGAATGTTTCAATAGCAGGAGATTGGACTATGACACTTGGTTATTCAGTCTACTAAGGTGGAATATGTCCTGAAATGCAGCCTTGTCAGTAGGCCAGAAGCCACACAGTCCAATATTTCTTAGGTTGCATGAAGCTGATGATTCTTCAGAGCACAATTCTGCCAGAGTATTTCTGGATGCTCGTCCAGTGTGGAAACAGAGTAGACTAAATTTATAAAATGTTCACTGTGCTCATAAACTTAAGTGATACACATTTAATACTAGATCAGGAATGTGCCTAAAGTCAGACCTCAGACACTATTCCTTAGCTGAGTCCTACAACAAGAACAGTTTCTCTGGCTACAGCTGTTGAGCTCGTTTAAAGGGGAAGAGGAGCAGGTTCAGGTGGAGCTGCTTGGCTCACCAGAACCCAGAGCTACAGTAGAATCCAGGAGCTGTTCTTTGCTCCAAGATATTCAGTTAACTGCAGAATCATTAGGTTCAATTGAGAAGAGATTGGTATAGATAGTGAGAAATAAGAGATCAACGGGCAGAGCAAATGTACACTGCTGATGAGACAAAATCTTTTGGAAATTGTGCCAAAGGAAACAACCCCTTCAGCTACTGAGAAAAGTTCCCCTAACATATACTTTGCTGACATCTGCAAATGGATTTTGTATGCTTAGATCAAATGCTGTCCAGTGATGGAGAGCAAATATTTGAAAAAAACTTCAAGCATCTCATAAAAATGATCTGTCTTAAAATGTCAGGGACAATTTAAGAAAATGATTCATTGCTTAGATGAGCTAAATTTTGAGACATAAAAGCTGAACTTGAAACAGTTGTTTCCCAGGATTGTTTGATAAGCTACTCTTTATCCAGACTGTGCCACTCTGAATAATTAAGTGCATGTTAATTCCTGTGTTTTCTTGCCACCTCCATTACTGAAATTCAGCCTGTGGCATATACATTTCTGAATTAAAGTCAATGACATTTATACACAAGACAGAGTATAAAGGTAGAAATGTCAGCTGCAGTGTGTGCAACTGGTGTCTGAAGTGAGCAGAGTTCATGAACACAAGCCCTGAAAATTCATCTTCAAAAATTACATGCCAGCAAATATGTTGTTTCAAAGAGCTTTTGAAACAACACATGGAAACCAAGCTGAAATGAAAAATGCTTTCCTCTGGGAGCAAAAAAATTAGTGTTCAAATAATGATTTTCAGGCTGTTAAGCTCCAGAGCAGGCTTGAATGATCAAAAAGGACCACAACCAAAAGCCAGTGTGACTATGTGGCACACATACACCAGTTTGCACAGCAGTCAGCCATGAGTCACTCAGATGCCAAGGTCTAACATGAGGCCATTTTCTAATTGATCCTTGCGTTTTGGTAATACCAACTAAGGTGCCATTACAGAGAAAATGTAGTTTTAGTCACTAAGGGACTCAAAAGTAACTAATTCAGTAGTTGAACTCACGGTAAGTTATAAGCAATCTGATATGAGTTTAGTTAATATTCTTTATTTGGCCCTCTGGATAACCCAAATTACTGAAGTTTCTCCTTTCTATAGGAAAATATATTCTCCAAAATTGATCCTGTTCTATACTGTTCCCCAAAGCTGAAATTTTTCTTCAATATTTTTTTTAAAAAATAATAAAAAAAGCAAGGTAGTTGATTCCATTGACTGTCCATGACCGTTCCTTTCTCACTGATCAGCTCCCTTTTGTTCCACTGCAGTTGCTCTGAAGCCCAAATACCAGGGGGTTTTGCTTCACGTTTTGTTTTTAAATAGCTGCCGGTGTAAATCCTGCATCATGCTTTCGTCCTACTTGTACAGGCCTGTTCTTGGTCACATCTGTTAGTGGCAGGTGTGAACCAATCCAGGGTTCATGTCTATGATACCCAGTCCAGATGAATTGATTTTTAAAATATGTATGCCATTATGACTGGCTAGAAAAGCAGAGCTTGGGTTAATTCTTCAGTGCTGAACTGTAAATGAAATAACATTGGACTAGATAATTTTCAGAAGAACATGGTGACATACAACCTGGCAGTAACTGCTTCCATAAGAATGTCTGGAGCCAGCTGAATATTCATTTCTCACTACCAGGGTTTTCAATGCATACTTTAGTTTGCATTAAGTGTCCAATGTGTTTTCTATTATTCAACTAGAGTCCCGTTTCTAACCAAGTGCATATGCCCTGGCAAGATGTTTTTGCCTTTCTCAGGCCTGTGTTACTTGTGAGATCTGGTCTCTGATTCATTTTCTGCAAAATGCTTCTGTCAAGAATGTTTCTAAAATGCTGTTATTATGCTGTTATTGTCACTAGATACTTTTACACAAATCCTTGTAAATAAAACTTGATGACTAATTTTTTAATAAGATGCTTCAGGGTTTTTTGCTTCACTTTTCTGTTTTCTAATACATTCAGTTTTGTGTTTGGAATCTACCACTGCTCCCCAGAGGATTGAGTGGATGCTGGAACACTGATTCAACAAAGCTGCTTTGGACCATTTGCATTTTCTTACATAAGAAGGAGAGAGAGTAGAAGTCTCAATCTAGTCCTAGTGGCTGGTCTTTGTGATAAACTAATCTAGATCTGAGGTTTAAGGAGCCACATGATCTTACGGAAAGTCTGTAGGGAAAACATTGCTTTATGGCAATACATCAACAGAACAAGTTGTTTTGCTCTCGGTTGGCACTTTGCTTTCACTGAACACTACGAATTGTTTTAAGGACCAAATATATTCCTAAAGAAGCTTTTTCCCTCTCTTGCCTCTGTAAATACCTGTTGTAGCTTTTTCTCAGTCTCCGACATTTGCCCTCTGTTTTGAATGAAGGGCTGGAAGGGCATTTAGTTAAGCTGTTATGAACTTCTTTCCCTTTCATACCTCTTTAAGTCCTGGTTGCTTTTAGCGTTTCACTGGCTTCACTTCTAGTCATCTTGACTGTTGTTTTGTTTTCTGCATACGTATCCAATTCCAATTATGCCAAATCTCTTTTACACATAATTTGGAGCAATGAAAATCTACCTCCTTGGTGTTTCTTGCAGTAAATTTGTCTTACTTAACTACTCCCTTTTGAGGAATAGCCAGTTTTCTTTAAACTTTCTGTTTAGGAGTCAAAATTTGTCCTCGCTCTGGAGGATGTCATAGGCTAGACCTAACAGGCTAGGGAATACAACAGCACATTCTCAGTCACTGCTTCCTAGTCATTCCCATTCTTTCAGCACAGAGCAACCAGATCAAGAAGACAGTACTTTTGAATTGAAAAGTGGACTTGATCAGAGGCTATGTAGTAAATAGTTCTCTGCTGGTGTAAGCCGCATCTCCCCATCTTTCTGCTCAGAATCTTCAGTCCCGTGAGCAGTGTGGCATTGGCTGGGAGATCAGGAATGTCTCTGTGGGAAGAGAATAGGTCTGAGTTTCATCTTGGCTCTGATTATGTGTTCTGTCCTTTCTCAAATAAGAGAAACAAAGTGATTGGTCTTTAGCATTTTGAAACTACATCCACACCTCTTATGTTGATAAGCAAGAGTACAGAGCAATTCTTTGTCTCTCAGATTTCTGCCTGGTGCTGAGGCCCACTGTTGGCTGTGAGTGGTAGCAGTGGTACCTCTTGTTTTCAGAGTTCATCATGAAAGTCCCTCATTCCTGCCAGTGACGTCTGGGCCATTGCCTTAGTGCCAATATCACCAGGACCAATCTTTGCTGCCAAGCCAAGAGACATCTCAGTTCTGACATACAATACACAGGTTCCCACACATAATACATCAGTCCAGATGCCTCTTTACACGAGTAGTCCAAAGGTTCTCTAGGATGAAGAAATGTGCCATGCTCTGTTGCTGGATTGCTGCCAGCCATGAACTATTGTAGATATCGTGCTAATAATAGTCTGCTTTCTTCTTGTACAGGGATCAGCTGGTTTACCTGGAGAAGCTGGGCCGTCTGGAAGCCTTGGTGAAAAGGTAGAATAATGTGTCTGACTATTCAGCAGCAAAAATTAGCTTTGAAAACTATTGGAGTGATAAAATACTGGTGAGAGATCATTTACTGACCACTGCTAGAGCTAATATTCCTTTAGCTATTTCAGAGCACAGGAATTTTATAAATGGTAATCTAAATGCTGTTATTTGAGGTATGTATCTGATATGCTTGACTTTACTTCACAGTTAAATTAGAGCTGATAGATTTTGTATGTGTTATGTCAGTTTACTGTTTACTGCTAGTCATTCAGTGACACTGGTATAAATTGTACTTGTTTTATAGTAGTTCTTGATTTTGCATTGCACTAATGGAGACAGAAACAGAAAGGTAAAACTTGGTTGTATATATTAACAATCTTGTCTTTTTTACTCAGTTTTTTTTGTCTGCTGTGCAGTAACCATTGTGTTTGTGAAAGCAAAGTTTGGCAGACTTGATGTGATAGAACAGCATAAATAGCTTAAGCATGTTTGACATGGTTTTATTTAGTATTTTAAACTGAAAAACAGGAAACTATTACTGGACTGCATGTCAGCTTCAATTATGATAAAAACATAATTGTTTGTCAGAAGGATCCAGTAACATTTATATTTCTTCCCTCCAGGGCTGAATTATTTCGCCTAGACTGATGTCTGCTCTTTAGATATTTTATTGAAAAAGTCTTAATATAGTTCTAATATCATCTTAGAATTCCATGTCAAAGGATTCTTGTTCTTTATAATTACACTTGGCCCAATGAAGATTACCTTGTGATACCGCTGATAGCTTAGTTAGGAGGGAAAAGGCAATAAGACTAATTAATTTGTCATCAGCAAATGGAATGAGCTTCTTCATCGTGCAGTAATTGTCACTGCTATGCTGTTTCTGTAGAATTTATTGTCTTCCTCTTTTATGGATTAAATTGTACAAGGTAAACATGGATTTAAAAGGCAAACATACTTCCAGCATAATTACAGTATTCAACATAAAATATAGTGCTATCACTATGTCATGTGTACTATATCCAATAAATGTGTAATCTTTTGAGGATAATCTACAGCTAATTCTGATATTTGAACCCAACAGAGAGAAAATAGATTTGCTAGCAGCAATTTGCAGAGACTGATGTAGTACCAAATCTCTTCTTCAGTCTTCCAAGGAAAGGGAAGACAGAGAAAGTCAGTTTTATCATCTTTTCATAATGTAGATGGGCTTGTAGGAGGAAGGAATGCAGATTTTTTTTAAAAAAAAAAAGAAAAAGTTAAAAACGGTCTCTGCACAGTTTCTGAAGGGCAGTCCCTGAAACAATATTGTTATGCATTGCCAGATATGCTCATTAGATGTGCAACAAGTCAGAAAAAAAGCATTAATTGTTTTTTGGTTTTTTTTTTTATTTTTGTTTTTTTAAACTTTTTTTTATTAAAGGGAGAGCGAGGCAGTCCAGGACCAGTAGGTCCTCCTGGAGAAAAAGGGGTCATGGTAAGTTACAAGTAACGTAGAATCCATAATTATGTTACTTATAAAGGTACTTCACTCTTCAAAACCGTAATAAATTCTGACCCTTCTGACTGTGCAAGCCTTATGGGAGAGAGTAATATTTATGATACAAAGTTACATTTAACAGCTTCATCCCCTCTGTGGCAATGATATTGCACAGTGATCTGCTCAACGAAACTGCATTTTTGAAAAATGGATCTAAGCTGCCTTTCATAATAAATTAAAAGGAGGAAAAATAAAATAAAAATCTCCTGTGTAAACTGGAGTAACCCAGGTTATTCTAGGACATATACTAGTTACTACTATCACTTCTAATTCTACTGCCGAGCTGTGCCCAAACAGCTCCTGAGTGCCACTCTTGTGGCCTTCTGACAACACCATTTGTCCTAAATCAGTGTGCAGGGCTTCATGTAGCACTGCCCAGCCCAGAGACCAGTCTCGTGTTAGAGTGTTGGATGCAGAAATGAAGGACTGCACACAAGTGCCCACTGTCACATTCATGTTGAAGTTCTCAAGAAAAGCCCTGATTAGGGCTTGGTTGTGTGTTTTCTTTCAAGCACTGTGAGGGCTCCAGGGTGTATAGAGAGCACTTAAAGATTTCACTGCAAGGAGATGACAGGGATTTTATATGCAATGTCCTATGTGCTGTGTCCTGTGCCATCTGACACTGGTGGCCCTACACAGAAACTGCAGAGTGTGGTGCAGTGGGTGATATTCTTGCCATTGAAATGGATGTTATTACTGAATATCTGCAGTAATTATTATTTGGGCATCCATTTGCAAGGAAGGGATCCAAGTACCTTCAGGCTGCAGACCAATTTAATGATCCATGCAGAACCAGTGATTTTTGAAGAATTCTGTGCTTCATTAAAACTCTCTGATCTAGATTTCCCTTCAACCAGCTGCTCTTGGTCCATGAAAAAAATCTTCTTTAAGGAGATTAATAAAGAGAGATTTATTGGTATAGTCTCCAGCTTTATCGACTACTTTTTTCCCAACTGTTATTAATTCTTATTGCCATATGTACATCCACTGAAGCCCATAGCAGTGAGAACCTTTCCAATAGCAAGTCATTGTAGTCCTTAAGCAAGAGCTGTTCTTGGGATTTGTTCTTGGCCAGTTCTGCCCACACCAGGATGTGTCCACTTTCTGTTCCCACTGTCACACCCTTCATGAGAAGATTTTAAAATTCATTTAGAACTCATCCTCTTCTGTTTCAGTACATCCCTGCCAGCTAGTACCTGTGTGTGAGAAAACTTCTTAGTTTGCTTTAATGAATATTGGGATATATCTGAAAAACTATCTAGTTCTTAAATGAAATTTTGGGAATAAATTTTGCAAGATTAAACATTTCATTAACTTTTTCAGGTAAATAACTGGATTTATTAAGTGTTGTAACAATAACAATTTTGATTAAAATGTTCTGTCTTCTCTATGTTTATTTTAATTCTAGGGCTATCCAGGACCTCCAGGAGGCCCTGGACCTGTAGGGCCAGAAGGATTACCTGTAGGTATAGCGGTACTTTGGTTTGACATAAAATGTACCGTTTTTAAATTGTCTTTTTGCTCTGCTGAAGCTGATAATGGTTTCTGATATGTAATGCCATCTATAAAACTGTCATGAAAATTTACCCATCTAGACACAAAGTCTGCTCACCTGCTCTTTACCAGGATGATCACATGAGATCACAAAAGTGATTTTACAATTTACTCATCCATTAGAAAATCACTCAGTTGAGACAAGTAGAGGAGTAGAATTTTTTAAGAATGGTTAATAATTGCATAACATTTTTTAATTAATTGTTGCCTAATATAATTTAAATACATCTATTCATTATGTGTTTAGTTTCATTGTTAATTAAAATAAATTATATTTGAAATTTCTGTGTATACAATTTGTGTACTATGGGTCTTGAGTACAGATAAAAACTGAACTTTTTTTCCGGAATTTTTCATGTTTTTTAACATAATGTTGGTGATACGCAAATACCCTTAGATGTTTTGGGATGCAAGACATGAGAAGTTTATTCAACAGTCACATCATGATTTTTAGTCAGAACAAAGTTACGTAGAGTGTCTTTTTCAGATTTTTTCCTAGACAAATTGTAGGAACACAATTGATTGAATTTTAACCATGAGTGAAAGGGATTGATTTGCATTCATCGCATTGATTGTTGCTCAAGGTGCATGAGCCTTGTAATTGTCAGAAGTCTTTGTTTAGAAGACAATGATTAATAAGTGTGTTTGACATGTAGGGACCTTCAGGGCCACGAGGACCATCAGGGCCACAGGGACCTAAGGGAAGAAGAGTAAGTAATATTGCTCTTTCTTGTTACTTAAAGCAGAGAGTAGTGTGTTGCAAATATGAATCTGATATGTAACCCATGTTGCTTTCTTTGAACTCTGTCCTCTGGACTCAACCCTTTTGTTGTGCTTCCCACATCTCACAAGTCACTTGCTCATTTTCTGAACTTATATGCTGCACTTATATTTGAGCTCAGTGGCATGGCCTAGATGATGGGAGGCTTGGATGGATGGAGAGTGGTGCCCATGGCTCTGGGGTTGTGGGTTCGATCCCTGGGCATTTGCTTGGGAATTGGACTAGATGACCCTTGTGTTTCCCTTCCAACTTGGAATATTCTGTGATTCTGAGCGTGAATTTCTATTTGGCTTAAAGAAGCAAAGGGTAAAACAGCCTTTTTGCTTCACAACAAATATAAATCAAAACAGAAATGTAAGCAATTGAGAGACTGAAAAGAAGCTCTGCCTCACTTCTTATGTGACCTGATTCAATATAACACTTGCGTACGCTATGTCACTGATGAGGAGTACCCACATGTAGTCATTTTTGCTGTAAAATGTTGATGTTTGAGCTTCATCTAGAAAGGAAAATTCTCTTTTGGTCCACCAGAGTTTGTCTGATGGTCTACAGGATATAGTGAGTTAGAAGAGTAGCTTAAAAATAATTTGCTATAAATAGTTGTCACTGAGATCAGTATGTAGCTGCTGCAGGTTACACAGTTTGATTCCTCTGGACGTAGCATTCCCCTTTAAAATCTTCCTCTGAGCCTTCACCCCTGGCAAGTCTGTCTGCAAGCCATGACCACAGGTGTGGTCAAAACCGAGCTACAGACATGAACATGAGGCCTCCCCTGCAGGCTGGCTCTCCTCCCTCCCAGAAGCATCTGATACCTGGTGATTATTCTTACAGGCGAACAACTTATGAAGGTGGAAGATAGCTTTTATTTAAGAAGTTTCACATATTCTGCCACCTGAGACAGTTATCTTTAAGGTAATGTGCCTCTGTGATTTTGGCAGCACATCATGGATTACAGTACTTA
Source organism: Pitta sordida (assembly GCA_013390025.1). Lineage (NCBI taxonomy): Eukaryota > Metazoa > Chordata > Aves > Passeriformes > Pittidae > Pitta > Pitta sordida. The sequence continues at coordinate 100,120 of WEKX01028186.1, forward strand.
TAATTAAAGAGAACTCAAAATAAATCCCAAATATCCCAGACTCTGTGAAAGTCCTATTTCGAAACAGTGGTTTATGCCTCTGCCTCTATCCAGCATGACTCCGAATGTTTCAAGAAAGAGGGTCTCAGAGCAGACCCAGTCCTCTGGGAGAGCAGGCTCCCACTGAAGCCACTGAGAATTTTACCTGCTCTCAAGATCAGAATATCAGATCAAAGTGGAATCTCATTTAAGGAAAATATCTGAGGTGCCTTGAAACCTGGGGGTTTTCATCACTGGATGCAGAAAGAGAAACATCAGAGCCCTGAGCTCTGTATGGCAGGACTTGGAAAAATGCATATCACAGTCACATACAGAAGTCAAATGGAAGCATATGGAAATTTCCCTTCCTTGTGTATGGGAACAAGAACGTATCTCATCTTCACAGCTGGAATCTGTGGGAAGTCTTAGAAGCAGTGACCCTCTACTTCTGCTCTGTCACAGAGTAGAATTCCTTCACTTCATAAATTCTGGCCCTTTCAGCAGTGGATTTGCATCCAAGATTATCCAGCAGCCTTACTTCTGTCTGAGAGGATCCAGCTGTTCACTCTCCAGTACACCCAGGAGTTCTGGCCAGCTGAGGCAGCCTGTTTAGGAGTCTATAGAGTATCTCTCTCTCAGAGTTTTTTAGGGAATATGCCACTGAGCACAGTACTAGCACAGAGCTTCCTCAGCTCACGCATGAGACATGATGGACTTAGCTGGAATTGTGTGGAAGGTTGGCTCCTTCTGGGACCCACACTTTATTTTTTAGTGTTACTCTCGTGAAAACACAGAGGAAGAACATAATTTTGTAGATATTTCAGTGGCAGAATGACACTCTGGAAGTGAGGATATCTGTATGTAAGAGACAGAATTTCTCTCCGTAACCAGAAGGCAGAAATACATTAGTCTGGAAGTCTGGCAGCGTAAGCAGCCATGGAATCATTGTTGTACGATTTTTTATTGTTCTTGTTTGATAATATGTGAACTAAACTACAGTGTCAGTCTGGTTCTGCTTTTAGTTCACACCATAGTCTCAGACTAATACAATTGTAAGTTCTGGTTTGAGAGGAAGAGATCCTGTATCATTAGATTAATGTCATGAGTGAGACCTGGTCGTTTTCCTTTTCCTATGGTTTTTGTTCCTTCATGCTGGCCAGAAGTAGCAGTGCTGAAATGCTGACAAATGAGTTCTCATGGGATATTTCAGCTCACAGGAAAGGCCTGTTCTTGAGAGGTTTCCATTTCATGAGAAAAGCCTAAATTGCTCTGGATGGAAAAGCCTAAATCATTCTGGATACACACTGCTTCTGAGTTACCAGTCAGCCGTTATGGCTTTTGCTCCAGAGAGAAGCTGGTGGGTGCTCACTGTATGTTCTGACAGAGGTTTTGATGTGGATCAGTAAATCCAAGTCAGAGAGAATAAAATTCTGGTATGTTTTTTCTCAAAATATTGAAAAGAGATATGGAACTCACAGATATTTTTACAGGGAAACTGATTCAATTAAATCATACACAACTCTGAAAATTAATCATGATTGTATACCCCTCACTGTAAAACATGACCAAGGTGTAAGGTTCTCTAAAACTTGGAAATGTAGATCGTTTATAGATCACTGCCATAGTAGTGTGCTAATAGTGTACTAGTTCCCTCTGATGCCGGCCCAGCTCATGTGGCACCAGGAAAGCTGTTATGTCTCATCCTCCCACTGCACACTGCGGTAAAGAGCTTGGCTCTGTCTTGATACTTATCTAGCTCTTCCTTTGAAGTGGTCATTGGTTTTAAGTTGTTATTAATGTGTTTTGATTTAATGTTCCATAGCTAAACAGTTATGGAATTTTTTAGAATTATGTAAATAAGCTTCTAAGTCAGCATGGACAAAGTATTCTTTTCCATTTTGCTCATGAACTATTTAAGGATTTTTCATTTGCCTGTAAGGTAGTGGATATAGTTTTCCAATATGAAGTAATAATTTCTGAATGTTTTAGCAATAAATGTTTGCTGTATTGTGCTGCAGTAATATAAGAGATTATCTTTGTTCATCTATTGGTTATTAAAAATCAATTTACAAAAGACATTTTATTCTAACAATAGAGCAGTTCGGTTTTACAAATTGCTTTTAATCTTGCTTCAATCTAGTTTACCAATGGAAGAACTTTATCTGCTTGTTTTAGCCTTACTAGCAAGATGGATTTTTACATGTACCACTTACAATACACTAAAAAACAAGTGCTCCATCTAAACACTGCTCATCTAAAGCCTTCTAAATATGTTTGTTGCATGCATACAAAGTGGATGAAAAAGAGAGTAGAAAATATCTGTAAGCTGGCTGCAACAGAGACACTGAACATTTGGTTTACATACTTTTAAAAAATCTTTAAATTCATAATTCAACAAACCAGAAACTTAATTTTTCTTCGAAGCTTTACATATTTCACACTTAACATACGATAAAAATTGGTTTTCATGCAAAGAAAATTCTTTCCTTTCCTAAAGTTTGAGTAGCATCTCCTTGATGATAACCAAAAATAGTGCATGATTAGTATTCCAAATCACTTGTTCAATATTCAGGGACCAAGAGGTCGAGACGGTCCTTCAGGAGAACTGGGAACAGAAGGCATTAAGGTGAGTGCTTGCATTACTCAGTACTGTACAAAATACTGAGGTAGAACATAACAGGTGGAAGAAAATAAACAAAACCCCCAATCCACCTTGGAAGAAGCCATAGAGTCCCATTTAATCCAGGAGATTCGCAAATTACTGCCTTTTCCAGGTACTCCTTTATTACAGTATGAGCCCAGCTAAGCCTGAATCTGCACTTTCTGCAGTGACCCAGCATTTTAAACTGACAGCACCTGTATGCAGTTTATCTAGCAAATGCACACAGAATTCACATGTTGTTGTTTGTTTATCAGGGAGAAAGAGGTGATCCAGGAAAGAAAGGAGTTCCAGGGCTCATTGTAAGTATTGGAGCCAATCTTTGTAGTAAGCTTCAAACAGTAACTGCTAATTTCTGAACTGTATTGGAAATTACCTGAAGCCAGCACTGTCTTTTGATATTTCTCTTTGATCAGGGCAAAGCTGGAAATCCAGGAGAAAGGGGAGACCAGGGTGCACTTGTGAGTATGAGGTTCACTAGTATGGCTAAAAAAAACACCCACAAAATGTCATATTTCGTTTGAATCTCAGTTGTGAGGAAGCTCATCTGCTTCAGAGCAGCTGGAAAATTCTGACAGTAGAGTATGCATTTATTCATGCAAAGAATCAGGGACAGAAGTGAGAGCAAGTGCGACTTAGTCTAGTCTGCTACAAAACCAGTGTTTTCATGGATGATGGTCCACAGAATACAATGATATCAAATTGCAGCAGAAGAAATGGCCAATGTGGTTAATAGTGGGGTCTTAGTAGTTTCTTTGGGGTTTTTTACTTTATTGTAGTTTTAAGGATGAAAGTCATTGTGATACAGAAAAATAATTCTTTGACATATGTTAGGGTAGATGTGTGCTATCAGTGTTGGATTAAATGTAGAAATATGTAAAATGTGTATCGCATGCATAGGAGAAAACTGCACCTTTTAGGGTTTCTTTTAATGAAAGTCTAATGTGTTCTATTTGAAGCTTTCTTTTACAAAGAAGATTACCAGTTGGTCCAAATTGTACTGGGTTTTCAACGAAGAAGCAGGCAGGAAAACAGAAACAAAGCAGTAATGGTGGTGATTTTATGCTGCAGTTGGGACTCAAAATGCTGGTTGTCATTATACTTCTCTTGCCTTTTCTGCTCAGATTTAGGAGCTTGTTGGCTCTCACCTGTGATACAATGGATTTTCATTTCCTCTTCATTCACTAGAACTTCTAAATGTATTTATAGATACAGAAATGTATGAAGCAAAACCTCAAGTTGAAGTTATGTGAAATAGTGCAGTTATGGAGAAGTGCAAGGTACTGCTCTAGTACTACAGTTATGGTTTCTAGAAGAGAGTGAGAGACAGAAATGCTTCAAGAAAGGTTGAACAGAGAGAAAAGTGGGCTGTGAACCTTACCGTTTACCTCAAATACAGCTCACAGGACAGTTTGTGCACACAAGCATCACATGGTTCTAAGGGGAATGAGGAACTGGGACATGTTGGCTCAGCTAAGATCCGTTCATATATAAAAGAAACTGAGGAAGGATTTAATCAGATCTCCCTCACTGCCACAGGAGGTAGTGATGTGTCAATGCATATCAACCAGAAAAAAAGCCTGGACGTATTTCTTGGTTGTTTCTGTGTAAGTTGGTGCGTGAGCAGAAATAAGAGGAAGCGGCTGTTCACAGAATATGAAACAGCTTGTTTCCAATGATTTTTTTTATTTTAATCTTCCAGGGTTTGCTTGGGCCTCCTGGAACCACAGGAGACAGAGGACCAATGGGAGAGCCAGTAAGTTGATCCTTATGCCTGCTTGGAAGTTTTTCCATGAATTACATGAGCTTCCTCACAATTCAAGCTATGTTTTACCAAGATTCAGTATTGCCAGTTGTGGTTAGGAAGGAATTATAGGACAGTTGTTCAAAACTGCAGAGCTAGAGTATGCCTCCCTTGCTTAGCATAACTTTTTCATAAGGATACTTGTTAATTATGTTGGAAAGCATTGTAGTAAGAGGTGCACAACAGAGAGAGCATAACAGAATCTAGCCCACAATATTATATAGCTTTAAAACACATTGAGGTAGATGTCTACATTGTGTATTGTATAAATGCATGTGCCAGTACAGATATTAGGGTGTAGGGCTGGATGACCCTGGGCCCCTTCCGGCTCAGAGTGGCCTGCTAGACTGTGAGGGATCTAGGTTGGTATTACGCTCTGGGATGTGCTCTCGGTCGCTGTACGGGTATTAGATGGTGAGTTGGACTAGATGATCCTTGTGGGTCCCTTCCAACTCATAATTTTCTGTGATTCTGTGATTAGTGATATTTTTTTAGGCAAATAGTAGGATAATTATTCAGAATTCAGGGATCATGTATATTTGGCAGGTTAAATTTTCAAGAAAAAAGAGACTGCTATAATAAACCTCAGACATGGATGGATTCTTGCCACTATGTCAAAGCCACGCTCACTGTCACATGGCTAATATTGCTATGGAAGATCATGCAGAATTTGCAGCAAATACATGTAATGTGCTGCAAGATATAGCCAGGACAGGAATAGTATTGCAGCATCATCTCTGGGGGCAAATCAGATCATATAAGTAAAGTGAAAGAATGTGTGCTGTCCTAGTGGGACCTAGGAGAAGGCTGCCATTTTATAGTGCAGAAATCTAACAGAGCTGAAGAAAACTGGTTTTTCATTGCTTCTGGAAATTAATTTTGCATAGTAAATGGTGCATAGTTAATGTAACATAGTTAAACCTTGCAAGTGATATAATCTGTTGCTGTAAATTATATTATTTTTAGTATTTGGGGGTTTTTATTGTAGTTTTTCTACTAATCCATAGGCTGACATGCTTAGAGAAAGTCATTGCACATTTTGGCAGTCTAGAAAAGCACCAACAATTATTGTAGTAAATTTTTTATGGTATTAGATTGCCTACTTAGCTTGAGCTGCCCACTTGTAGGAGGGGCAGAAAATGTTTCACATGAAAATGTTTCACAGAAAATGTGTTTTCTCATGGGTATTATTGGGTTCTTGTTACTTTGTCTCTTGCATTCATTATATTTTGTCTTCATGTTATAACATCTGAGAGCCTTACAATGCAAAGTTTGTGTCAGATTCCTGACACTTTCCGGTCAAGTCTGATTTTCATATCTCTAAAGTGACCATCTGCCAAGGTGATCTGCTCTTGAGCAGTCTACATTTCTGTTGTGGTCCTCATCATAGAAACTAGATACCGAGTGCCAGAAGTAAGAAAAATGTATTCTGTAAACAGAACACCTTTTCTGTTACGTGCTGAAAGTTTAAAATGTCTTCAGAAACTGGTCTGTGGACCATGGAGCAAGAAAGAAATGATAAAATGACAGCAGATGCTGTGAAACAAAATGTGGGAATCTTTTTTCAGTTGCCTACCCAAGCAGCTTGATTTCATCTTCCGTCAACTGCTCACTTGGTAAAAGCCAGCTGTGGAGCTTTTCTGGCCCTTTTCACTAGTTCTACACAGAGCAGAAAAACCCTAGTTGTTGGGGGGTGGGGAGCAGGGAAACATAAGCAATTAGAACTATTTGTATTAACAGGCCTGATCTAAATTTCTCAACCTTTATCAGCTTGTGAGACATTTCAATAAAATCCTTCTTTGCAAACTACCTGATGTTAATGGTTAAAAGATGTTCCTATACTGCTGTAATTTTTTGTCTTCTCAAAGCCTCAGGTAAAGATGAATTATCAATCCAGTTGCCGAATCTCCATGGTAATGTGAAGAAATACTTGACTTGTGAGTCAAACTTAAGCTTTGAGACACTTGCTTAGTGGATTTCCATGGAGTTGCTGCAAAGGAAAATCAATGAACTTACTTTATGACCAAGAGAATTCTCATTGGGAAGTTAACTGCAGTTTAAATTGTTCATACTTAAATGAAGCTGTAAGGTCAAATGTACCAAGGAAGAAAATACTCTTTGTCACTGCCTGGTCATCAGGAATAGCAAAACCATATGCATAAGTCTGCTAGAGGAAGTGAAACAAAATAGAGTAAACATTTGTTTAAAAGGCTTATATCATGAATATGGGTAGCAGCAGTTTTCTTTCACATGAGAATAATAGATCAACAAAATGTTGGGAATTTAGAATGTTGTAATTAAACATAGATGAGTCCCAAATTGCTAAATGAATATGTACTTTAAGAAAAATTCAAAGACTGGTTACATCCAGAGGGCTCATTTGTCTTGACACACATTCATAGTGGCTATAGAATAAGCTATAAGCTGTTACAGGAAACTTCTACCCCCCAGCACACAGATCCTACATGTGCAGAGAATTTGAACATGATGCTCTGGGAAACAATCCCTATGGGCTCATGAAGTAAATTTATTACCTACATGAAAGACTTATGATAAAATGCTAATGGTATAGTTACTAATATTACCAAAAAGTCTCAAGCCTTTAGTCTATTACACCTCAGTGACTGTTCTGTACAAATACTGCTAAATCCATGGTAAAGCACACAGTAGTTGTTTTCAGTTAATTCCATACCAGACTGTAGACTTTTCCACAAAGCAAACCAGACAGTCTAACAAACCTTAATTAAACAAAGTCTCAGTTAATCAAGAGAAGAGCTTAGTTCAGATAATAATTTATTTTTGGTCTAAAAGAAAAGACATCTGTGCTGTTATTTGAGATTTGTTATTTCAATGTGTTAAGGTTGGCAGTGAGGACTTTGGTACTGAATGCCAACATGGGACTTAGATACGCTGCTGGATTCAGGAGGAGAGACAATGAAATGCACTTCTTTATGCCAATTGGAAGAGTTGTGAAGAGACAAATTCAAGATTATACTATATAATTTCATGTTAATTGAATGATGCATCCAAACTTTGTTTAATGCCAGGGTCCAAGAGGACAACCAGGGGATGCTGGCCCTATTGGAGAAATGGGTTTTGAGGTGAGCTTTTAATCATCTGCATCAATTACAAACAAACAAATGACTAAGCCACGACAGTGTGTTTAGAATTTTTTCTTATTACCTACTTCTGACATTAATACCACGAGCTACTGAGAGATTCTTACTTTAGGCTGTTACAAAATCACTCTACAATAAATAGCTTTTTCTGTCATGAGCACTGCCCCTGAGCATACATTCATGACATCTGCACATAGAAGGTGAATGTTTTCCTTGCAGTGAGACAGTATAACAGTATTAATCATATGTCTTTGCAAGTTGTAGATGAAGAAAAGCAGCTGCAGACAGCCTTCTTGCCAACTCCTGCTTCTGTTTTTTGCTGTATTTTAATATCATGGAAAGAAATGTGACAGAACGTATTGGCCACATTTGTAATAAGGCACCTGAGGGATAAGCTCATTTAATACAGACAGGATTTGGCTTATTTAAAGAAATGTACTTCCTCAGTCACCCAAAATCCAGTCTTCTGAGTGACTATTACAAAAGGACTTATATGTAAACTTTACATCAAGCAGTCTGATACCATTAACTCATTAAGGTCTGAAGCCTCAAAAAAGGGTTTTGTTCTCCAAAGGCTGTGTCTACTTGGCTTCAAGCCTAAACAATGATGAAGTTGTCAGTCAGATTTACAGTAGATGCTTGCTCAGCCTGCTAGTAATTTATGATGAAAGGTACAGGCTTAGTGGACTGCTGAGTCTTCAATATATTTCTGACCCACAGTCTAGTTCCTGAACTCCACCTATACCCTCCTTTCTTTTCTTCTGTAGGGCTCTAAAAAGAACAAAGAACTGTGTTGTCTTGATATGATTTTTCCAGCATGCTCCTTTCCGAGTGTCTTATGCCATCCTTCTACAATTTTGGATGCATTATGTAGTTGTTGCAAAATTGTTGTACCATGCAGGGACCTCCTGGCACTGAAGGAGAAGCTGGCCTACAGGGGGAACCAGGAGCAAAGGTATATGTTGCAATTATTCTCTCTTGTGCTGTTTAGATTTTCAAATTTGCATAAAAGCAAATCAGAGGGATCTGATTCATTAGCCACGTAGATAGTGATGCAAGTAACGAACCATTAAGAAATACTGTTATTGTCATAATGACTGCATTGTCTGTAAACCCTGTCATTGTTAGGAATATTGTCCTTTAAAATCCAACGATTTTTCTTGTGATATGCCAGGGAGACATTGGACCTGCTGGGACGTCTGGAGAATCAGGTGACCAAGGTTTAAGGGTAAGCTATGGATGCAGATCTTCTTTCAAAACAGGAAAGTAGGTTACAAATGAAATGCAGTTTGAGAAATCTTGATTTATTTCAATAAGAAGCTATTTTCTGACACCTTTTATTTGTTGGGGTTTTTTAAGTGTGATATTTAGCAAGTTAAAAATTGTATTGGTTGGAGAAGAGTGACATGAGAGCTGTTCATAAGAAACGAACTTGGGGTTTCTGGTCTACGGCCAGCTGAATATGAGCCAGCAGCGTGTTCAGGTGGCCAAGAAGGCCAATGGCATCTGGGCCTGTATCAGGAATAGTGTGACCAGCAGAACCAGAGCAGTGATTGTCCTACTGTGCTCAGCATTGGTGAGGCCACACCTCGAGTCCTGTGTCCAGTTCTGGGCCACTGATTTCAAAAAGGAGATTGAGGTGCTGAAGAATTTCCAGAGAAAGGCAAAAGAGCTGGGGAAGCATAAGTCTTACAAACAGCAGCTGAACGAGCTGGATTTGTTGAACCTGAAGAAAAGGAGGCTCGGGGGTCATCTGATTGTTCTCTACAACTGCCTGAAAGGAGGTTGTAGTGAGGTGGGGGTCAGTCTCTTCTACCATTGTCTCAAGTGAAAGGATGAAAGGAAATGTCCTTAAACTGCAACAGGAGAGCTTCAGATTGGATATTTGAAAAAGAATTTTCACTGAAAAAGAGTAGTTAGGTATTGGAATGAGTTGCCCAAGAAGGCGGTGGAGTTGCTACCTCTGGATGGTGTTTAAGAGACATCTGGATGTGGTACGTGGGGATATGGTTTGGACACAGTTAGACAGTTGAACAAGGTGATCTTGAAGTTCTTTTTAAACGTTGATGATTCTGTGTAATTCTGTGATTATAATGTTGAAATACTTCTGTGTCTCATGTCTTTTGGTCAAAGATTGGACTCCATGATCTTGGAGGTGTTTTCCAGCTTTAATGATTCTGTGATTCTATGTCACTGAGACACACGAATGAGTGGTTTGAAGGTAAAATGAAAGGTGCCCAGCCCAGCTGTTCAGGTGACAGCGCACAATAACTCTGTGGATGGATACCCTGTCTAGGTGAAATAATGAGAACATTATAGTCTCAGCAGAGTAGGGTATCTCTGAACCACCATTGAAAGCATCTGATTTGCCTCTGGTGCTGTGGATGGCTCATTCAGCACTTGATTTTACCAAGAACATATGCCCCTGCTTATCTTCCGGTGCAGACTTTATCCAGGATGCTTTTAAAAGAGCATAAAAGCCTTGAATCTTATCATTGAGCTTTCTCGTTTCCATTAGCTCCTTGCTGTCAGCTTTTCCTCCTGCCCAAAATCTCCAGCTAGGTGTATTCCATAATTCTATCTTTCCGTGGAGGAGAGTGATTCCTACTGCTGGTCCACAGTGGTTGCTTTGTACTTAATCATACCACTGTCTTAAATAGGGTGTAATTAGCATAGGGCAATGCATATTTGCACTTGTAATATCTACATCAGAAGTTGCAAGTTACTGGTGTTTTTACTGTGAAGAACAAATATTCTAAAATGCCATGTTGTCAATACTGATGGTAAACGATTATTTTTTCATGGCCCTAAACTAAGTCACTAAACATAGCAATGTAGTCATTATCCATATAAACATGGATGTTTCAGTGCAGAATAGGTATATTTTTGAGGTTACTATAATTACATCATGTATACTCTGAAACCAAAAAATCTCAGTACTGAGTCTGTAACAGCAGCATAAAAGCTGGCAAAAAATATAATAAGCATGTGTAAAACTAGTGTGAATTCTTCCAAGGTAATATTTTTGTGTCCAGAAATTTAGACAATGACTTTGTTTTCAACTGTTCTTTTCTTTAAGGGTGAACCAGGACCTCCAGGAGAAGATGGTGTTCAAGGAAAAGATGGCCCAAAGGTATGTTAAGTTTTTGTAGCAGATGTAAAGCAGTAATATTAGCTTAAGGAACCAAGGCTCCGTTTTTATCCTATTTCACCAGGTCAATAGAGCCCAGATGACTGCCTTTTGTTTCAACATAGGAGGTCCTGTATAGTGTAGGCTTTCCTGTGTCTTTAGGTGCATAGCTACCCTGCAAGGGCTGCAAAGTTAAACAAGTTGACAAAGCTGGAGAAATGAGTACAGCTTATTTCTGTGGTGACTAAGATGCTGGAGAGAGCAAGCCCAAGGCTGCTCTGCTCCCCTAAACTGGATCAGTGCTGTGCCAAGGACTGTGGAAGGTGGCAGGACAGGGGATGTTACAGAGGACAATGTCAGATACTTGGTGATAGACGAGGCAAAATGCAGGTGTTGGAGTGTATGAATGAGACAGAAAGGGCTTTATGTCAAACCCAAAGATTCAAAATTAACTCTTCTCATGAACAAGTAATTCTATAGCAGCAGCTTGACTAGGCTGTTTTTTCCCCTTCACTTTGTTTTAGGGTGACCCTGGAGACCAGGGACTTGCTGGAGAAGCTGGTGAAAAAGGAGAGACGGGGTTACCAGGAATTGCTGGGCCCCCTGGGGAACCTGGCATAATGGGCATTCCTGTAAGTGTTTTCGGGGTAAAGTAGATTTTTTTGTTCATTTGCTTTTTCTACGCAAATTCAATTTTGCTTCCTTCCTTAATTTTTTGATTTTCTGATTTTCTACATAACTAGAGATAATCATCTTTAAATAAGCTTCCTTATAATAGAACTTTTCGGGGTGGGTTGCTTTTCCTATCTTACAGCTGCAAATGATAAAGCGTTAGACCTAAGCATGTAAGACTTGATTCCAGTGTAAGATTTTTGTGCTAGTTTTCTTACCATATACATGTTTACCTGTCATTCATTTTTAATAAAACATAGCAACAAAAGTAAGGTCTAAAAATAACATTTCTGGAAAAAGTGATTTCCTGAGCATTGACATTTCTGTAGTTACAAAATTATTGCAGCATAGACACTAACAGCCTAGGATTTCTTCAAGTACTAGTGTGTTTTGTAAAGCTTTCTCTGGTAAGGAATACAAGTCAGGTCAAAAGTTACTGAAAACCAGTATCACATGATATTGTATGATCCACATTATTCCTGCTGTTTATTCCTGGTCACTTGGATGGCCTGCCTTTCCTAATAGTGGTCTTTTTAGAGTGCTGCCAAGGTGCTATAAAGACAGTGTTATGGATGGTGTCTATCCCGTGCTGGAACTGACTTCCAGAAATGAGGGTCTATCATGCCAGGCAGCACTACTTCAGATGTTAATTCAGTGCTGTGATGTCATGTCTTTGCTGAACCTTCTCTTCTTACGTTGTCAATCACCCTGTAATGGGGTATATACTATTAAATGTAAGGTGAGAGAAGAAAGAAAGAATTTCTTGTTTGCATTTTGTTTTTAAAAGATATTTGTTTTAACTAACTTAATTTTGGTGCCTCTGTGAAAGTAATTAAATAATCATATCATGAGAGCATCAGTTGACATAGGCAACTGAAACAGAAATTGCAGATGGAGAGAAATGGCAGCAGGCATAGACAGATCAAACAGTAGACAAGCACTGGAATTCATAGTCAACATTGTTAGATTAGTTTGTGTATTTGTTCTGGCATCACTCCTAGCAGCTAAAATCCATCTATGAACTTGTATGCAACTAATATTTTGGAGCACAGTTTCCAAAGCAAGTATTGTAGCCTCAAGTCAGACATCAGATTCCCTTACCAAAAATCATCATGTTCTCATTTGCACTCTCTGGCTGCCTTCTGTGCATCTCTTACGTGGTCACAGAGTCTGAGTAAGTTAGTTGGAGGGCCAGCCTTTAATGGCTGTGAGCACTGTCTCCTGTGTTCTCTCAGCATCGGTGTTACAGTCTGCTGTCTTTGGTCTGGGCTTCTTCACAGTGAACCATTTTTAGTGAAAGAAAAAAAGTGCTTTTTTAGCTGTTGGCACACTTAGTGTGCTACAGAGCAATTTTTGTTTCTGATAGAATGGGATCACTTTTACTTTCTGGTTTGAGTTGGCAATTCTGGAGAAGCTTGAAAGTTTTATACATTGACATTATCATTAAACAGCCTAGCCCTGGCATATCTCCATTGTATGTAATTATATTTGTGTACAATAAACAACATCAGCAGTGCTTCTGGGTCTCAGTGAGACAGGCAGGTCTGGAAACTCAGTGTTTGGGAGGATGTGGTTACTGGGGGATTTTTCACGTTTCTGTTCTGCACGTTCCAAAGGCAGCTGCAGAGCTGCCTTCCTCCCCACTCATCCTCACTGGCATCTGAGAGTATTCACATCACAGTTTTGGTTTGAACTCCTTTAGGGATCCAGACGGATAATAATATCCTAGTCTAAACATGTAAATCAGTTTCCTATAGTCAATTATCTGAGTGCTTTGTTGGGGGTGAGAGTAATAGTATATTTTCCTTAAAGAATAGCTTATGAAGCAACAAATGAACTTCACAAATCTGTTTAAGCAGTTTACCCTGGATTATCACCACAACCACCCAAAATATGTCTCCCTTTATTCAAAACTAAAGCTTAATTACCTCCTCTAACTCCTAGCTATTGGGTAAATTGAAATCAGTGAGCAGTGGACACATCCAGCCCTTTGGGAGAGTCAGATTCTGAAGTGATCTAGAGGGCAGTGGGGCTGTATTTTCATAGTACCCTTCATCTGCAGGCAGCACACACAGATACGCTGTCACTAGAGGTGGGCAGTGGGAGGCACGAGCACTTCATTGGGTCTCTGCTCTCCAAAAATTTGTGTCAGGGCCCTGCTGTTCACACTTGACAGCCCCAAGGTTTTCTTACTTTTCCTCTGGCTTTGTATTGTATTTTTTTAAAACTAGTATTTGTCTTGAAGGAATTCTATTCCTAAGGTCATATTTGCTGTAGGGACAAGATCTATTGAGTTTTTTCCTCTCCTGTTTTCAGTGTATTTCCACGTGTTTGGTAAGTGATCCCTGATGCTTGCCCACTCGTTTCTGCTGTAACTTGAAACAGTCCTAACTTGCTCACAGCCACAATTAATGATGTTTTTCCTCCCAATTCTCTGCATTACAAAAGCCTACTTAGTTACCCTGTGTGGAGCATAGTTTAAACATGTTTCCAGGCCTCTTTTAATACGTAATTTCTTTTTATTTCTTTAATAAATATGTAGGGCCCTGAAGGAACACCAGGAAATCCAGGTCAGAGAGGCCGTTTAGGAAAGAAGGTAGTATTTTTTGTCTCCCCCTGTTCCCTTCCTTCTGTCTGAAAGACAGATTTACATTACAAAATTCCATTGAACCAAAACTATCCCTGTTTTATGTCATGCTTCAAGCCAATTTTTTCTTACTAGCCATAGCAATTTGAATTGTCATTGTTCTGCAATCATTCAGAACCTTATGAAATTTAAATTTGTATCAGGATGTGCTTTTGCAACTCAGAACAGTTACTGCTTCTATTAAAAATTAAGCTTTGACTAAAAGAAAACAAAATAAAGAAAGGCTTTAGCAGTGACTTTTTTATACTGCAGAGTTCTGGGTTGAGACATTCTAATAACTACAGTAAATAACATTCAGTAAACATAGTACCTATTAAATAATGCTGTTACACACTTTGATTAAGCATAAACCACATTTTGAAACTCAATGTCTTATTTTCAATAAATAACACCAACAGGGGGAAAAGGGGCAGCTTGGCCCTCTGGGAGAAATTGGATCTGCTGGTGATACTGGCCAACCTGGAGAAATTGGTCTCAAAGGTGCAAGAGGAACTCGAGGTCCCATGGTTGGTACAGAACATGCTTATTTAAGAGCTCATGAGTTTCTGGTTTAGCAGAATCATGTCTCCATGGAAAGATGCAAGTCACAGCTGTAGCAAGCATAAATAGTTTTGACTTGGCTGGAGATACAAGGAGTGTCCTTCCCAGCCCAATGTGTGCCATGGCATTTCAGCATCAGAACAAAACCTTTGCACTTTTCCAGAAAGAAACCTGGGGTGTGAATCTAGAAGGATTCATCTTATGCATTGGTTCTCTGGCTGTCAGGGGAGTGGGATGGCACAGCACGTCACAGAATACTCATACCCACACTCCACATACAGCCTCACTGTTATGGTTGTTTACTAAACCTTTCCAGTTCCAAGAACAGAAATCGTGGGGTTTGCCATCACATACAATAAACCTTAGCCATGACTGACACAAAGCATATCAGATGAGGGCTGCTACTCCTATTGAATAGAAATATAATCCAAAATTAACTGAATTAAATCTAACTTCCATTAACTTTTAACTCCTTTCATAATAAGCTCCAGAAACTTGCTCCACACTGTGTGACAGATGCACAGACACATCAACCCTGTGGCCAGTGAATGCAACAGGGTGTTCCTGAACACGTAAAGTACAGAAGTAAAGTTAATTATCTAACACCACTATTTTCAAGAGAAGGACTCAACTTCCTAAGGTGATGATCACCCCCACCCCCTCTTGGCATACTAGCATTTACAAACTGAGTTCACACCTCTGAAAGTTCAGATCCTTTGGATCTTAATTATGGACAAAGATCATAAGGTTAAGACTGAAAACATTAACCATTTTTTCCACATAACAGAGCAAAGCCCACTCTTGTTTAGTAAATGAAGTTGGATCTAACAAGAAACTTGTCTGTGGTGTCAAATGTCAATATTTGAAGATTTTTCCAAGTGCGGAGTTTATAAAGTCAGCATTGTTGTAACCCTTTACAACAAATATTATTATTTTTCCCTTACTGATTATTGCATTTAATAGGGACACCCAGGAGGAATGGGGCCTGAAGGAGAGTCAGGAATTCCAGGTTATGGGGTAAGTTTTTTACTGAATTCATGTACACACACATCCCAAAGTAAGTCTGTGGTACTCTAATTTCAAGTATCACAGGGATCAGTATCTAGAAGACACGAATATATCTAGGAAAGGCACATACATATTTATTACATGTTTATATGGCATGTGATGGCCTACTCAGAAATGTTAGCTTTAAGCAGTGCTGACTGGGTTTATGAGTTCACTTATAAACCAGGGGTTTTTTACCACTGATTTTAAACTCTTGTTTGTCCAAAGTATCTCACACCTTGTGAATAAAGTTCCCATAAAACTACTATAAAACTACTATTTATTTCATTATAGAGTTCAGCAAACTCTATAATGAACACCTCTGCTTTCTGTCTGGCCAGACAGTTTCCATTTCAGTAATAGAAACTGATTTAACAAGGTTAGTTGAAAGACATAAAGGTGTTGTGGCTTTCGAGTCCTGCTCTTACAGACCAGACTGTCCAGTCTCTTCCAAACACAAACATCCATCAGTGACCCTAACCCTGAAACAAGAACCAGCCCAGCCCAGTTCCCATCACCTGTACTAAGATTCCGTAGTTTCACACTCTGCACAGAGCTTTTTCTGCACACAATAAACTTTCTGCCTGGATCCATTGATTTTGTTTTCATATCTTGACTTAGAATTATCAGCAAGCAGAGGAAAAAATAGTAACAAGTAGCTAAAAGAGAATTTGGAATTAGTTATTTCTTTCATTATTTGTTTTGGAACTAATCTTTGTTTTGGTTCTTAGGGTCACCAGGGTCCTTCAGGACCCTCTGGGCCCCCAGGGCCCAAAGGAGAAAAGGTATGAAGATGGATTTTACTTTGCTATGGTTTGTGAAATTATAAAGGGAGGAAATGTTACTGCATGCCCACTGATTTCAACAGCACACAGCAAAAGCCACTATTTGCAGTATTTGTTAGTATTATGAGAGAATGTGAGAAGAAATGCAAACTGGAGAAATGGATCATTCAGAGATGGAGTCCTAACTTATACCATTAAAATATTTGATGTTTAAAACCACAAGATACCCACTGTAAGAAACACATTCTATTGTATCAGACAGCAGTACTGCCTTTAGTGAGCACTGCTGACAAAAATAATCAGCGCAGAAACATCTAAATATTTACTTAACTTCGAGTCTGTGAATACTCCCACAGATTTGCCTGAAAGTCCAACTGAGATGGACAAATGTCTGTGATTAATTTAAAATGCTAGGGACAGGATGTTGCCTCTAGTGCTATTTTAGTGTCAAATTAACTGTTATTTTTTTAAGTCTCAAATCCTGATAACAGAGTTGTATGCTGACTGAAGCTTCTGTGACCCCATGCAAGTACATGGATTCACTTCATGAAGATTGATTTGGACTTGCACTTGACAGAGAAATATACTCTTAAACTAGGGCCAGTTTTCCAATGAGAACTATTAATAGACCTTTAGTGGTTGGTGTTTAAAGAGCATTTTCAGAAACGATAACTGAAAACTAAACTGTTGGGAGCTAGGTGTCCGGGTTGCTTGGTCCTTCTGAAAAACCACTTTGATGCACTTTAAAAACTATTAATTATATCTGTGAGTGCCTTTGCATTTAATATTGCTAAGTATCACCTGGAATACACAGCTTTTTTTATTAGCTTGGATGACAGTTGTTTCATATTTGAAATTAGCAGAGTTTAGGATTAATGGTGAAGTCTTCTGCAGCCTTGTTTTTCTACATTAAGTGTATATCAAAATAGTGGAAGAAATTTTCTGGTTTTCCTTTTGTCAAATATCCTGTTTATCCTTTTTTCATTAAATAAAGAAATGCTCACATAGAACTTGCTCAATTTTTTTTTTTAATAGCTGCCTTTGAGAATAGAGCAAGTGCTTACTTTTTTCAGTCCTAAATATCTTTGGGACATTCAGGTGAATGTTAAAATGGAGTTACAATTTCCATTATACTAGAATCATAAGCATCATATTCACTTTTGGCATCTGTACAGCATGCTCTCTGGTTTTTATTAGCATGAAGGCTCATGTGCATGGTAGATAAGGTTGAATTACCAAGTTAACATTTTTTAATTATTATCTTTGGTTTAGGGTTACCCAGGCGAAGACAATACAGTCCTTGGACCACCTGGGCCCATAGGTGAACCAGTAGGTCTTTCTTTCTCTAAAAAATTATATGAATGCATCTCAAGACAGGAGAAAATGCAATTCTTCCTGAAGCTCTATATCACTGTCTCAGGAGTCAGTATCCCCTTGTACAAAAATGTAAAATGATGGTCCTTTAATCAGTCATCTGTCACTGAAAAATGCAATTGTGTCCTCTTTCCTGCTTAAGTGTATATGCCTTCTATTTAATTACACTAATGCAATTAGTCTAGGTTGAGACCAGCACATTTTGAAACCTCTCTGTTTATCATTAATTCTACCCAATTGTTTTACTAACAAAAAATGTTTTGACTTGTTTGGTTATCACTGCATGCTAATTTAGCTGATCTAGAGAACTGCATTTTGTAACCATTTTTGTACTGAATTTGTATGTGGGGTATCTCTGTAGCAATTTTGAACCCGTGAAAAAAAGAAAACCATCTCAAAATATTATTATAAGTATTTCATGTCAGTCTTTGATTCTGGCAGAAGCATTTCTTGTACAATCTACTTCTCCACTGATTAGCTTTAATATTTATACTTACTTCCTGAAAAGGCAGGACAATAAGACCCTAATGTAGTTGAGGACAGGAGTCTGGACTAGGTTCTTAACATAATTATGATCACGTGTAGAGCTAGTGAGGTGTCTGAATGCAGCAGGAAGAATCACATTACTCACAAAAATCATGCTATTCCCTCTGCACCTGTGCTGTTCTCATGTGTGTGAGACATGCTGAGGGGTTGAAATTGCCTTTTCATTGGGACAACCTTCAAAATTAAAGCAGATTTTGCATACAACAGGTCATTTCAGAAAACCCCCCAATTTTTAATGTGCTATTGTACAGAAACTGTGAGAGACTGCATTTCTTGAAAACAGAGTCTCCTCATTTATTCATTCAGATTTTAAATTCATATATATATATATATTTCTATATGGATATAAGCCTGGATAAGTCCTACTGAGGTCAACACTCCTGTTTCATTTAGGCACATACAAGATTGATCTTTTAGGTTCTAATCGTCAATTACAAAATATTTTAGACAGTGGCGACTGTCTGACTGCAATGCATTTTACTTATGAAAAATCATGTTTATTCCTTTAGGCAAGCTAACTTTAGTATTTATATTCCTCAGTTCCATCTCTTTGGTTAGTCTGTTTTGAGAGATATGCCAGCCTTCTTTTTGTACTTCACTGCAGCATTCTTTCAGTTCAGCTGTTATATTTTGCTCTTTGGTTTCCTCTCTAGGGTCCTAGTGGGGAACGTGGAGATAGAGGAGAACCTGGTGATGAGGGCTACAAGGTAATACATCTTGCTTTTTATTCTTTTTATTTGTACGTGACGTGCCATGTATACATGTGGAGTAATGTAGCAGAAGTATCATCTCCTCTCACAAGTGTGCAGAAATGCACTTGCTGGTGCCTCATTGCACCTCTTAGAACACATTGGACCATCTTTCATATGAGAAGAGAGCTGCAACTCATGAGATGGAGAAGACTTTAGTGACCCTAATGTGTATAAATACCTGATGGGATGGAATGAACAGGAAGGAGAGACTTGTCTCAGTACTGTCCAGTGACAGGACAAGAGGCAAAGGGAAAAACTGAAGCGCATGAAACTGCTTTTGAAATGTGGTGGTTTTTTTCCTGTGAGGATGACTGAGCATGAGAACAGATTGCCTAGAGAGGTTGTGCAGTCTGTGGAAATGCTTAAAACTTGACTAGGGATGGTCCTGGACAATCTTTTTTACCTCACCCTCCTTGAGCAGGAGGGTTTCGCTAAATGATCTCAAGAAGTCCCTTTGAACTGAAGCAGTTCTGTGACTCTGTAATACTGAGTTAATATTTTTCTCTGAAATTTAAGCACTAATTTGTAAATCTAATCCTAATACTTATTCATGAGCTATATTCAATCTTTCAGCACACAATAATTGAATGGTAACTCATACTTATGAGATGCAGTGTGCTAAAATACAAGAGACAGTCCTTGATGCAGAATATCCTGTTCAAGACATACATATAATACAAATAGACATAGAAATAAGTGAATGAACTGAATCTATGCTTACAGAAGTGCAGAAATGTTTAAACAATATGTAATTCCCACTTGCAGTTTGGAGTAGAGAGTATAAAGACTAAAAGCTCCCTAAGGTTTGAACTTGGAAATCTGAGCATGCTTTATCTAGATCATGTCAGTGAATTTGTGTTCACCCAGCACCTCCCAGGATGGGCTTTATAAGGAAGTCTATGACTAACTGAGCATGACAGCCTGAGTTACTTGTACTGCAGTATGTTCTATTTTCTCCTTCCCAGGGTCATATAGGTCTTCCAGGGCTTAGAGGACCTATTGGACAACAAGGGCCTCCAGTAAGTGTTTCAAACAAGGGGGATTTATCTATTGACTGTTGAAAATGTGTTTTCATCTGCAGTTAAATGATTATTTTAATTTATTTAATACATGCTCTTTTCAAAGGGAGAGCCAGGTGAACTGGGAGAGCAAGGACCAAAAGGAGAAAGAGGTTCAGGAGTAAGTAGAAAAAAGTAAAGCAAAACTTCACTTAATTCGAATTTGTTGTATTTTTACTGTTCACTGACTATTGTTGGAAAACTGTTATACAAGGCTGGACCTGAGTGTTTGGGCTTCCTTTTCATAGCTGCAAGGAAAACAAAAATATAAAATGGAAAACTGCATAATGATCTGTGATAGTAAATATGTGTTATTTGATAGGTAATTGGTTTTACTTGGTAGTGATACAAAGCATTATGAGAGGCTCTTTCGGAAATATTTAAATGATACTCAATTATACCTTTATGTGGAATTCCTTGTGGCAAAGTAGCTCTGGAAGGTGCCTGGGATTTTGCTTCTCTGCTCTGTAAATGGAGCCTCTTGCTACTGCACTGGACTGAGTTTTCAGAGACCTGGAAATAAAGAATTTGCTACAGAATACTGGAGGAATAATGACAGAGAAGATCATGACAAATATCAAAGACAAAGTCTTACATTTGTTAGTTCACAAGTGTTTGTAACTTTTAGGGACCCACAGGGAAGAAAGGAGCAACGGGTCAGGCAGGCAAACCTGGAATTCCTGTAAGTAACTAAATTCTACAATCTGTTTTCAGGTTATAAAAGAAAGAAAATACTAACCAATAAAAACAAAATTGAATCATGCCAGTGGTACCCTGAAGATCTTGTGTTCACTTTAAGGAGCCTTCTTATCCAGGAAGTGTAAAGGAACCCCTGTCATTTTTTAATTTTAACATTGAAATTATGTTTAATTATACTGAATTACATTCAGTTACTCAGCATATGAATATGAGATGCAACTAATGTAACAACAAAGTCCTTCCCGCTTGTAAATGTACTTAATTAGATCATTTTTGCATGTGGCTTGTGGTGCATTGGAAGTTATCACATTATGTTGCACAGAGCTGTACTACTGTTCACTCCTGGCCCCATTAGTTCTTCGGACAGCTGCAGCCTACAGAAGCTTGGATCCATATGTCCACGATGGATACATGTGATAGGTTCCTTGAGGTTTATTTTCTTCCCCTGCTTGCCCCGAGCTGAAATTGTTCATGTTCTCTCTTGATTTACTGCAGAGAAGCTAACTTGTATCCTTTTCTCCCCGAGTGAGAAGAAAGAGCAGGAAGCAGTTGGTGTTCTGTAAATATAACCAAGAACAAAACGCATCAAGGTTATTTTGGTCCTCTAATAAATAGTACCACAGAAGCACATGCTGTAAATAACTTTTAACTACCTCACATCAAAACATTATTAGGAACTGGAGAAATACAGCTGCTTCACAGTGCTTGTACCTGCTGGGCAGAGGGCAAGAAGAGCCTTTTGAAGGCAAGGAACTGTGTGTCTTTTGTAAATAATTGGATTTTTTCCTCGGGAGACATGCAGAGTGTGTATCATTCAACAGACAAAGAAAAAGAGGGAAAGGCAAGACATACAGAGGAGTGAGGAGGGAAAGGCAGTAAAACTAGAACTTGAGGAAAATTCAAAGCACTTCCCAAATGCAGGATACCTCAGCAACCAGAAGTTAGAAATAAGATTAGGATAGCATGGTTCTTACAGTTTATGTGGTTGTTGGTAACTATACTTTTTCAGACAAGATGTATTGTAGTGAAAATATTTTAAGTTTTGGAGAATGACATTCATAGAGAGATCACTGCAGAACTCCAAGCCCTTCAAGATAGTATGTCAGTCTAAATGGAAATAATTGTAAGGAAATAAATCAGTATTCCTCTGTTGGTTGTGACATGGAGGGGGGGCTGGCGTGGGTGCAAGTACAGCAACAGTTACCACAAAGTTGCTTTATTAGAAATGTATATTTTTAGTGTGTATTTTTAATATGTTCCAATTTTAACAGCTTAAATTTGTGAAAGTATTCTTGAGTAGCACTGAGTATTAGCAAAATAAAGACTGAAAAGGCACATGGGTTGGGGGTTTTCAGAGATATATAGATTATCAGGTTTCCTTGCTTCAGTTTAAGAATGAACATACTCAGCCATCTTCAAGGCCTGGCACACAAAGGAAGTAGCCCCATTGTTTCAGCTGAAGTTGCTTAGATCCTGTAACACAACAAGTCTAAGGTTAAACCAGTAGCATTCTGAACCCTAACTCAGAGCTCCCTTCTTTCATGTCACTGCATCTGCTATTACGTAGGGTTTAGGAAATACTGTGACTCAAATTTAATTACATGATGGTGCACATGAAGAGAGCCAACAGTGCTACTACATTTGATTCAAATTTGTTTCAAGGGAAAACCAGGGCCAGCAGGGCAGAAAGGAGCAGTTGGGTACCCTGGGCCAGAAGGCATTCCTGGGAACCCTGGCAAGACTGGACTATTGGGGAAGCCTGGCCCTAAGGTAAGTTGTTTTCCATATTGCCTCTGTGGCATTTTGCTTTAGAGTAGTAATATTATGCCTCATACTTAGAAATAAACCTGTTGAATTTTGAATGTTTCTTTGGGAGTGAAGTCTCATTTTGTTTCATGTGAAGATCCTTCTTGAAAAGTGAATACTGTGAATCTCAACCATATTTGCAGCCTTTAATTTCTGGAATATCAGCAGAAATCCAGATGATACTGCTGATCATTGTACATAATTTGATGTACTGTCAGTGTGTGTCCATATATACAGAAAGCATTACATATACCTTAAGTGGTTTTGACGGATTTTATGTTATAAATCTGTTTCAGCATACAGTGAAAAACCATGTTTGGCTATTCTGCTTGTAATCCCTTATTTTCAATTTTGTTAAGGGTAATAAAGGAAACTCAGGCTTACCAGGTCTGGCAGGTTATCCTGGAGCTCAAGGTCCCAAGGGATTGTCAGGCATACCAGGGCCCATGGGAGCACCTGGACTAAAGGTACACACATGGGATCTTGTTTTTAAGTACAGTGTTACTGATATTGCTTAGTCTTCATACTGCATCCAGGGACTGTGGAACCACCATGCTGTTGCTAATCATACGAATACCTGATGCCAAGACTTACTTGAAGGTTAGGACTATAAGTTATGTTGACTTCATTTCCATGAACTGTAATTTGAAAATAGAGAACTCATGCACCCAAATGCAATTCCTGACTCCAGAAGCCATTCGAAACACTTTGTATTTATTCACTCCAGCTTTAGGGCCAAATGTTTCCTGACTTTTATTTCTAAACTTCTGTTACGAATAGAACAGTTAGGGTGATTTGAACTTCTGAGCAATCTATTAGCAGAGAAGTACTGTAATTTCAAGCCTAAATCCAAAGTTTGGGGGGCTAACAAGTGTATCTGGGATGTCCATTTATCATAGGATTAAGCTGTTCTTGTTCACTCCTGTCAGAAAGAAATACTAAATCTGAGTGTGCTCCATTTTCCAGGCAGTTCCAGATACCTGACATCAGTATATCCTCATATTAATTAAATTAATTTCAGTTTTAAAATAAGTAAAAAATCTGAAATATTACATATAATTTTCTTCATGTAGAATAAAATTTTTAACCTAACACCATGATTTACAGTGCTATATGATATTTTATTGGTAAGCAGTTTTTTAAAGCCTCAGATTATTTGAAAACTGGAAACACAGTTACCCTTTCATGAAAATATTGCTATTGCTCCCAGTCTGAATTGTACACCTTTGAATAGACAATGAGCTGTAGGAAGTAGTTTCTGCTCGGAAGTGCAAGCAATCTGAAGAAGACGAGAAATAGATGAGTTGAGGGAAAACTGTTGCCACATAGAGTACAAATTGAGCGTTAATAGTGGACATACTGAATCGGGCCAAAAGTCTATCTTTGTTAAAATAGAAAGGTAAAACCCACAGAAGAGAGTAAGTACAAAGCATGAAACATATATTCACAGCTTTTATTGCAGCTTGTTAGCCTCCTGAGCTAGACATGATTTCAATGTATTTGATCGTCCTTGGAGGACTTGTCTTTCAGGACCTTGTCTAGTTTGCATTTGAATCAATATAGGTTTCTAGTCGAACAGCGTGGAGTTCCACAAGTACCCTATGTCTTCCTCAGAGGACTACTTTTTAAATTTACTTTTAATTTCTCTGTTCTGTGTTTCATTTTGTGAATTTTACTGCTTACACTGGAAGACACTGTACTAGAATTGATCCAACATGTATGGTTTTTATGTTTCCAAGCCAAGCAGCGGTCAAGTCACATTTGCATTCTAGGGTATGTGTAGTTATTGAAAGCATTCCTGATGGAAATAATGGAGTTAGTCTATTTCTTACAGAGAAAGTGTGTTCCATACTTCAGACAGGAAACCTGTATTTACATTTATAACGTTCATAATTGTAATAAAGGTTGTATTTTCTTCCTATTTACAGGGTGAGAAAGGACTTCTAGGTCATCCAGGAAAGCGAGGCAAAAGAGGCCTTCCAGGATCACAGGGTGACCAAGGACCAGGAGGAGACACTGGACTGAAAGGACAGACTGTATGTAATGAGAGCTGTTGATGCAAAACAAGGAGTCCAAGAGTTATCAACATGAAATAATAGTAAGGATGTCTGCTCCTATTACAGGGAGAAGATGGTGATCAAGGTTTAATGGGGTTTCAAGGATTCCCAGGTCCAAAAGTATGTGCTTGTTCTTTTCTGTTAGATCTTAAGCTATTTATGGAGTGAGAACAGTAAGAAAGCATAGACTTATTCACCTTTAACAGTAATTTGTTCAAAATACTATCTCTGAACTGTTGGAAATCACTTTAGTACAGGCCGAGAGTTTGATTCCTGCCAGGGAGGCAGTGGTGGGGTTTAAGAGTTGGACTGAATGATCCTTGTTGGGTCCCTTCCAACTCAGAATATTTTGTGAATCTGTGAAATGTAGCAGGCAGAAGTGTGTGTACTCCATGTCTAAGGACAGACATTCTGGGTCAGTGCACTTGGTATTTTCACTGTTACTGTGCTTAGAAATTCTCTTTCACTGATTACAATAGATTGAAACAAAAAGTGATGTCCATGTTTGATTAAATTCTTCCTTTGTATTTTCAGGGTCCTGCAGGGGACGTTGGCTTAGTTGGAATTCTGGGCCCAAAAGGGCCAACAGGCCAAGTTGTAAGTGTTTTACTCCATGAAAGAGATTGTTAGGATGGCTTGCAGGGGTCACACATTTTTAACCTAGGAAATAATCTTTTTTATTATTAACGCGGCCAGAACCCTATAACCAAACCTTTCTGAGACTGACTCCCCTAGAAGACATTTGCTTGTGCTGCAACACTGCTCTAATCGCAAGGTGCTTACAGACACAGGCAGATCTGGGCTCTTAATCTTGAAAGAAAAAAGCAAGCTCTGGTGACCAAGTGTGGCTCTCCTAGTATAATTTCATCTGCACAACTAATCTTATGACTGGTATGTTTGTCTGTTGAGGTTGAGCATTCTTCTTAGTGGCAAAAGTGCTGATTGTATAACTGTCCTACAGCAAAGCTTAAAAGAATCACAGAATCAGTAAGGTTGGAAAAGACCTTAGAGATCATCGAGTCCAACCTATCACCTATTACCTAACCTAGCCAAACCTGTTACCTAACCTGTTGCCATCCTGCTACCAACACACTATCCTACGTATAACACACTACCCTAATATCTAGGTCATGCCACCAAGTACATAATCCAACCTTTTCTTAAAGGATCAAACTTTGCAAGCAGTGAGACAGAGTGGTGCTCAGGCATTATTGATTAGTAATAAGCAGTCTTTCTTCAATAAATATTTTCTTTTTATCTAAAACATTCATAACCTGCATTAGCTCATTCTTCATGATGTTCTACCTTGCTACTCACTGAAAATGTGGAAGCATCTTCAGCATTTTGTAATACTGGGGAGTTTGCATCCAGCTTACAACATTGTGTCGAAGGGGGAAAGGTTCCATCATGGAAGACTTTAGTTCAAAATGTTCTTCTCTCACTGGTGCCATTGCTATCACAGAACTTCATTTGTTCAGTTTACCAGAAGCAAAGCACCAGCTTCAGGGGCCTGTTCTAATAGCTACTTTATTTTTATAAACAATCCTATACATGATAAACACTAGATATGAGCAGTTTGCACTAAACGAAATGGAACAGGAAAGTAACATTTGAACAGCACTTACTGGCAGCCCTCCAAAAGAACTTGTGGGCAGTAATACAGCTCAAGACACAGCTGATTGTAGCTCAATAAATTCGTGGTCTTTTGCAATCATGGTACTTAAGTCTCCATTGGTTTTAGTGCATGAACTTTCACAGTAAAGAATGTGGGGGGGCTTTCCAAACACAACTACATATTCCAAATTACTAAAATACTTACCTTACTGACTTGGTTGCAATGTGTATTCAACATTTAGAAGGAGTATCACCATGATCTTTTGGATATTTGACAGGGCTGTGTGCTGAGCAACTTTAAACCAGGACATGTTATGAGATTTTTCTTCATTTTGAAAAAAACACAGTGGACTAATAAATTCCTTTGCTTCTTTCCAGGGATATATTGGCCCTGTTGGTCAAGAAGGCATAACAGGTGCAACTGGCAGGCCTGTAAGTTTCTCTTCACTTTGGATAATTTCTTTATTTCACCTACCCTTTTTAAAATAATCTTCTTTTGCAACTAGAAACCTTCTCATTTTTTCTGTTTGTAAATAGCAACTAGCAGGACCTTCTTTTTTTATACCATGCCAGTGAGCAAATGTATGTCACTCCAGCATCTGTAATACAAACAAGAAAAAAAAATTACAAAAGCCAATGAAAAAAGTCATTACAATGTCCTTCTGTCTAAGTACAGTACACAGAGGGCTTGCCTACAAGGATAAGTCAAGATGTAAAACAGCTCATAGTTCCTGTCTGGTCAATTAGACATGGAGTGAATGAGAATATCTAAAAATTGAAATAATTGTAAAAATAACAAATATACAATAAAAGTAGTAAATGCAAATATTTTTATGTGAAAGAGAGACTATTCCATCTATAATTATTTCTACTTCCTGGGGGAAACCGTACTTTAAATCTTGTTCCATTCTTTTCAATTTCACTGAGGAGAAAAACTTTACAGTTGTGTGTACTTGTATGAGGGCTTTTAGTAGACTTCATATTGAAGTAATAATTTGCCATTATCATTAAAAACAGCATTATAGTTGAATATGATTTCTATGTGATATGAAATGCAGCCATCCAGATACAATTCTTTCCTGGAAGAATTTTGTAAGACTACTGCTATCTTTGGAAACACGGTTTAAGTGCAAAACTAGCCAAAAATGCCATGGGGACAGAAAAACAGTGCCTAATCTGATTGTGAGAGAAGACTTAACAATGTAATAATGTAATAAAAACATGTATGTGATGAATGGATTTCTTCATTCATCAGTGGAGGAGAGTAGTGAGTTTTGTTTTCTACTCTGAAGCTGGTGAACCACTGATGTACTACAGTGGATGAACTTGTGGAGAATACAGCTGATTGACAGGGACAACATAGTTAAAATTACTGAGGAAAAAACCATATTTGCGAGCTAAAGAAAACAGCTTTCCACATATAGGAATTAGAAAGTGTTTTCAAATAATCTAGTTTTTAGTAGTACAGGGAAATTAAACCTCCAGAGTTGTAAACACTTCCATGGATGAGACTGGACTTTCCATGTGAGCAGTATAACTCTAATGGATATTAATCTGCTTATTTCAGTTTTAGGCAGCTCAAAAACAGTATTGGATTAACAGCTTGTCTTTCTTACAGGGACCAAGAGGTGAAAAGGGCACAAGGGGTGAAATGGTAATATGAAATAACTTTTGTGCTTTCATATTTTTGCCTGTGTAAAAACTATTCCTGTGTTAGGCTAAATGTACTCTTGCGTGCCCTGAATGCCAAGCAGTTGTGTTGTGCTCCTGGAGAGCACTGGCCAAGAAGGCTGTCAGCATATGTCAAAGGGGTGACCTTTCCTTATTCAAGTTGACTTCTGCAGATGTGTCCAGTGGGTATGAGCTGTTGGGCAGTATGGCCCCTGATCATATTGCAGGCACATACTCCAAATCTGTCCTAGTTCAGATCCAAAAGAAAAACCTTTTTTCACATTTGTTGTTCATGTTCCAGTGCCTCACAGCATGCATGCATGTGTTCATAGATCTGTATCGTCTTGTCTAGAGAGGGAGAAGTTCAGGAGAAGCCGAGGCCTGCGGATTAGTGTCCACACAATGCTGGCCAACTGTAGGAACAGTAGGCAGCACTGATAGGTTATGAATTTGCTGTCTTTCATTTTTCCGTGAGAATGTTACACTAGTTGTTGTACAGTAATAAATGTTGGATTTCATTTTAGAATTGTTTTAGAGTTAGTAAAGTCTCAAATTAATAACGGCTCATGAAAAGCCATGAAGTTAGCGGATTTACAGCAAATATGAATACAAAGTTGATAACTCTGATATTACCTTATATGGCAGATGTATTAGTGACTTTTCCAGTAACTAGCAGGTGCGGTCTTGTTCCTGTTACTCTTACCTTGCCTTTCACCCCATCTCACTTAAAATAATTTCGTTTCACTTATTGTATTTTGCTTTTAGCAGCCACCTATAAAAAAATCCAATCTAACAGCCTTATAAAACAAATATTCTTAATGTGTCAAAGAATTAAAATAATTAAATTGGAACTAAGCTTCCTGTTCATGTCTTGGAGAAGTTTCCTCTTTGATTCTAATGCTCTTGAGGCATCTGCTATCTCAGAATAAGAGGAAAAACTAGTTTCTTAATTGTTATGACAGCATAAAGCTAAAAATGGTGACCCTTGAAAAATAATAAAAATCATCCAAAATGGTGAACAAGAAACATCTGTTTCCATTATTGGTGTAGGTGCTTAAGAAGTTAGTTCCTAAATAAGTTTTTGACTGCCTTCAGAAGAAGAATGTTTAATTTTAAATCATATGCACTGGCATTACTTTCCCCCAGGAAAAGGATTTATTTTCAACTCTTTTCAGATAAAAAGGACAGAAAATTTTTTTCATCCAACTGTATATTCCAAGCTTTAATTTATAACTTCAAAATTTATATTGGCATTCTTCCCAGAATCACATAGATTTTAACTTTTCTGTAGTAGTTCAAGTTTTAGTTATATTTTTTCGTCTGTCAGGGTTACAGGGTTCATTACTAGAAAGAAATGTCCTTTTATCCCCTGAAAAATGGAGTGTAAAATCATATCTCTCTATTGAGGTCAGTGGTGAAACAAAGCTCATATCCTGCAGGCTGTTTCTGGAGAGTCAAAACAGGCATGTTACTTAATCAATTATAATATAAGATCATAGGATAATACAGGTTGTAAGGGATCTCAAGACATTTAAATAGGAAGCTGGTCTAGAAAATAATCAGATTTGAGATCAGACCCCATCACTCAGGGCTTTATTGATCCAAGTCTTGGAAATTTCCAAGGATGGAGTTTGAATCATCTCCTCAGGCAATGTGTTACAGTGTGTGACTATTCCCAAGCTGAAAAAAGAAAACATATGATAAGGCATAATCTTTAATTTTCTATTATCATATTTTATTTTAAGTTTAAAATCATTACTGCCAGCTACTAAACCA
>WEKX01028187.1:0-19153 GCA_013390025.1 Pitta sordida
CTGTTCCAGTGTTTGACCACCCTCTCAATAAAGGAGTGCTTCCTAAGCATAAGCTCATTAACAATGAACTTGAGAGAACTGTGCAACCGAGAGAGGCATTGCTTGCCTGGTACATGTTGTCCTTTTTCAGGCATTTATGATAAATGGAAATCATTCCTGTAACTGAGAAACACAGATGTATAATTGTGTTAAGATTAATTAATGCATTGATGTTATATAATTAATTTTAATTAGTTTTGAATTTTCTATTGAATTTTAGTCTGTGTCCAATCCAAATTTTGTAGCTAGGGGGCAGTATCTTCATGGAACCTACATAGTTATGGACTGTATATTTGTCTGCCCGCATCTGAATTTCACTCAAATAGCGTAATGCTGCAGAAATTTATATGCACTCGCTAATTTTTGTTTCTTCCCAAAGGTGGTGAATTTTGGCATGTTTGATTGTACTAATGGAAATATTCTTCAGGGCCTGGAATTTTTCTTGTCTCAGATCATGATACCAACACTTAAATCCCAACAGGTAATCAAAAAATTGGTCTTTTTTTCGTCAAGAACATGTGGATTTAAGGCACATGGCTACTGCAATTTTGTTTGTGCATCAGTTAAAGAACTTTCAAATTCATCTAGCTATTTTTTATTTTCAAGCAATAAGATGACCTATAATTATTATGATAAAGGAGAGCATAAAATAGCAACAATACTGACATAAAACTGTGATGACTTTATTTAAACTGAATTAAACCTGGATTGAAAGAAGTGTCAGTCCATCTGGCAGCACAAGAAATCAGTTCATGACTTAATTTTAGAGCATGAACAGCAAACACTGTATCATAGCCTGAATATCCAGCTTCTTTGAGTTGTTCTTATTCTGTGGCACTTAAAAAGCATCACAGTTTGTTCAGTTGCCTCCGGAAGTACATGCTCAGAGGTGAAAAGTATAAAGAAGCTCAGTGTCTATTGCGAATGATGGTGTTGTGTGCTATTACCATAGTCTGTCATTTTCTGTCATCCCGGAGCAGGAAGGAAGTTTAGAATCTGTTGTCCGTGCTCAGGAAGAGAAAAATCGAACTTAAAAAAATATAACTCAATGTGAAGTTGGTGAGAGAAGGGAGACATTTGTATTTCTTATAGGCTCTATCTAGTTTGTCTATTCTTGTCTAACAGAATAATTAAATCAATGCACACTTTAAAGATGAATATACAGTAATACTTCACTGGATTGCAACTTCTCCATTGCGACCTTGCTGATTTGCGAGAAATTTTTCTTGCAAATTTCCTCAGTGATTCATGGAGCTTCAAGGCCAACGCATGCACAGTGCCTCTGCTTCACCATGGGGCGATGCCGGCGCTCCCTGTGGGGCGGGACAGGCCCAGCCCCTTGGGGAGGGTGCACGGTGCCTCTCGCTCCCGCGGTGCCGTGCCCCAGTCCCCGCCCCGCTCCTGGGTGTCTCCATGGCCTGTCCCTACAGTGGAAGGCTCATGCCGCACGATGCCCTGGGTAGCCGCTGAGACCCAATGCAGCACCGCCACAAGCCACGCTGTCCCCTGTTACTCTAAGCCCAGTCGGGGACTGACCCACGCCAGGCACGTTGCTGTTTCCATGGCTACAGGTGGGGAGGCGATGCAGTCTGTGCTCGGGGGCTGCGCACCTGGCACACCTGGTGATGATGTAGCCCCAGGGAAAGTGGGGCTGGGCTGGCTGCGGTAGTGGTGGGGCAAATGCTGTGTGTTGGGACGGACCAGCGGCAGGACATGCCATGCCGCTGCCACAGCTGCTGTGCCTGGAGGAGGCNTTTTAAAGGGCGTGTTGATAAATCTTTATGTACTGTTGTGAATGAGAAATACTTTTCTAAGGAAAAATATCTTTTGTTGTCAAAACCTAAAAGAATGTGTGACCCTCATTTTAATTTTTTTTCTTTCATAAATCATAAAATAATCAGAACTGGGGAGCTGTGAAAGAAGGTTTGAAGAACAGCCAGGTACAAGATTTTCTGTATTCAGTGGATAAATTTGTAGATACTTTGTTATCATCAAGACAGAATATAGAAGATAAAATTCAGCTCAAAGAAGTGGATATTGATATTTATGTCAGCAACTTACAGAGCCCATCTGACTACATAACTGCAGGTGAGAAATTCCCACACCAAAGTAAACACAATGGTGCTGTTTATAAAGTTAATGTTACGTCGTTAGTAAAAATTTACTTTGTAGAATTAATTAATCTTCCCTGAGCTGTATACATTTTTCTGCTTACTTTTGCCAGATTTCTGACTGTGCAATCATAAAATCATGCATCATTTGCCTATCCTTTAATTTGTAGCTCTTAAAGAGTTAGGTAAGTATGTGATTTATCATGTAAGCAGTTGCTTTTGTCCATCTTAGTTTGCTGGCCAAGTAGTTACTGAGTGAAGCCATCTACTAGCATGTGTACTATTCACTTCCTTTGATACTGGGATAGTCGTATCCAATATTAAGTCTGACTCTGTGAATAAAAACAGACAAATTAATAACAAATTACTTAGATACATATATGTTTACATGAGAAAAAGAGTAGTTATGTCTCTTTCAACAATAGTTTTTCACCATTTCTTACCACCACATAGATTTTCAGAGTGATGTAATTCCAAACCAGTCAATACTTTGTAGTCCTTCTCAACCCTGCTTAAGCCTGTGCCAGGACAGCTTGCATGGAACTAGTGACCCTTGAGACGAGATAATAATGTTGTATAGCTGGACAAATTTTTTAGATCCATTTAGTAGCAAAATCTCCATGAGTCCTAAATATAATGTACTGGGTGAACTGGAGTTTTTCAGCTGATAGGGCAATCTAAAAGATATGCTGACTTAAAAAATCATTGTGTCTTTTTGTGCCTGTTAATAATGGCATCTGTTTTGTGATAGTTTTATGTGGAATAAACTGCCGTGGCAGGAAGAGAGAAATGTGAAGTAAAGCTTTACTTATGAAATAAAAGCAATAAAAAACCCACATAGTTAATGCATTTCTTGGATCCATGAAACATGATTCTTCCCAACCCCCACTGCTGTATTTTGTTTTTCCTTATGAACTCACTGTATTTTTAGTTATTTCCATTGTAAAGTATATGCAATAGTAATAGAGTAGTGTGTGTGCAAGAACATTCCACTTCTGTGGTTTAAAATCCTGTGTGTATTTCCTGGTACTTATAAGACTGTCCAAATCTATGATTTTGAAGGCAGTAACACAGAGGTCACTGAGAAACTTGAAGAAGTGATCGGGATTTGGACCAAACAGATCAGACAGGTTTTAGTGGAGAGTGAACAAATAAGAAGAGAAGCTGATGACATTGGTCCATCTGCAGAGCTGGAATACTGGAAGACAAGAATGTCATTATTTAGCAGGTAAAATCCCTGCATTACTTCTTCCAAAATAAAAGAAAAAAAAAAAGAGGGTTTTAAAAGATAAATGTAAACTCATTCCAAAGAGAGTATTAAATGTGTTTCTTTCTTCAAAGCCTTTTAGATGAGATCAAGAGTTCAAGAGTAAAGAAAATGATAAGTATTCTTCGGGCAGCAAGATCAAAGACATTAAACCAGTGGAAAGAACTGGTAATTACTACTCTATAATTAAAGTTTTAAATCATTACAGTGCTGTATTTGTAATACACACAGAACTGAACACAATGCAAAAAATAGCTTTGCATGTTTATGTTGCTTTTGTACTGTGATTTATTATCCATTTGTTGGAACATATAGTATCAATACTTCTGAAGTTAAATAGATACCTTGAAAAGAAGTCAGTGCTTTTGTAATGTGCCTTTCATTAACATAATAAGCGGAATGGTTGTGCGAAAGTAAAGCAATTCAACAATACAACATTTTTCTATCTCTCACCAGCTGAATCCTGTGCAGGCCAACTCTAGACATGTCTGAAAGTTCATCATGTTGCTTTTAGCATTGCTGACAGCTGACTTTTTGTAGCATAACTGCTGCTTCAGATAAGCAGGTCTCTATAATGTAAATTTATCAGTTTAAATTATAGGCATGCCAGAAAATAAGCTGTAGACCATGCACAGTCAATCAATCAGACATCTACCATCACCCCCAAACACTAGAATGTAGTTCTTTTGGCACTCCGGAAAGTATTCTACTGTTTTGAACGTAGACCAGGAAAACAGTATTACCTTACTGAGTTTTTGATTTTGTGCTTACCCTATTTGCAGACTTTTATGATAAAAGAAATTTGGATAAAAGTGTCTATACAAGCCAAAGATGATGAACTAGATTTCTTCCTTCATACTAAATAACCCCCTAAGTACTGGATAGTTGCACTTGACATGAACAGAAAGATATACAGACAGCCCTCCTATACCACGGTACTGTGGGTCTTGCACCTCCCCTGCGAAGCCCTCCATCAGCATAGACTGGCAGCTCATTAATATGCAACTTCCCCCAGCTCCGGACCGGCTACGGGTGTTCCCAGAAATTCCTCTCATGCTCAGGGGAGCGAAGGGGGTCACCTCTGCCCTGTCCCTGCCTAAGGATTCCTCAGAAATTGTGATGAAGGGGTCCATGAGCCCGCACTCTCTCCCAGGCTAGTCCTGGGCTTTTCCTACCACTGCTGTGGGAGCTGCAGCTGGCAGAGGAGGCACCACGGAGCTGTATTGTATACTTCTGAGCTTGCCCCGGCGTGTTCCCTCCCAGGGGATGCGCATGGCGGCTTTTACGTGCGCTGCTGCAGCACACATGCTTAAAGTGGAGTTTCAAAGGCTGTATACACACCCACCACCAACGAGGCTTGCACTGGCGCCCCAGCACAGCATCTTGGCCCCCTTGGCAAAGCAACAGTTGGGAGGCGGCACTGACCTCAGCCCCTGTCCCACAGCCAGCAGAGCTTGTACATTCAAATGTTAATCAGGGTACTTTTCTTAGTTAACATGTGTTAAGAAAACCTGAGAAAGGTATATATACAGTTAGTATATTGTAATGTTTTAACTCATTAACTGCACCGGTAGAGAAACAGAGCAGAATGAGACCTTAAGAGGAAAACAAACTTAAAAGCAGCAGTGCCTTTGTCCCCCTGGGGACTGGCCAGGTGGTATGGGGGCTGTCTCTGCTGCATTCCCTGCGGCAGCTCTGTGGCTGCCCCCATGTGCTCTGGCGCTGTTCTGGCTGCCCTCGCTCGAACCGGGTCAGGCACTGGGGGAACATACCATGGCCGCCTCGGTTGCACCAGGATGGGGTGGGCCAGACACAGCGCTGGTGAAACGGGCAGAGCAGTGTACCCGTGGTCCATGCATCATGGCATGGGGGGTGGTTTGAATATTCATGACTGTTTAATTTGAATATTCATGAGTGTCAGTTCGCACAGTCACAGTTGTAAAATGGGCCTCCTTAATCATGGAAAAATCATGCCGCGCAGTAGTGNGTGCTCTGGCGCTGTTCTGGCTGCCCTCGCTCGAACCGGGTCAGGCACTGGGGGAACATACCATGGCCGCCTCGGATGCACCAGGATGGGGTGGGCCAGACACAGCGCTGGTGAAACGGGCAGAGCAGTGTACCCGTGGTCCATGCATCATGGCATGGGGGGTGGTTTGAATATTCATGACTGTTTAATTTGAATATTCATGAGTGTCAGTTCGCACAGTCACAGTCGTAAAATGGGCCTCTTTAATCATGGAAAAATCATGCCGTGCAGTAGTGAAGCCACAATATGGGAAGCACGAAATGGAAGTGGGTTGACTGTACATGAATTAGTTCTGAGCGCATTTTCCGTAACAGGTGTTTATTAAAAAATGTTGGGAAACACTTTANGCCTCGGATGCACCAGGATGGGGTGGGCCAGACACAGCGCTGGTGAAACGGGCAGAGCAGTGTACCCGTGGTCCATGCATCATGGCATGGGGGGTGATTTGAATATTCATGACTGTTTAATTTGAATATTCATGAGTGTCAGTTCGCACAGTCACAGTCGTAAAATGGGCCTCTTTAATCATGGAAAAATCATGCCGTGCAGTAGTG
The DNA here is from genome assembly GCA_013390025.1 of Pitta sordida. NCBI lineage: Eukaryota > Metazoa > Chordata > Aves > Passeriformes > Pittidae > Pitta > Pitta sordida. Next base: position 5,998 of record WEKX01028187.1, read on the forward strand.
AAGCCACAATATGGGAAGCACGAAATGGAAGTGGGTTGACTGTACATGAATTAGTTCTGAGCGCATTTTCCGTAACAGGTGTTTATTAAAAAATGTTGGGAAACACTTTAGTATATTTCATGGGTCTTGTCTAAGTTCTGTAAAATGGGCACCATGCTGAAACATTTCTAAAATTTAAGCTGGATTATCAAAACCACACTATTGTACGTCTAGGAGGAGGGATAAGCTTTGGGGTCTAACTAAGGAGTTCCTTTAAATCACATCCAAAATGTTGTTGATTATCAAGAAGATCCTACTAATTTTTGCATGTAAAAGCAGTTATTTCTTATGTAAAAAATAAATTGCATTACTGAAAGAACTTCTCTGAGGAAAAATTTGCAAGATGGAATCATAGTCTTGTCGTAGCGTGTGGTAGCGTGTGCCGTAAAAGAGCAAGAACCTGTTCAGAAAATTCTCACAGTAATAATTCTATTTCTTTTTTTTGTTTGTTTTGTTTTTCCCCTCTCCCTTCAGGATGCTAGTGTAACAATTGCTGCCAATGAAGCTAAAGACAATGTGAGGTACTTATATACGTTGGATAAATTTTTTGGACCACTTGCCAATGCTTCACCTGTAAGTAGTGTTCTAAAGGCACTTAATGGGAAATTCAGAAAAGAAAGAAAGGGTTCTGGCTGCTTTCAATATGTAACCCTTAGGCTTAATGATTAGTGGACAGCTTAACTCCTTTGGCATTAGTGAATTGAGTTCACAGATTTTGAATTAGCCACAGATAAAATTATTTTTGTGTGTAGAAAGTAGTTGTCATACCAGAAGATAAGTGAAGGGCATGAAAACTCTAAGCATGAGATTGTGTTTTTTGAAACCTAATAATGAATTAAGTTGCCTTGTGAGCTTGGGCCTTGCATATGGTACCTCTCCTGTCTGCATGCTTCAGTTCAGAGTCACTCGTGATCTTTTTACTGCAAATATCATAAACTGATCTTAAACCTTCCCCTTATTTTACAGGTTAAAGTTGTTTCTTTTGCAGGTAGCATTGTCATCCTGGTTGATAAAACATATTTCATAACTGTGTGGGGTTTTTAAGAGAGAACATGAATTTTGAAGATAAAATCACCAGGCAAAATTGTCTAAGCTTACATGGTTCAGAGCATTTACTCATAATCTTGCTGATTGCAATTTTTCTAAATAATATTTCAAAGCTTGAGCCCTTTTGAATCCATTGTGCTGTTTTACACTGCTCTTCTGCAAATATTCACTGTTCTGCCATATTTGGCTTGACTATTAGATATCATAATTTTTTTAATCATTTTCTAGACCTGTCACTGTCTCTTGTTTTGGGTTCTCGGTGTATCTGGCCTGCATACATTTCTGTGAAATCTTTTTGTAGGAGTGAAAACTACAGTTCAGTATCCTCAGTAAGAGTGAGATTATTGTTACCTTGTCGACCCCTTCTGGATTTCTCTTCTGTGCAAGTCTAGGCAAAATTATCACAAAGACCAGCTTTCTTGTCCTTCCTACAGGAGGCCTACTCTTTTGTAGCAGTGATGATTTCTTTATCTCGAGGAGTATATTTCTCTGCAAAGCAGACCAAAACACCTTCATATACTGGAGTCCATGGCCAAAATTAGTACAGACTCTGTTTTTCCTCTGAAAATTTCCACTCTGGAAAAAGACCTATTCATTTATTCATTACCTTTTTCTACCTTTTCTCTTGTTCATAGTGTGACAGGTCCACTCAAATGAGTTGGATGGTCCAGTTTATAATGAGATATCTACAGGAGCAATGTGCTACAATCAAAAAGATGTTTATCCACTGACAAACATATTCCCAGAGCTGTCACGTTTTCCACTGTTAATTTTCAGGAAGAGCAAATTGCCAACTTTCCTATTTTTTCCTGGTTTAGGTAACAATGACGGAACACATACCCAGTTTAATGAATACCATCTGTATGATCTACTGTACATCACCGTACTACAACACATCAGAGCGCATGACATCTCTTTTTCTTAAAATTACTAATCAAATGATTAACACATGCAAGATGTATCTATGTGAAGGAGTTTCAAAAATCTGGGATCTGGACAGGTGATGGAATTTTAATAATTTCATCTTCTTTTGTTGATTCTAGAAGTGAAATGACAGATTAGTCATCAAGATTATTAATAGTTAAATTCAAGTAGCCCTTTGTCCTCTTACCAGGCACTGATTCCCATGTTAAATTTAAGCTTATAACAACTAATTTTGTGTAAAAGTATGTACTCTGCAACAACAAATTTACTTTGTGTTGTGAAAAAACCTGTTATTGACAACCATGTAATGCATGCTAGTATACAACACTCGATATGTTGTATGTTGTCCCCATGTATTGTTTTAGACAAAAACGCACTTAAGCAATTAGAACTGTGAAATAAGGTCTTTCTTAAAAGAGCTCCAAGGACAGTCTGGCAAACTGCTATCTAAGATTTATATTTTGTTGTTAGTGGACAGGAAAGTCAGTTTGAATAAGAGGACAATATATACTAGGACCAGAATCACAATTCAGTTGTACTCTGGAGTGTAGTACGTGTGTGTTAGATGGGATTGCATTTCCTGAGTATTCTGTGGAGAGTGCTTTATGAAGAGTATAAATGGTGCGAATGAGGCATCATAAATTTAAAAATCTAGATTTACTCTAAGTTTGCTAGTTAGACTTGTCTAGGACTAGTTTTGCTCTTCTTTTGTGTTGCTCTTGGTACATCTGTTAGTATAACAGAGTCTATGGTTTTCAGTAAAGGTTAGGCACTGTACAGAAAATGAGCAAAAAGTTTGCCTCAGCTCTGAGGAGCTTACAATCTGAAACATAAATGGAAGCTTCAATCTGAAATGTAGGAATTGAATAGTGAGATGATGGGAGGAAAGAGGGATGGAGAAAAAACACCAATCATGTAGTGTTAATCAGCTGGAATGACAGTATTTTTCAACATAGTTGTGATGCCCTTGGATTTTTTGTAGGCGTCACTGCTAGGAGAAATAAAGGGGACATTTCAAGGAAGGGATGAGACCAAAAACTCTTCATGTAAACAACATACTTTGAATGTTTTTCACGTAATGCATAATTTTTCTGTTTTTATTTTGTGAAGTTGCATATCTGACTGAAATATTTTATTTTTATTTATGTTCTTTTGAAGACCTCATTAGGGTGATTCTCTGTATTCTGTGCTTCTGTTCTCAGGCTAGAATTACTAAAGAGGATACAACAATGCATTTCCCTCAAAGAGCAGTACCAAACATCCTTTCAGAAAATTAGGAAGGAGCTGAAGGAAAATCCAGGTGACAGACAATTTGATTTCAGGTAAATAATTCACTCTGATATTGAATCAGATTGATGTATACAATTTATAAATAAGATGACATTATATCTGCTGGCTAACAGAAAAGCTAAATTCTCAATTCAAATTAAGTACTTATTATGATCAGAACATAATCTTGCAGAGGTGTTGGGTTTTGGTTTGGGTTTGGGGTTTTTTGGGGTTTTTTTTTCTATTTTATTCAGTGACAGGTTTTTGCCAGTCCCTTGTTGATTAAAGANAAAATTAAGTACTTATTATAATCAGAACATAATCACACACAGAATCACAGAATATTATGACTTGGAAGGGACCCACAAGGATCATCTAGTCCAACTAATCTTGCAGAGGTGTTGGGTTTTGGTTTGGGTTTGGGGTTTTTTGGGGTTTTTTTTTCTATTTTATTCAGTGACAGGTTTTTGCCAGTCCCTTGTTGATTAAAGAGTTGTCCAAGAGGATGGTCCTATGGGTCTCTCCTGGCTCAGAGTGGCCTGTGCGCCTGTGAGGGATCTAGATTTATATTTACTACTCTGGGATGTGTGTTCGGTCTCTGTACGGGAGTTAGATGGTGAGTTGGACTAGATGATCCTTGTGGGTACCTTCCAACTCATAGTATTCTGTGATTCTGTGACTTCAGGAGAATTTACACGTTTTAATTTAACACAAACGTGCATGAATGGTCTGGAATCCCAACGAATTTGAGTCATGAATATAAGTACTAAATATAATAAAATGCTCTAGCGGACTCTGGTCAGCTTTGGACTGGGCTGTCTATCACAATTCCAAGGGATGTTTTACATGTATTGATACCTAAAACATGGGACATTTCTTAGTACTGTACATTCACATTTTGATCTCCTGCAAATATCTTCTTTAAAAGACTTACTCCATTGAAATGTGGAAGAGGTTTCTAGTTCACATATATATGGTTTAAACATTTTTGGTTTCTGTGCATTAGTTTAAAATGGTTTTTACTTGATTTGTAGTTATTAGAGCATGAATTTTTTTGGGTGTGAAAGCTGATGGCAGTTCTGGTAGAATATGTGTGAATTAAATAGAAGAAATCTGCTGCAAAGAGATTTGCATAACAATCCTTGTTTTTCTTCTTTATTTTTAGTGAAAACTACATATTTGGAAAATTTGATACATTCTGTAAACGTTTGGAGAAGATTTCAGATATGACCAATATTATGGAAAGCCTTTTAGAAATCCAGTATATAAAAATAGAAGGTATGGAAGAAATCAGTACTCATTACCAGAGCATTGCTGCAAATACAAAGTCCAAAGAATATGATGTTCTGGATCACAGGAAAAAAGAGGTACATACATTCAGCACTTGTGTGGCAATCACTCCCTTAATTCTGTGCTTTTTACTAGAGTTATGAAAAGAATATTAAATATTGTAACAATGCACATATTATTTTGCTGTAACAACAATACTAAGGTACTTCCATATCTTTTAATGGTTAGGAATTGGTTGGACGGACGAGCTCAGAGGGTGCTGGTGAATGGTGCCACATCCAGCTGGCAGCCAGTCACCAGTGGAGTCCCACAGGGGTCAGTGTTAGGCCCGGTACTGTTCAACATCTTTATTGACCATATGGACGAGGGAATCGAGTCCATCATCAGCAAGTTTGCGGATGATACCAAGCTGGGGGCAAATGTTGAACTGCCAGAGGGTAGGAGGGCCCTTCAGAGGGACCTTGACAGGCTAGAGAACTGGGCAGACTCCAATAACATGAAGTTTAACAAGACTAAGTGCCGGGTTCTTCACTTTGGACATAACAACCCCATGCACCGCTATCGGCTGGGGGAGGAGTGGCTTGAGAGTAGTGAAGTGGAGAGGGACTTAGGTGTAATGATTGACAGGAAACTCAATATGAGCCAGCAGTGTGCCCAGGTGGCCAAGAAGGCCAATGGCATCCTGGCCTGCATCAGGAACAGTGTGGTCAGTCGGACTAGCAAGGTTGTCCTTCCCCTGTACTCGGCGCTGGTCAGACCACATCTTGAGTACTGTGTGCAGTTCTGGGCTCCCNTGGCCTGTGTTACTTGCTGTGTGGCTCTTTTCTGAAAGACAGCATTATTATTAGCTATTGCTATTACTATTAGCTGGAATTTGGAGGTGTTAAAAAATGGTATGGCTCTTCTGTACCTAAATAGTTGGAGCCATGTATATTATGGACTGTCTTCCCAAACTCCTGCTCTCTTCCAAAACTTCCCAAAGAGTGCTCTCTTTGTGAGGAAGTTTGCACTGAACTCTTTTTATAGCCCTCAGTATTTCTGACTTTTAAGAAAAAATGTTTATAGAAAAATATCCAAATTGCTCCTACTTAAGAGCTGCCAAATTTTTTAATAACCTCCCTTAGTCTGTAAGACACTCTCCTGTGGCAGAGCTTCGACTAGATGGTGAGCGTGCTTTTTTCTCTCTGATTAGGTTGTGAGATTTCATCTGCCTGTCCGTGTTCCTCTGTGATCCTTTGTGTTCAGGAAGATGAGAATTTAATCATTTAACCTAACACTGCTTATATTTTGTTTGGTTTGCTTAGAATGTAAATGCCTTTGTAATTGGTGTTGCTGCTGTTCTCTTTAGTTCAGTGCAGAACACACAAACTGGGTGGATGAAGCAAATTCTCCGAAAGCCTCAAGGGAAGGATTTTGTGTAAAATGAGGGCAGCACTACAGATGATTTTTTCCCCCTCTCTTATTCTAGTTCGAAAAAGATTACCTTGAATTTAAGAACCAAATTGCAGCATTGTATGAATCCATACAAGAATTTGTGGATTCATGGTTAAAGAAGACTGCAACTGTAAGTAATGCTACAAATGCAAACCCCTTGTTGTGCTGCTTAGAAAGGCTGATTACCCATAGCTGCTACTGGGCTGCTTCATTACTGCCAGTGTTCTGTACTCTGCTGGTGGCTGCCTGAGATAATGTTGGAGGACATCAAACCTATTACAAATATTCTAAAACTTGCTTGCAGAAGTGCTGGAAAGTAATGTTAATTCTTACTTGGTGCCAGGTTTGTGTTCCATCTTTCCTTACCGATTTTATAGCCCTATATTTAAGTTTATATTATAGCCATATACTTAGTTTATTTTACTTCTACATCCTGGTGTTCCCCATGCTTCCTGTTGCATTTCTAAGTTATTCCTGTTTGACTGGTGGGAGTAATGAAATAATTTCTGCCATCTGTTTCCTTAATGTCAGTGCTGTTCATTGGTTCAGGCCCTGATGAGACATGAGATATTAAAAAAGTGTGAGTAAAGATGTGGGTGTTCAACCACAGTTTGCAGAAAAAATGGAGTGAGGATTTTAGAGTCAGAAAAAATATAATATAGTGGTAACAGTTTCTTGGTTCATGTTATGGTAAGTATATCCCTTATGAGGCAAAATATAGAAGGAAAATCCACACACTTGTCTGGAGGGACTTTTCTGTGTTTCTTAGAAAACAACTTACAAACTTACATAGCCTATTCTAAATTAATAAAATAATTTATGAACAATGGCTTTCTGAACTGTTAACATCTTCTCCAGTAAATGTTCCATCTTCCTTCTTAGACTGAACAGATGCTGACACTTTTGGTGAAACTTGAACAAATAGGAGAAAATAATGTTGATCTTAATGAGAAGTATACCATTGTCCTTCAGCAGTACAGCCAAGACTTAGAGTTCATTCAAGAACTCTACCAAAAGGAAAAGGAAAATCCGCCTATACCACGTAATATACCACCAGTAAGAATGAAATAAATGAAAGATAAATATTACTTTACTTCTCGACTATTTTAAGTTAATGAAAATATTATCTTTTTTTTTTTCTGTGTTTTAGGTAACAGGGAAGATTATGTGGGCTCAGCAGTTGTTCAGAAAAATTGAGCATCCAATGACATTCCTTAAAAAGAAAACCACACTTTTGAAGGTTGGAAATTAGGAGAGGAGGATTTATGCTAAGCTTTCAAGGACGTTATTAATAGACACATGATTTATTTTTATATTCCTACACACTTCTAGCAGCTTGTATCCAGGCTTATGTAACAGGAGCAATAGGTGTAAACATTTGCTCCAGGTTCTGAGTTCCATTTTTACAGAATTATTATTCTAGGTCTCAAGAAAGTGGCTTCTCTCAAGACATTAAGGGAATGACTTAGACTGGTGCTTTTGTCCCTTTTGGGGCTTGACTCATGTTAATCCTGATAGTAGCACTATTGGCTGTGCACCTAAGCTTAGAGAGTTCTGTCTGATGTGCTCCATAACGAAGAGGATCTCAAACACTAGCCACACTTCATGAAAGAATATAATTTGTATAGCTTTCTCAATGGGGCATCAGTGCTGTGTATAGGCCATACCATAGACTTTGATTTTTGGGCAAGATTGAGAGGAAAAATCAGGAAAGAATTTATGCTGGTTAGAGCTTCTTAATAATTGAATGCTTCTTAATAATTGAATTTCTAAATATATTGCTAAGTTTCTGTGTCTTACCTTGTCTCCAAAATAATATTTTAATTAATTAATAATTTTTTTAGCTTTTTATTTCTTTTGTTTTCCTAATGGTGGAGGGGGAAAGCCTGGTGGAGGGCATTTCTACTATATTAGGCTAATTGAATTTTTAAAGTGGTGGTTGCTTTTTTTTTCCCCTCCTAAATTGCAGACACTGGAAATGAAAAAGGTTGTTAAGAACTACAATAAAATGGCTGCAGTTCTTTTGGAATTTGAACTTATTTATCATAGGGCCTGGTACAGGTTTGCTGACCAGGCTAGAAATGCTCTGTGTGCTTCCTTACTAATCAGACACCCAGAAACCAAGGTAAATATGATTTATTCTTTGTATTACTCGTACATGATTTAGTATTACACATGACACTTTAATCATATCGTGGATAGACAAGAAGGCATTGAAATAACCTTGGCAGGGTTAAGAAATGGGCTACTTGAATTGGAGCACTTTTTCCTTTTTGTATATATTTATGATACTTTTCATCATGTCTCTTCTTTGCAAGGCTTCTGCCTTATTCAGGGTATAAAAGAGGCAGTAGCCACCAAATACATATCTTCTGTTGACTTATCTAAATATTTTTAGGTATTTTCTATGTTAAATGCAATTTCAGTCAAGGAAGAAATTTTTTATTGGATCATGGTATTTTCTGTAGTGATCAATATCACTGTGTTGAATTTATTGCAATAATGCATTCATTTGCTTTCAAAACTGATTGCTGAGACACAAAATCTTACCATTCTTACTTTGCTAGTTATTTTTTCTGATGCAGTGCAGAGAAATTATGGTTAAATTGTGGAATTTTTTGTACTGGTGATTCCATAATTGACAACTAGAACTTAGTTTTTGAACTTACTTAGTATCTTAACACATAATATCCAGTGCCCTAAAATGTGTAGAAATGAACCTTAACACTATTTCTCCCTAGTTGCCAATGGAGAAACTGCGGAGAAAAAGCAAATTAGCTTCGACAGAATGTAGCTTCAGAACAAGAATTAAACTTGAGGATTCCCAGGCACAGTGAAGGAGTCATAAGAAATTGTCATGAGACATTGGTTGATTAGTACTCTGAGAAACCCACATATTTGTAGAGGAGGTTGAAGATCCTGTGTAGAAACATAGGCATCCATTTGCAAAATCTCTTTCAGTCATCTACGTCTTTTTAAATGATCCCGTTACATCAGACTACACATAACTACCAAATTAGTGTCTTATTTTCTATTTCTTTCTTTCCCCCTCTATTACTGTGTGAAGGAATTATTTGTAAACTTAGACCCCATGGTCCTGGAAGTGTTTTATGAAGCGAAATACCTGAAAAAAATGCATTTTGAAGTTCCAGATGTTGTCCTTGGCTTGTGTGCAGATGAAGAACAGATCAAAAGACATCAAATGGAGTGAGTAAACACTTTTTGGATTTATTTCTCATCTGCAAATGGGAATCCCTACCTTTGAGTCTATTGCATATATTGCTTTTGATTTATTATAATTTTTCTCTTTGATGGAGTTTAATTGAATTTTAATTGCCTTCCCCTGAATTTCCATATTAATCCTGTTAACATGCAGTTGTTCCTTATTTACATGCATATCTCATTACTAGGAAACTCCTACATGTTTTTGTTTTGTTACTTCAGCATCTGCTCTGTAAGAGGAGTTCCTAAATACTGTTAAGGCATCTATGCACTGTAACATAGGGATTACACTCCAAAATATTACTGTTAACACCAAAAGCTTTTTTTTTTCTGTTAGAAAAACAAGCTGGAATTTACTATTTGATTACAGCACAACCCAAGTGTTTATATAGGTAATACATTCACAGATGCACACACAGATTCACAGAACATTATGAGCTGGAAGGGACCCACCAGGATCATCTAGTCCAACTCACCATCTAACACCTGTACAGAGACCGAACGCATTACCTCAGTTACCACATGCTCTGTCATGTTGTGTATGTAAAATAATTTTTGTTGATTCTAAATAATTTCTATCTGTTTCTTGTAACAGTCCAAATCTCTGCTGCAAGAGTTCTTTTCATTCTCAAGGATCCTGATTATTAATTATCTAACTCTCTACGCAAGGATGGTCGGGCTTAAAAAAGCATGCTTTGTGAAGAGTTTTTTTAAAAAGAATTGGACAAAAAGGGACAAAGTTCAAGGAGTTTCATAAACACTTTGATTCAACCCTTTCTCCCTTTTGCTATTGTTGAAGATTTTAGTTTTTCACTCTTAGAAGGTGACATTTTTCATTGATTTTCTGTGGAGTGTTTAAGGACAAACTAACCATAAATTTTTAATGTGCAAGGCAAACTCTTTGTGCTACAGACGTTCAAAAAGCAGCAGCCCCAACTTTTGCCATCCAACATGAAAAAAAACCCCAGAAAATGTTCGCAATAGAAAGAGAAAAACAAACTTATCTTTTACTCTAAAAGAGACTTCAGACTGACTCCCCAAGCAAAGAAGAAATACTCAGAGGCTGTAGATATTTGTTTAAAAACATCTGAAAAACAGTTCTGGGTATAATATGAATGGGTTTTCTCAGTATATAGTTTGTGACGATGTCTAAAGTCATGATTTTCATCTGGGACAGAACACAGATATTCCTTTTTTGCAGCAGCAGCAGCAGTTCTTGTAAGGAACCCTTTATGTACCTGATCTATGACTTATATTTGCTTCTAATTCTTGTTTATGCGGCTTCTTTGTGTAGCTTAATTTTCAAGGAACTGTAGTTAAAAGCCTTGATTCACAATTTGGCCTCTGAGATTTGGTGTTCTAAGTGGTTTGGATCTAGCTCTTCTTCATGTAATTTCTTGCCATGTCTTGTGAGATAAAACAAAAATGGCATGTTTTCAGTTTCCTCTTTCCTTTTTTTTTTTTTTTTACAATGTAATTACAGAATCACAGAATCACNGGTAGTTGTAAACAGCAATGAGGTCCCCTCGGAGCCTCCTCTTCTCCAGACTGAACAGTCCCAGTTCCCGTAGTCGCTCCTCATAGGGCCTGCCCTCCAGTCCCTTCACCATCCTCGTTGCCCTTCTCTGCACCCTCTCAAGCAGCTCAACATCCCTTTTAAACTGGGGAGCCCAGAACTGCACGCAGTATTCAAGATGGGGTCTGACCAGCGCTGTGTACAGGGGGAGGACAACCTCCCTGGACCGACTGACCACACTGTTCTGGATGCAGGCCAGGATGCCATTGGCCTTCTTAGCCACCTGGGCACACTGCTGGCTCATATTGAGTTTCCTATCAATCAGTACACCTAACTTTTTCTTGGAAAAAAATTCTCTAAATTGATAGCAGTCACTTTACTGGAGGTATTAATTTCTCAAGTCTGGTTCTACTGTTGTTAAGGAGAAAGAGGCTTAGTTTGATCTAGGAAAAGCTGGGAAGAGTTATTATTTTTAAGATGGGGTCAGAACTTGCAAATCTTATTCACAGAAAATATGTCCACACTTCTGTGTCTTTCAAATATCTGAATTAAGGACATTATAACGATGATCATGTCTTTCAGACTCCGGGATCTGTTGATCAGTTACAAAGAAAGTCTGAATGGGATTCCTGTTATGCTGAAACCAGTGATGAAGCCATTCATTGGAAAAGTTGAGGATGCCCTTGTCCCAGGCCTGATGCAGCTGTCATGGACTTCTTTGAACATTGATAAATGTATGTAGTAGAAGAACTGTTGATACTATTAGGTGCCTGCATTCTGTTTTTCTTTCTCTGTGAAAGATGTGTTTGTGGACTGAACTCTTCACTTTAAAGGTATAGAATTTTAGCCTAACTGCTGCAGGAATGTGGAACAACAGAATACCCATGAGTGTTTTATTAATGCGTATCTCTTACCTTTTCTATAAAAAAATCTTCATAACTTACGCCAAACATCCTGGAAGTGGCATGTCTCAAATCAAGGTTGGAGATTTCTGCCCAAATCCTATTTTTTTCTATGAAATATTTTTTGTTAGGCATTGAGCTTTTTCCACAAAACCAGTAAGATACAACCTTATAGCCATCAAACACAGCATAAAATTGATTAACTGTTGTGAAAGTGGCATTGAAATGGCCATATAGAAAACCATCAGCAACGCTTTTATGGTGCAGTTTCATGAGAAAACAATAACTCTTGCTTGTAAATCAGTTTTCACTTGAAGTTGACTGATGTTAGGCTTTCACTTTTCTTCTTCAAAATGAAAAGTGGAAAGATATAAACAGGAACAGATATGGTCTAAATATGAAAGTGAAATGGGCCATGAGTCTGTGCAGGTGTTCTTTTGTGACTCTACCATGTAGCACTGGTGCACAGGGCTCTGACCAGTGCTTAAGGCAGGGCTGGTCAGCTTTAAGCTTTGCTTGATGTTTGCCTGATGTCTTGGTTTAAGACCAGTAAAGGGTTATTTACCACTCCTTGGACGAGAGATCGTTAGAGATGTAACAGGATTTATTTACAAGAGGAAAAAAAAAAGAACAGGGGAATATAAGATGGGAAAGTAATTTGTGTGCAACTGATATCAACAGTGGGGAACATAAAAACCAAAGCTTTCCCTTCCCCCACGCGACGAAACCCACTCCCAGCGCGACGGAGGAAAATCCCTCAAAAACCAAAAATCCCACCCAACACCAATCCCCCCCCCCAAAGAGACCGAAAGTCCCAACAATAACAAAATACGGGTAGAAGAAACAGTAGCGGTGTCCGCTGGCTGTCGTCAGGGANACTTCAGACTGACTCCCCAAGCAAAGAAGAAATACTCAGAGGCTGTAGATATTTGTTTAAAAACATCTGAAAAACAGTTCTGGGTATAATATGAATGGGTTTTCTCAGTATATAGTTTGTGACGATGTCTAAAGTCATGATTTTCATCTGGGACAGAACACAGATATTCCTTTTTTGCAGCAGCAGCAGCAGTTCTTGTAAGGAACCCTTTATGTACCTGATCTATGACTTATATTTGCTTCTAATTCTTGTTTATGCGGCTTCTTTGTGTAGCTTAATTTTCAAGGAACTGTAGTTAAAAGCCTTGATTCACAATTTGGCCTCTGAGATTTGGTGTTCTAAGTGGTTTGGATCTAGCTCTTCTTCATGTAATTTCTTGCCATGTCTTGTGAGATAAAACAAAAATGGCATGTTTTCAGTTTCCTCTTTCCTTTTTTTTTTTTTTTTACAATGTAATTACAGAATCACAGAATCACAGAATCACAGAAAATTATGAGTTGGAAGGGACCCACAAGGATCATCTAGTCCAACTCACCATCTAATACCCGTACAGCGACCGAGGGTACATCCCAGAGCGTAATACCAACCTAGATGCTTCACAGTCTAGCAGGCCATTCCGAGCCGGAAGGGGCCCAG
>WEKX01028187.1:29308-54968 GCA_013390025.1 Pitta sordida
TACTTTTGTACAGGCTGAGATGGGTCACTTTCACCTCTTCATGGCTTCTGAGGTTCCAAGTCAGTCGGGAAAAGCAGTTCAAGTAAAATAATTTGTGCTTATAATTATTAATGCTTGTATCTTAAGTTCTTTTAGAGAGGGAACATCTGTTTGCACAGTGGATCAGGGAGCTGTACAACTCATAGATTATTGTATTACCAATGCTAAATAGTAACTAAAATAAACTTCTTTTATGTAGGATCCAGAGGAAAGAGTGAAGGAATTTATAGATACTGAACCAACAGTTGCTGAATTCCAAACTCAAATAAGATACTTTTCTGTAAGTATGTTTTCTTTAATAAAAATGAACTGTTCAGATAAATTTTAATGTAATTAGAAGTTGAACTCTTGTTTTTGTTTTAGCAATTAGAAATGCAAATTAGAGAACTACCCAATCACCATGTACTTCAATCAGTGGATATTGCAACAGAGTCATTGAAAATAGCTTTAATTCAGGAATGCCATTCAAGACAAAGAATATTTGGATTAGCTTTGAATAAAAAGTCTGCCACAGACATGGATGAAATTTATTCATTCATTGAAAATATTAGCAAGAGGTTAAACAGACCTATCCATGACCTTGATGATGTACGGGGAGCAATGGAAACACTAAAGGACATTCGAGAGAATGAGATTAAAATTGACATGACAGTTGGACCTATAGAAGAATCTTATTCCGTGCTTCACAAACACAATCTGCTCTTTCAAGATGGAAATACAGAAAGAGTTGATGGATTGGCCTATGCCTGGAAGAACCTAAACACACAGGTATCAGAGCTCTGTTATTTCTCAAAACATTATTGTCTGCCCTCTTGATGTTGAAATGCTAGAACAAACCTATTTTCCTAAATAAATTTTTGTGCTTTGTTTCTTGCATCTTTTATGCCTGTTTTTTCTCTTTGTCTGCATATAGGCACGACAGGTTGAGGACTTGCTGCTGAAGTTACAGCCAGACATGAAAACAGATTTACTGAGGGGTGTTCAAAAGTTCCAAATTGATACAGCAGAATTTTATAAAGACTATAATGAAAAGTAGGTGACCTGCGGTGCAATACAATTGTACTTCATTAGTGATTGTTTGAAAATGGTGTATCTAAAGGGCTTCAGGAAATAAACACAACATAGCCTCACTGTATATATGACACCTGAAAAAAAAGTCCTGATTTCAAATTACTATGAGATAGTCACACAGTCTTACTGTCACAGATTTATTATTGTAATTTTAATGATGGAGTCAGTAAAATTCCACGAGTTAATCGGTTGGGGAAAAAAAAATCAAAATCTCAATCCAGATCCAAATTTAAAGTTTTTTATGGGAGTCTAAACTCAGCAAGTATTTAAATAGTGCCTTTGATGTGACTGGAGATTCCNACAAAGCACTCCAGCACATATTTAATAGCAAGTATTTAAGTAGTGCCTTTGATGTGACTGGAGATTCCAATTCTGGGTATTTCTAAATTCACTGAGTCTTACTCTTATTTTTAAACTTATTTTGTCTCTTTCAAAAATTTAAATTGTGGGATATTTGTGGTTCATTACACACACCTACAGTTAATAACAAAGATCCATTATGGTTCTAGGACAATAGATGCACAATGTGTGGTTTTTGGCAATGAAGTTTATGGCAGCAGCTGACCTTTGGGCACTCAGAGCACAATGATAGCCCATGGCAGCTTTAGGTACGGCCTCTGCAGGCTGCCTTGATGTTATGAACAGATTTCCATTCACACATAGGGAACACATTGCTGGATGGCCTTGAAGAATATACTCTTCTGAGCCAGATGCTTTTGAACTGGTGGTCCAAAAGGTATCCAGGTCCTTGGCTTCAACCCTCACTTCACCAGGAGTGAAAGTTCTTGCAGGTACACTAGCAGTGCATTTAAGCACAAACTTCAAGATCCCAGTTGTAGAAACGGGGTGAAACTTGCATCTAAAAGTAACCCGTTAGAGCACTGAGTTGGTAATGTGGATACATACATACTTAGTGCTGCCTGCAAGTCTGCTCTTGAGTTGTCCAGAGGAATTAATAGAAATACTCCATGGCTGAAACCAGTTGTAAGGACCCTGAAAGCACACCCTACTCCTTAAGGTTTGGTTACCTGGGCTCAGGGCCAACTGACAGCTAGTACCTCTGAGAGTTTCCCTCTTCCTTTGGTGGTAGAGGACCTGCCTGACCTCACCTTCCCTGCCTGACCTTCATTCTATGTCTAAAGATCTGGACTGTCATTTGAACCTGCCATCCCCAGGCCTGCCCTGCTTTTCCTACTGAGGTACTGTGGGATTGAGTCTTGGCTGCCTCCGCTATATTATTGCTTTCATCTCCTGCTTCCATTTTCCTTGCCAAGAAGCCAGTCTGCTCTGCTTTGTGATGCCCATCTGCCTGAATTTCTTTCTAGAAATAGCCATGACACAAGAGAAGATGGCATGCTTAGAATTCTCACCCCAAAATATTATGATACAGATAACAAGTGGTCACAGGAGTGAGAGCTGGAGATTGCACCCAGTCCTATTGCTGAGATAGACTCATTGGGGAAAATAATATTTTTGCTCTTATTTTCCTGACTACTTAATTATGGTTCTAGTACCAGATACCACAGTTTTCACTCCTGAATCATATATCTGATATATGATTTCCCTTTTTAAAACATAAAATAAAATAATTATTAAAATGTATTTTACAGAATAAACAGAAAAAACAGAAGTGAAACATCTGAAGCTATTTTAGCTGTTTGTGATATGTATGTTAACTCGGATGAATTTTATTATTAGAAAATAAATTCAGCTTTCTTGCAGGGACTACTCAGTATATAATTTTGGTACACTAAGTATATGTGGTGTTTTTATTTTAGTGCCTTTTGTGAAGATTTCTAGAAAAATATCTTAGAAAGTGTTAAATACTGTTCAGTAAGTATGTTCTGTTGTGCTGCTTTGTGAAACCCATATGGTTCATACTTGTACTGACTTTGTTCTGGGTTTTACAGGGGCCCCAGCAAGGAGAATATTCCTCCCCATGAAGCAAGTGACAAATTACAAATCTTTGAAGCCAAATTTGATGAATTATGGAGGAAATATATATCTCTCTCTGCTGGGGAAGAATTATTTGGTCTTCCTATCACAGGTAGTTTCTCAGGGGATACCTGTTCCTAGGCTATTAAATTTTTATGGTGGTTCCTGCTAAATGCATTCAGTGCTGGATTCATTGTAGAAAACCTCCTTGTGGTGAATTATTATTGTCTTTCCTGTGAAAAGCATCTGTGTGAAATTGCCTCAGTCTGCACATACATAAACATCAGGTGGAAAAACATTGCACTGTTCCGTGTATCTCAGGGTCCAGATGCTTAGCTCTCTTGCTTTTTTCTTTTCAGAGCTAAGCTCATCTCCTGTCAGCAGTCTGCCCTGTACAAATTTGGGAAAGATGTTGCCAAAGCACTCAAATTGTCCCTGCTCCAGTTACATAATGAATTCCCTTGGGCTGTGCAACTGATTTATAATATCCTTATGTCTCCTAGTCAGACACAGTTCATTTGGAAGACTGTGGTGTGAACTAAAGTTACAGCAGAATGTATGATAAGGACTTTAATTTGTGCGTGCTATTTTCCTGTCTGAGGATATGTGAAATAATCACAATGTATTTAGGAGTTCCCAAATATATGAGAGAAACTAAGCAAAACATTTCCATTAAGGATGTCCATTTAAAATATTTTTATTACCTAATACATTCTAGCTTTTTATTTTGAGATAAATCCTCATCTCCAGCCTCTGCCTCATAAATAAATAATGTCAACTGAGGTGGAGGATATTTTAGGTCTTGTCTAAAACTACACTGAGCTCCTTTGCCATTTCATCTACTTTTTCTACATTGTCTCTCTCACAGAGATAGGTGCAGGATGTCATGTATAGGATTATATCTACTAGTGTGGAAGAATATTTCTTTAAAAATCAGCAATCTAAACAATTACAGTGCACCAAAATCTGATGTTCTTACATAATGTAGCTGAAGGAATTTTTCTTACTAGATACAATCTAAAAACCTGCAAGTCGAATTTCATGCATTTATTAAATACCATTTTTAGAAATACATGTATTTTTATATTCATGAACACATTTGTACCTAATTAACACTCACAAGTTTCTGATTTTAAAATTTGAAACAGAGCATCCTGAGCTGCAAAAAATTAAACGTGAACTTTCATTACTCCAGAAACTTTACAGTCTCTATAATACAGTTACCACTAGTATTGAAGGATACAATGAAATGCTTTGGAACGATTTAAATATTGAAAAAATTAACAGTGAACTACTGGATTTTCAAAACAAGTAAGTTGGGTTTTTGTTGAAGTGCATACAATTTTTATTTCTCAGTTCTATGTGTTAATTGGCTTGTGAAAATTGCTCTGAGGGGCAAAAAGCTCTTAGTTTATCTCAAGCTCAGACTTCCTCATATATTGGACTCAACTGCACTGTGGTATGTAGCTAGTATGTGGACCTTACTCAGCTACTCTGCAAGTCACTTTGGGCTTGTTTGTGTGTACTAACATGGTAGGTTGTATCTTATTTAATAAACAAGGTGCATAAATCTGTGGCAAAGTGGTTATAAGTAGAAATAAGTTTCGTATCTGATCTTCATATAATGCCTTCTTAGTGATTTTTTTTACATCTAATTAAACCAAACTGTTAGTCCATGATGTTAGATGGAATTTTGAAGCTACCGTCTACTTCTGCACATTTGTCTGAATTGTAATTATTATTTCAAGAAGGGTTGGTAGCCACACTAAATTCTGAGGAGTTATTTTTGGTGTTAGAAAATATTACTGAGAATATGACGAGGAATCATGGAATCACGGAATCACAGAATATTCTGAGTTGGAAGGGACCCACAAGGATCATTGAGTCCAACTCTTAAACAGCACCACTGCCTCCCTGGCGGGGATTGAACCCTTGGTCTCCCGCGTGAGAGGCAGGGACACTCACCACTATGTGGATTTTTGAAAAATGTTACTTGTAAAAAAATTGCCATTTTCATTGCCAAGCTAAGAGATCCCATTTCCAGCAGCCATCCAAAGACAAAGTCTGTTAGAATGTTACTTCCTCTGCCTCAGGATAGAAATAGCCAGGATATGCCTTTTAAATCCTTATGGATACAAAACAGAGTATAATTTTCTATTCTGCAACACTTTTCTCTAGCCTATGTAATACTATCTATTGTTGGATTCAAGATGAAAGATTATAGCAATTATTGCAGTGCTGTGACAGTGTGGATATATTCATCTACCTCTTACTAGCAAGCAGAGGAGAATTTGCACATGCTCCAGCATTGTGTGACAGATCTGCCTGATTTTGAACAGTGAGAAATGGAGAATTTCTTTGAAGGGTTTTTTTCATTACGGATTGGTTTTATGCAGCTTTTGGTTTCCACAACTGAGCTGTAAGAGAACTGCTGTCAGCCTTTGGTCCAAAGCTTTGGCAAATGAAAATTGGCATGATGTGTTAGAAATCAGAGGAGCTGTGACAATTCACATTACAAGAGGTTCTTAATTTTCAGTTTCTTTAATCTTAAATTGTGCATAAAGGAAAAGTTTTCTTTAAATACCTTTTGTACAAACTAGATATAAAATAGGACTTTTTTAAGACATATTTTTCTGTTTACAAGCAGACTAGTTTAAGATGTAGTTTATTTTGCTAGAAAAATATATTTTGTTTAATCCTTTTGCATCTACAAAATCAGCTGCATTTTCAAATTTTTAATAAGACAATAACACTACAAAAACTTAAGTTCAGGTATGGGTTGCACATGAAATTAACTTACTTTAGTTCAAACTGAAATAGAAATCAAGCCATTTTAGTGTGATCTCTACTGTCTTTAGTAGTATTGCTTGCAGTCACAAGCAATCAGCTATATATAATGTTGCCAGCTTGCAACTGGATTTTTTTTACGGTCTACAAGTCCATTGGTTGAAAAATGACAATATATTTTACTGTAAAGTGATGGATTGTGCCTATTAAGGATAAAATATTTCTTCTTTCTTTTTGTGCTTTTTAAAGAATCCGAAAGTTACCGAAAGCATTGAAAGAATGGCAAGTTTTTCAAGACCTAAAAAAAAAAATTGATGACTTCACAGAGAGCTGTCCTTTGCTTGAAATGATGACAAACAAAGTATGTTCAATTTGGAGATAAGATTAATTTGAAAAACTCTATTGAGGGCTATGTTGTATGACTACAAGATGATTTCCATAATTATTTTTTATATGTAAAACCAGCTGTATCTATGGTGAAAATCTTGTTAGGCTTAGTTACAGAAAAGTAAAGCAAAAGACTTCATAATGTGATTTGAACCATTAATGCTTTTAATGGAATAAAAATCAAGACTGTTCTGTTTAACAGATACAATGTGAAAGTATGTGATCATTCTAGTCCTAAAAATAATATAATTTAAAAAAATTCGTCCTTTTGTACTTTTCCAGGCAATGCTGTCACGACACTGGGAAAGAATTTCACGTGTAACTGGGCATCACTTTGATGTTGACTCTGAAAGTTTCTCTTTGAAAAACATTATGGATGCCCCTTTATTAAAATATAAAGAAGATATTGAGGTACAAATACTGTTCTCTTCTGGTTTTTATTTGCTTGTTTATTTATTTGGGTTTTGTGGGTTTTTAAAAAAATTAATAACTTGTGATCTGAGAGTCTGTTCTTTTGAAATACTGCTTCTATTCATATTTTGTAACATTAAAAAAATTTGATTTAGTTGAAGAATTCCTTTGAAAAAATGGAGTTTGATAGTTGGTAGTAGCGCTGGTGATTAGTTTATTTCCTTTTTAATATAGAGAAGGATTAAATGGATAGATGGTATTACACTAATCCTTCCATAAAAAGACTTCTATTGTTTTAAGAGTAGTGTGATTCTGTCATGCTTCTGATTTAGGGTCGGCCTACTTATATATTTTTTTCTTCCCTTTAAATATATTATCAGAGTGAAAAAATAGTTGATGTAAAACTGATCCTGTTAAGTGGTGAAAATCCTTGGAACACAGGAGAAGTGGAGGATTTAGGATTAAAGGAGGATGAGGCTATTCTGTATTTCAAGAGTGACTCTTCGCAAGAGCACAGAGAGATCAGAAACCTTATGTAGTGTGCACAGTCTATAAAGCTTTTGTCTCTTCCATTTTAGGGACAGTATTTACCTGGGAAGTCCATTAACTTCATGCTTGTTACCTTTAACCAGAACAAAGCATAGCTGAAAATAAAGAAGTAAAACCCCAACAGTTTCTAACTTCAGTTCTATTGCCATTTAGCTAATCTGTGGTCCTTCCACAGTAGAACCGGTTTGGTCTTGTTCCACAATGGAACATTTTAAAGACAAAAACATGAAATAAAACCTCTGCTGTACTCAATTTCCAGATAAAAATTTAAGGCTTGTGAAAGTTTGGAGTTCCGGTCTTACACTTCAGAAAACACTTTAAACCTGTGATAGAATCCAATATACTTTTGAATCTGCATTTGGAGTCCAGTCTGAGTAGCTGGTCCTTTTCTCTCTGATGCAATAACCAATTTTATGACAGTTCTGTCCTCATTGTCTTCAAGAAGTAGCAGACAGTCATATTGTCCATCGATACTCTGTTCTTGGGTTGTTTATTGGTTTTAATTGGTAATGTGTGTTTTCCTCAAACCCGTCAATTGGTTTATTTGATTTAAAATTTTAATACATCCAGAGAGGCAAATTCTGCCTGCAGATTTACTGATTTGGTGAATTTTGTGTGTGTAAGATGTCAGAACTTGTGAAGCTGGATTAAAGCCCATAAAATGTATCTGTTACAAGTAGTACTAGAATATAATATTGTTTGTAATTTAATAACTTTGAGGTGTGTCAAGGTATATTTTCATTAGATAGAAATTGGTTGCATGGATGAGCACAGAGAGTGTTGGTAAATGGTGCCACATCCAGCTGGCAGCCCATCACTAGTAGAGTCCCACAGGGATCAGTGCTTGGCCCAGCACTGTTCAACATCTTTATTGATGATAAGGACGGGGGAATTGAGTCCACCACAGAATCACAGAATCACAGAATATTACGAGTTGGAAGGGACCCACAAGGATCATCTAGTCCAACTCCCAAGCTAATGCCCATGAAGGGATCAAACCCACACCCCAGAGCTGTGGACATAAACCTAATTCCCTCACAGGCTCACAGGCTCACAGGCCACTCCAAGCCGCACCATTAGCAAGTCTGCAGATGACACCAAGCTGGGGGCAAATGCTGAACTGCCAGAGGGTAAGAGGGCTCTTCAGAGGGACCTTGACAGACTGGAGGAATGGGTAGAGTCCAACAGTATGAGATTTAACAAGACTAAGTGCCGGGTTCTTCACTTTGGACATAACAACCCCATGCATCGCTATTGGCTGGGGGATGAGTGACTTGAGACTAGTGAAGTGGAGAGGGACTTAGGTGTAATGATTGACAGGAAACTCAATATGAGCCAGCAGTGTGCCCAGGTGGCTAAGGCGGCCAATGGCATCCTGGCCTGCATCAGGAGCAGTGTGGCTAGTCAGACTAGGGAGGTTGTCCTTCCCCTGTACTCAGTGCTGGTCAGACCACCCCTTGAGTACTGTGTCCAGTTCTGGGCNTGAAATCTGTATCTAGCCAATCAATTTTAATAGTATTTTTAAGTGTATTAACCTTACGGGAATGCAATTTACTATTTTAATTTTACATAGGATATCTGCATCAGTGCTGTTAAAGAAAAGGATATTGAAGCAAAATTGAAGCATGTCATAAGTGAATGGAGTACTCATGCTTTCAGTTTTGGCAAATTCAAAACTCGAGGAGAACTTCTTCTGAAAGGATCAGATATATCAGAGAAAATTTCTTTGTTGGAAGATGGTCTCATGATACTTGGGTCACTTATGAGCAACAGGTACAAAATTTAATATATTAACTTACTATGAAAATCTAATCAAAGAAAACGATGATAATAAGTTAATGATAAGTTAATGATGATAAATAAGTTCTTTTTCCCTTTAACTCATGTTCATACAGGTACAATGCACCTTTTAAGTCCACCATACAACAGTGGGTTCAGAAATTGACCAATACTGCAGAGATAATTGAAAACTGGGTTACTGTACAAAACCTCTGGATTTACCTTGAAGCTGTATTTGTTGGTGGAGACATTGCAAAACAACTACCTCAGGTATACTGATTTATGATAACAATATGTTGTACCAAAAGATTGCCACATCACAGAGTTTACTTGCCGTTACATATAGTAATGCATATAAGTTTTGGGAACTGCACATAAACCGCTCAAAAGAAGTTTTGCCGAAGTGGGACCTGTTGGGTTTAACTGCTTAGGTTCCCAAACCTGTGGGAACAGGATTGTTTGTAATTCAAGCTCAGATGTTCCTGTCAGTTTGCAATATTGGTGAATCATATGATAGTACAGGGCTCAGAACTACTTAATGGCACAAACTAGATTTATCACTTATCATATGTACAAACATCCTTTTCTCCCTGTATGCACATGTTTATAAGCTGTGAGTGATGTAATTGTAGAATGGCAGATTTACTGTGTGAATTCTGTACTCACTGGAACTCAGTTTAACGAGAGATTCTACAAGGCTTGGAGGCTGCATGCATGCTAATCTAGGTGGACTATTTCAACCGCTTCAAAAAGCAATTGTGGTCTTCCATGAGAGCATCTGCAAAGGGTTAAGGAATGATATGACTTCCTGCAAGAGAGAAACAGCAAAAAAAGTCATCCTTTTTGTTGTGTCTCCTAATGAGGTGTTTTCATACAGCACTAGTACACCGCCGTTTAATTGCACTGTATCAACTAGTACTGTAACTTAACAAAACTATGATTCTGGGTAAATTATTAGATAGTAATTTATTTCAGGCCACGTATTTTATAATTAAAAGCTTCCAATTTCCCAAATTAATATCTATTTTTTTAAGTTAAAGAAAGCTTTCTTGACTGTTGTTTAAGGTAACAATACTTTTTTTAGCTTATAAGGTATGTTTCCGTTGTTAACAGTTATCAGAGAATCAATAAGCATTTTTGCAGATGAACAAATACTGCAACACAGCTGAGGCATTTGATAACTACTAAAGCTACTTTTTCTAAGGATGATTGATGCATGCACCAATATTCTGGAAAAAAACAAATGTGGTGACTGTCCTTAAAGAAGTAGAAGGAACAGCTTGGTGGAGGAGTAGTGATAGATGAGTGGGCTTAATTGCAATTTCTGGATGAATACTGCTGTGAGTAACTGTTAGCATCTGGAAATTAAGAGGAATAACAGTATGGATTTGTTAGGAGCAAGGTATGTTGAAAAAAATCTAATTTACAGTGGACAAGGAGCTTGTGGATAGAGGAAAAACAGTACTTGCCATACATCTTGATAGGCTTTTGACATTGTCTCTCATAGTACTCCATTGTCTCTGACAGTACTAACAGAAAACGAGTTTTAGCTTGCTGATTGTAAAGCGCAGGCAGAATAGTAGAATACATAAACAACTATAACTGATAATTAGGATATTGTACCTGGTTTTGTCCAAAAAACCCACACAGACAAATATAAGACAGCATAGAAGAGGGTGGCAAGAATGAGGAACTACTAAGGAAGGATGATGCACAAGAAAAGATTCAATGAACTATGCTTGTTTGGTTTGAAGGAGAGGAAAAATTGAAGAGAAGATGTGATATATGTATAAGGTCTGCCCTCAACAGGGAGAAAAAAAAATGTTCTCTGTATCTGATTAAGCTTAAATATTAAAACAGTGTCTCCAGTAGCAAAAGCCTGGAGAGACTTCTAAATCTCCATCATTAAGGATCATTAAACAAACATCTGACAAACAGATATTTTGGGTATGATCCTGCCTTGTGACAGGAAAATTGCTTTGGATGGTCTTTTGAGATCTCTTATAGCTCTCAGATAATTTATGATTCCATTACCCTTTCATTTGTTGTAGGTGAAGAAACAGTTTTTAATGTCAATATACCCAGTGTATAAAAATACTTATTCTTCAGCTCCCAGTTGGAGAATTTGAATTCCTCCACCTACAATACCTTACATGTGCAGCAGCTTCAGACTGTTTATGCTCATTTTGTTTGTCAAGTATTGCTATGTCTTCGTTTATAGAAGACAGTTATGATTTTTTTTAAAATCACATAAAATAGAATGCTAAGCAGGATGGATTGAGGGAAAAAATGAACTTCTATTTATTTTCTACCTATATACAGTTATACCTCCTCCATCGCGAGGAAAGGGACAGGCCAATGCCGTCGCGAAAGCCTAATGTCGCAAAGAACTGCAGGTCGTTAATATGCATGCAGGCCACACCCATTGCCCCTCCCCGCAACTCTGCACGGGGAGGCAAAGGGAACCATTTCTGAGCCTCCTCTGACTCGGGAGACCCCGCGAATCTGTGGGCCTGTCCGGACCGCTGCGACTGTGTGCTCGCAGCNCTATTAAGATGACTCAGAAGTAATTTCTGAGAAGGCTGCTTCTTGAGTTTTCTCGTGTGTGTCAGAGTGGACAGTTTTTGAGCCCAACATAAAGTAAAAGATATTTCTAGAGCTGTCCCATTGTAGTCTTTCTCTTGCAATTTGAGCTCTGGTCATGACAAGCGCTAATCATCAGAAGCATGCCTGTGAATATTTATACCTTAGTCCTGGAAAGAATACTTGAACAACAAGGGAAATACTAAATTGTTACCTTGTCTCATGGAATTATTTAATTTTTAGACTATAACAAACATGAGGAAGAGCTAATTTATTTATTATGTGCTTCAGGAAGCCAGACGATTTCAGAACATTGATAAATCATGGCAGAGAATTATGCAGAGAGCCCACGAAACACCAAACATTGTGCAGTGCTGTGTTGGAGATGAGACTTTGGCACAGCTATTACCACATTTGCTGGAACAATTGGAAGTCTGTCAGAAATCACTGACTGGCTATTTGGAAAGAAAGCGGTTAATATTTCCAAGATTTTTTTTCGTATCTGACCCTGCTCTTCTGGAAATCCTTGGTCAAGCATCTGATTCCCACACTATTCAGGTACAAGTAATAAAGCAATAGCGGTTTTATGGTCAATATTACTAAGTGAGGACCATGGAGAATTTTGTTACTTATTTGAGAGAATTTCTTTCACTTACAGGAAGATTTACAGAGTCTTCTCATAGAGCATTTAAAGACAAACTAGGAGTGGCAAATCTGATCAGTTTATGGAGTTGTTTTTTTTTCTGATTCTATTGTAGGCACATTTATTAAGTTTGTTTGACAATGTTTACCGAGTGGGATTTCATGAAAAAAACTACGACCAGATTTTATTGTTTAAATCTCAAGAAGGAGAACAGGTCAATATTATTGAACCAGTTTTAGCTCAGGTAATGAAAATACATAATACTATTGCACTTTTTCATGACTTGATTTAGAGTAGATTTATGTTTCAGAGACCAACAGTATCTCATCCCGCTATTATTTGACTGGATGAATGAAAAACTTCCAATGTGAACAGCAAGGAGCAACGACTAGAAAGGACAGGACATTTGTGTCATTTTTAAACGATTGCTTTACTTGTTTTCTCAGCAGTACACACTGCTGTCGAGTGCCAAATCCATCATAAATGTCTAGAAGGGCAGTGGAGCAGAAAGAGGAAAGGAATCTTTTAAAGATTAGAGGATAACAAAAAGGGAAATGGGAGTATGAAGGACTGGGGAAAAAAGTCACAAAGAGCTTTTGCTCCTTGTGAATTATTCATAAACGAATTCTTTAAGAGTACTTTCTTGTTTGTTTCAGGGCAATGTGGAATTCTGGTTAGGTCAGCTGCTGAATGGGATTAGGAAAACAATCCACTCCATCATTAGACAGGCATCAATGGCCATTAACGATTCAGAATTTAAACTGCATGACTTTCAGGCAATGTTTCCTGCACAAATAGGACTCCTGGGAATTCAAATGATCTGGACTAGAGATGCAGAGAAGGCACTGAACAGTACCAAAACTGACAAAAAGGTAGTATTTAATGAATCTTCGGGGATTTATTAAAAGCATTGTTTGTAACAGTGCATATTGTGAAAAGTTAGAAGTAACACGTATAAAAAAAGCACTATTTAATGAAGTACTATTTAGTTAACCAGAATAACAAATAAACTAAGAGAGAAACAGAATGATAAAAAATGTGTTAGGAAGTTACACCTCCTTATTATCCCTCAGCATGTGCTTTAGAATTGTTCCTAATCCTGTTATTGTCGCTATTGTTCTCTTGCTGCAGTCATCTTGGGAAGGGATAGTTTCTCGCTTTGGGAGTACAGGGAGTCTGATCCTATTACTTTCCCAGAATCTAATCAGGAAAGAAATAAGAGCTCACAAGCTTTGGGGAAATACATAACTGTGCTTTGTGGGCATTCATCTACTCAAATATATTAGATTCTTCAACTGATGAACTCTTTTTTTCAGGAAAGGGAAAGAATAGAAACCATTTGAGGAGGTGTTAGTTTAATCTCGAGCATGTGAAGAAGACATTACAGCCAAGGTGTTATTGCTAACACTGAGTCTACCGAAGAAAGAGAGGAAGAAAGAGAGGGTGTGAACTAAAGAGTTGCAAATTACCATTAATCAAGAATATACAGTAAGGTTGAACAAAGAACTAGTAACACCCTGCTACCATAAAAGTAAATGCAGGGCAATGATACTGTGCTGTATTTTGATGCTGAATTGAAAGTAAGGACTCTAGATTATGGAAAAGACCAGGTAGTGCTACATTTTCTGCATTTTACAAAGTTTAAAAAGGGCATAGATGTGCTTTTAATCCACTCTAGTTCATAGACTATTTAGGTGAAAAGATTTTTTGCATTAACTAGAGAACAACTTTTGCATTTTTGTGGCGGGGGTGAACTCTTTGTGTGTGTTTGAGGGGTGGAGAGGTTATTTAATTCTCTGTTACTTTTAACAGTGTTTTTAGGATTTTTTTTCTCAGCAAACAATATGAGTTTCAGGCTATGCATATATTTACAGAAAGCTAATGTGATTGTTCTCTCACCCTCACGCATTTGGAGCAGGAGTATAAAGGGGTTGTTCTTTCTGAAACCTCAATGCTTTTTAATTTGTTGTGTACGAAGAGCATCACTACCAGAGGCTGATGCTGTTCACATAAGTCAATATTGTATAGTCAGTATTGTATTTTGTGGAATTCTGTAACATATCTGCTACTATAAGATAAATATTTTAGCATTGGCACACTACATTTTCTCTCTCCCCTGCTTAAAGGACAGAA
The DNA here is from genome assembly GCA_013390025.1 of Pitta sordida. NCBI lineage: Eukaryota > Metazoa > Chordata > Aves > Passeriformes > Pittidae > Pitta > Pitta sordida. Next base: position 43,626 of record WEKX01028187.1, read on the forward strand.
TAGGATTAGGGTTCCTGTTCTCCCTAAAGAGTTGATATTGCTTGGGCTGATATATAATACCCAAAATCAGAGACTAATGGTTCTGAATATCAGCTGGCATGCCATCAATTGAAGATGTAATCTGTAGTATAAGGAGCAACAGTCCTGGAATAAAATCTTACAATGTGACCTATTGATCTAGATTTAATCTTACTGTACTCTCTTTTGTAAGAAAGCATGCATGGAGGGCAACCTGTAAATCCAAATTTAGGATTCTAAACCTACTAATTACAAAGCAGAATATAGATGTCATGTATGTTTGCAAATGTTTAGGTTTGGGGTTTTTTATTCTAAGAATTGGACGAACAAATTAAATTTGTATTGTGCAATATGTCTGTTCTTGCCATGTGGAAAAGGTAATGCACACAACAAATCAGAAGTTTTTGGAACTTTTAAATGATTTGATTGACATGACAACACACAATCTGACAAGAATGGAGCGCACAAAATATGAAACTTTAATCACAATTCATGTTCACCAGAAGGATATCTTTGATGATTTGGTAAGTTTTGGAAAACCTTTAAGGGGATTTCTGTAGAAGATTTTGCACATATCAAAAAAAGATAAACCAATCTTACAAGCTTACATTAGTGCTGGGATAGAACATATCAGATTTAGTTTGATTTCATATAGGTGTCCTGCAGAGATAAGGGTGAATTCAACAAGACTAAGTGCCGGGTTCTTCACTTCGGCCATAACAACCCCATGCACCGCTATCGGCTGGGGGAGGAGTGGCTCGAGACTAGTGAAGTGGAGAGAGACTTAGGTGTACTGATCAATAGGAAACTCAATATGAGCCAGCAGTGTGCCCAGGTGGCTAAGAAGGCCAATGGCATCCTGGCCTGCATCAGGAACAGTGTGGTCAGTCGGTCCAGGGAGGTTGTCCTTCCCCTGTACACAGCGCTGGTCAGACCTCATCTTGAGTACTGTGTGCAGTTCTGGGCTCCCCAGTTTAAGAGGGATGTTGAGCTGCTTGAGAGGGTCCAGAGAAGGGCAACGAGGATGGTGAAGGGACTGGAGGGCAGGCCCTATGAGGAGCGACTACAGGAACTGGGACTGTTCAGTCTGGAGAAGAGGAGGCTCAGAGGGGACCTCATTGCTGTTTACAACTACCTGCGGGGAGGTTGCAGCCAGATGGGTGTAGACCTCTTCTTCCAGGCTGACGACACCAGAACGAGAGGGCACAGCCTCAAGCTACGCCAGGGGAGGTTTAATCTTAATGTTAGGAAACGGTTTTTCACAGAGAGAGTGATTGCATATTGGAATGGGCTGCCCAGGGAGGTGGTGGAGTCGCCGTCCCTGGAGGTGTTTAAGAGAAGACTGGACGAGGAGCTTAGTGACATGGTCTAGCTGGGGGGTGTTGGGCTGGATGATCTTGGGCCCCTTTCGGCTTGGAGTGGCCTGCTAGACTGTGAGGGATCTAGGTTGGTGTTACGCTCTGGGATGTGCTCTCGGTCTCTCTATGGGTGTTAGATGGTGAGTTGGACTAGATGATCCTTGTGGGTCCCTTCCAACTCATAATGTTCTGTGATTCTGTGATTATCTAGGTGTGTTCATAAATTCAATTTTTAAGATGATTTTTTATAGCCATCCTGCACAAATTCTTTGTGAGCAAAAGAGTTTAACTTTTCAAATTTTGCTATTCTCTAACTTGAAGATTTAATGCATTATTTGGTTGACATGAAAGTATAAAAGCAGTCTCTTTATTATTGCCATCAATCATGTAATTTCCAGGTCAGGCTGTGTGTTGATTTAAGGTAATAGTTATTCATAGGGAAAAGCAGTGAGGCTCCATATACATATTTGAAAAGGGTAGCAACAATAAACAGAAGAGATATTTTAAATTTAATAACTGAGTTGCATCAGGCTCCTTTTAGATAGGTATATTCAATAAATTAAATTATAATTACAAAAATGGAAATAAAATAACCTTCAAAGAAATTGCATGATGTAAAGGTCAATAATTCAATACTGCGTTGCTTAATACATGCATATATTAGGAAGATAAAAAATAAGTGCGTGTGTAAAGATAGAAAATAAATAAGAAAAATGCTGAAAGCTAGAAAGAAGCTACTGGCCATCATGGTTCTTCAATATTTCTGTAAAACACAATTCATAATCTCTGTACAAACCACAGGAAAAATCAAAGCGGTCAGAACACTGAGGGCACGTCATAGACAGGTTTGAAAAGATAATTCTGTATACTTTGACTCCTGGCAGATTCTGTTCTCATTCTTTCAGGTCAGGAACTTATATGAAGTAGACTTTTTTATGTATGGAATTTCAGATTAATTTGTTATAAGATCAATATCTTATAAATAAGAATAATTTGTTGTATGGTTTATTTCGGCAGTAATGATTTTTATTTTCCATTCCAGGTCTGTATGAACATTAAATCTCCATCTGATTTTGAATGGCAAAAGCAGTCTCGATTTTATTTTCTTGAAGACTTGGACAAATGCATTATCAAAATCACTGATGTAGAGTTCACCTACTGCAATGAATACCTAGGGTGTACAGACAGGCTTGTTATAACTCCCCTAACTGACAGGTACAAAAAGAATGCAGTGTATGGTATCGGAGCTAAGATTTAATTCTTTTGACTTTCATGTGTCAGAATTACTTAGGTTGAGCTGCAATGCTGCAATACGGCTGGTGAACAGCAGAGGCCAGTGCTTATATATTGAGCTATTGAAGTGGGTTGAATTCTCTTTGAGTGCTTAGCTTGAGCTATGTGAGCTGTGATAGACGCTGAAATACTTAGTTTTGCTCAAGATAAGTATACCTGAACTCCATACACTTCACGGGCACAGGTGGCATGTGACTGCAAGCTGGGAGTCTAGTGTGGGGGCAGCAGCAGACACTTGTACTCCTGTGTGCAGAAAGTGCTGTGGACACGGGNTAGCCTAAACAGAGTGGATCTAAAATTCCATATATTGCTGCTTTCAATAAGGTATTAGTTGCATGAGAATTTAGTATTGCAGCAAGTGATTTGTTTGAGGTCACCCTGGAGGAAAAAGCAGTAACTCGGGAAATAACATTGAATAACTAGTGCCAGTTTTAAGTTTTAAGCAAGGCCTATAGAGAATTACAGGAATATAAACACAGAAAAAGCAGTTGGTTGGTGCTTCAGCGAGGCAAGACGCAGATGTATTTGCTATGCCAGAGCTTGCTCTTTTAGATGTGGAAAGGAGTGTCAAAATACTGTGCATATTCAGTAATTTATAGAATTATAGAATGATTTGGACTAGAAGAGACCTTAAAGATCATCTAGTTCCAACCAGGTTGCTCAAGCCCCATCTTGAATTAATGTTGGAATTGTCTGCACTTCCTCTGCTACTAGATTTTATTTACCAGTGAAAATTCAGATTTTTACCAATTTCTGAACCAAAATTATTCCCACTGAGCTATTTAAGAAAGACAGAACTCCGTACTTGGTAACCCCCCCCATTATTTGTGGATTGTATCTTTGTGGTTTCAATTCTAAGCAATTTGTTTTCAGCAAAAAAACGGGGTCTGCACATGTGCAGGTAACACTGTGAAAAAATACAGCCAATGAATATGCAAATGAGCTGATAAANAAGTAGACTTTTTTATGTATGGAATTTCAGATTAATTTGTTATAAGATCAATATCTTATAAATAAGAATAATTTGTTGTATGGTTTATTTCGACAGTAATGATTTTTATTTTCCATTCCAGGTCTGTATGAACATTAAATCTCCATCTGATTTTGAATGGCAAAAGCAGTCTCGATTTTATTTTCTTGAAGACTTGGACAAATGCATTATCAAAATCACTGATGTAGAGTTCACCTACTGCAATGAATACCTAGGGTGTACAGACAGGCTTGTTATAACTCCCCTAACTGACAGGTACAAAAAGAATGCAGTGTATGGTATCGGAGCTAAGATTTAATTCTTTTGACTTTCATGTGTCAGAATTACTTAGGTTGAGCTGCAATGCTGCAATACGGCTGGTGAACAGCAGAGGCCAGTGCTTATATATTGAGCTATTGAAGTGGGTTGAATTCTCTTTGAGTGCTTAGCTTGAGCTATGTGAGCTGTGATAGACGTTGAAATACTTAGTTTTGCTCAAGATAAGTATACCTGAACTCCATACACTTCACGGGCACAGGTGGCATGTGACTGCAAGCTGGGAGTCTAGTGTGGGGGCAGCAGCAGACACTTGTACTCCTGTGTGCAGAAAGTGCTGTGGACACGGGGGTTCCCAGCGGAGCTTCCTCTGCTCAGCAGTGGTAGGGAACAAGGCAAGCCAGTTCTGTTGCATTCCCCTCAGCCCCGGAGTGCTCAGTGTGTTAGTGTCACGGTGCTCGCCAGAGTGCTCGGTACATGTCTAGGGGTCCCAGGGGATGAGTACTCACCTGCCACTGTCTCAAGCCACCTGCAGGAAGCTCCCAGCACCTGCTTCTACACCGTGGCAGGGCCACAAACCCTTTGGCAGTTGCTGATGCCTGGCAGTGACGCAGCACATACTGCACAGTTGCCCCCAGCACCGTGAAGCGGTCGGGTGGTCTCTGGGGGGTCAGGGGATATGTGTCTCTTATGCATACTTTACACAATTGTGACGGGTTTTACCCTGGCTGGATGCCAGGGGCCCAAATGGTCACTCAGTCCCAATAATAAGATGATATACAATGGGTGGTTTGGAATAAGGCAGTTTAATATAAGCACAAATAAAGCAAAGCAAAAACCTGTGCAGAAGCAAAGCAAAATAACTAATCTCTACTTCCCATCAGCAGAGGTGTCCACATCCAGGGAAGTAGGGCTCCTACATGTCTTAGAAGGCAGTCATCAAGAACAATGAATGCCCCCCTGTCCCATCCTTGCTCCCTTCCTCAGCTTTTATGTCTGACCTGATGTCATATGGTATGGAATATCCCTTTGGTCAGCCTGGGTCAGCTGTGCCGCTCGTGTCCCCTCCCAGAATCCCGTCCTCAGTTAGGGGGAAGAGACAGTGTGCCCATCTGTAGTCAAAACACTTGGGTGTTATCAACATGCTTCTGAAGCACAGCATTGCTGTGGGCTCAGACAGACTCAATACAACCGTGTATCAACCTCATGGGTGGAGCTGCAGGGAAAACCTGTGGTGTGAGGTTAAAGGCCGCTCCCCCCCATGGTGGTGTTACTGTCTGCTTGCATCGCATCCCATGTGAATGTGTGCGCTGTGTCCCGACATTGAGCTGCCCAACGATACATAGCCCCAGCTCCTGGCCCAGTCCCTGGGGAGGAGGATGGAGTGGCACTGGGGGAGCACTTTCCCTGTGNGTTGCTGATGCCTGGCAGTGACGCAGCACATACTGCACAGTTGCCCCCAGCACCGTGAAGCGGTCGGGTGGTCTCTGGGGGGTCAGGGGATATGTGTCTCTTATGCATACTTTACACAATTGTGACGGGTTTTACCCTGGCTGGATGCCAGGGGCCCAAATGGTCACTCAGTCCCAATAATAAGATGATATACAATGGGTGGTTTNGGTTGCTCAAGCCCCATCTTGAATTAATGTTGGAATTGTCTGCACTTCCTCTGCTACTAGATTTTATTTACCAGTGAAAATTCAGATTTTTACCAATTTCTGAACCAAAATTATTCCCACTGAGCTATTTAAGAAAGACAGAACTCCGTACTTGGTAACCCCCCCCATTATTTGTGGATTGTATCTTTGTGGTTTCAATTCTAAGCAATTTGTTTTCAGCAAAAAAACGGGGTCTGCACATGTGCAGGTAACACTGTGAAAAAATACAGCCAATGAATATGCAAATGAGCTGATAAATATGTAAATAATTCCCCCCCCCCCCCCCCGCCCCCGGGGCTCGCCCTTTTNAGTGCTGTCCATTTGCATCGTTTAAGGGAAGGGGGACCACTGCCATCACCCTGGAGCCAGGAGTGCTGCCAGGCAGGTGTCATGTGCTGTGGCGAACTGGGAGCAGACCCTCTGCAGCTGCCCTGACTCTGCCCGCACCATCCCCCTGCCAATAATTAATAATGAAAATTTATTAAAGAGACTCAAAAGAGGGGAAAAGCCTCTGCTCAACACTGTTGCATTCCCCCCCAAAACCCCTAAGAAAACCCCTCCCCCACAAACAAAACAGTGACAACTGTGTTAGCGCACAGTGCATGTTTGAAATCCACTTTAGTACAGTGGTGAGTGTACCTGCCTCTCATGCTGGGGAGGCAGTGGTGCCGTTCAAGAGNATAAGTATACCTGAACTCCATACACTTCACGGGCACAGGTGGCATGTGACTGCAAGCTGGGAGTCTAGTGTGGGGGCAGCAGCAGACACTTGTACTCCTGTGTGCAGAAAGTGCTGTGGACACGGGGGTTCCCAGCGGAGCTTCCTCTGCTCAGCAGTGGTAGGGAACAAGGCAAGCCAGTTCTGTTGCATTCCCCTCAGCCCCGGAGTGCTCAGTGTGTTAGTGTCACGGTGCTCGCCAGAGTGCTCGGTACATGTCTAGGGGTCCCAGGGGATGAGTACTCACCTGCCACTGTCTCAAGCCACCTGCAGGAAGCTCCCAGCACCTGCTTCTACACCGTGGCAGGGCCACAAACCCTTTGGCAGTTGCTGATGCCTGGCAGTGACGCAGCACATACTGCACAGTTGCCCCCAGCACCGTGAAGCGGTCGGGTGGTCTCTGGGGGGTCAGGGGATATGTGTCTCTTATGCATACTTTACACAATTGTGACGGGTTTTACCCTGGCTGGATGCCAGGGGCCCAAATGGTCACTCAGTCCCAATAATAAGATGATATACAATGGGTGGTTTGGAATAAGGCAGTTTAATATAAGCACAAATAAAGCAAAGCAAAAACCTGTGCAGAAGCAAAGCAAAATAACTAATCTCTACTTCCCATCAGCAGAGGTGTCCACATCCAGGGAAGTAGGGCTCCTACATGTCTTAGAAGGCAGTCATCAAGAACAATGAATGCCCCCCTGTCCCATCCTTGCTCCCTTCCTCAGCTTTTATGTCTGACCTGATGTCATATGGTATGGAATATCCCTTTGGTCAGCCTGGGTCAGCTGTGCTGCTCGTGTCCCCTCCCAGAATCCCGTCCTCAGTTAGGGGGAAGAGACAGTGTGCCCATCTGTAGTCAAAACACTTGGGTGTTATCAACATGCTTCTGAAGCACAGCATTGCTGTGGGCTCAGACAGACTCAATACAACCGTGTATCAACCTCATGGGTGGAGCTGCAGGGAAAACCTGTGGTGTGAGGTTAAAGGCCGCTCCCCCCCATGGTGGTGTTACTGTCTGCTTGCATCGCATCCCATGTGAATGTGTGCGCTGTGTCCCGACATTGAGCTGCCCAACGATACATAGCCCCAGCTCCTGGCCCAGTCCCTGGGGAGGAGGATGGAGTGGCACTGGGGGAGCACTTTCCCTGTGGATATATAACCAGGCAGCACCAGCTGATTGAGACACAGCTACAGCTGCCCCTGGCTGTGGCCACCACCTGGTGGGAGCTGGAGCTGGGTCAGGGAGGGGGGCAGCCAAACAAAACCACAGGGATTGGAGACTATGCGGTGTTACATGTTGAAAGAGTATTTGAAGCAGAAATGTCTTCTAATGTTAACATGGGAATTTATGTACCTAAGCAAGAGTAGGTTTTATTCCCCTTATGATCTTTATCCATTTTAGTATTTTTAGTACTGCTATGTGGAGTTGCATGAGCTTCTGAAAATTTTCAGGTAATACTACCTTTGATTCCATTAATCAGCTTGGAGTCATGTGCTGTTGAGCTAATGATTTCATGTTCAGAGAGATTCCTGAAGCACTTGATAAATACACACTATTGGTAGTACATTATATTATATTATGATAATGATGAAGTTAGATACTGCTAAACGTTGTTAGATGCAGTCCAGGTCATGTAGATACCAAAAATAAAATGGATATTCTATATAGGACTGGTACTATGTATACACTTTGTCCTTTCCTCATTTTTAGTAGCAGAATTGTTAGGAGTGGTATTTTTTANTCAAAAGAGGGGAAAAGCCTCTGCTCAACACTGTTGCATTCCCCCCCAAAACCCCTAAGAAAACACCTCCCCCACAAACAAAACAGTGACAACTGTGTTAGCGCACAGTGCATGTTTGAAATCCACTTTAGTACAGTGGTGAGTGTACCTGCCTCTCATGCTGGGGAGGCAGTGGTGCCGTTCAAGAGNCCCGCATATATCATGAAGCTACTGAATTTCAGAGTGCTAAAATGGACTGCCTGTAATTTTGTAGCACAGTAGGTTAGAACAACAGTCTGCCTACACCCTTCAGTAGACTCCATACAATACAGGGAGGCTAAGAATTAAACCCAAGGATCTCAACACAGGATGGAGGCTGAAGCAGATGATCCTAGGACTCATGGATTCCTCCTCTTTCTTCATTGACCATTGCAATCTTCCCTCTTGTCTATTACCCTGCTGTGGTTTGGAATGCTGGTAGAGACATGTCAGGAGCAAGAACTGCTCCAGCATCTGTGCCTTCCTGCTGCCAGATCAGAGAGCCATCTTGTGTGCTTTGGGGAGAGAGTAGGAGGATGGGGGAGAAAGCAAATCCAGTGGGTCTGGGTGCTGAAGAATGAAGCTGCATCACAGAGGGAGGGTGTGTGATAGTATGAGTAAATCATAATGCTACAGTATTAGCATTAGCATTTAGTATTCAGCTTTAAGAATTGGTCTGTGCATTTCCTGGGCTTTTGCAGTCATCGCTGTACTGAATGGATACTTTTCTGCAGATGGAGCAAGGTTGGTTCCTGGTAACTCCGTTTCACAGTGCCAAAGACTGCAGCTGAGGGCTTACCACATGGAAGCATACCCGTTTCTACCTCCTTCCCCAGCTCTGTATAATACAACTGTTGTTAATGGACTTCAAGTAATTAATAACAGAAAAAGATTAACAGATGTCTTTGTTCTGTCTTTAGGTGTTACATCACTCTGGCCCAGGCCCTGGGTATGAGTATGGGTGGTGCACCAGCAGGACCTGCAGGGACAGGGAAAACGGAGACAACTAAAGACATGGGAAAATGCCTGGGAAAATATGTTGTCGTTTTCAATTGTTCAGACCAGATGGACTACAGAGGACTTGGTCGTATCTATAAAGGTAAGAAAATATCTGCTTTGTTCATTTTAGGTTATAAGTTTTTGGCTTTTCAGTAGTGAGTTAGCAATGATAAGTAGGGTATTTTTAACTCTATTTCCTCTTGTTTCCAGGTGCTAATTCACTTTTCCTGATATTTGATTATTTCTCTTTGGGATTTTTTTCCCTTACTGCACACTTTCCAGGTTTTTTGCATTTTTTAATATTCTTGGAGGGTGTTTCCTATCTATAACTTCTCCTTTTCCATTTTAGTAAGTTCTACTCTTTAGGGTCTTTTTTAATGCCTCTGTCACACTCATCCCAAGGGGGAAGGATATTTACCCCTCCTTTGATATTTTTGTGTCAAACACGATTATCATATATGAAACACAATGACATTGTGTAAGGCAGGAAAATAAGAAAAGTGTTGCAGTGTCTTATTCCAAACTCTAGGATCTTTTTGAAATTAGGAAAATGAGATAATCATCAAATTCTGATAGCCTTCTTATATATAGCTACTGTTAGAAGGAACTTTTTCACAGAGAGAGTGATCTCTCAGTGGAATGGGCTGCCCAAAGAGGTGGTGGAGTCATCGTCCNATAAAATGGATATTCTATATAGGACTGGTACTATGTATACACTTTGTCCTTTCCTCATTTTTAGTAGCAGAATTGTTAGGAGTGGTATTTTTTATGTATTAATTGACTTCCTGTTAACTGAACACTGAGTAATAAGGTGATAAAGCATACTTATTGCTATTACATTAGAATGAGTACTCTGTTGTTCCATAAGACGTGTACTAGGTGGTATCATTTGGGTTTTTTCAATGCCCATTTTATCTCCCCGCATATATCATGAAGCTACTGAATTTCAGAGTGCTAAAATGGACTGCCTGTAATTTTGTAGCACAGTAGGTTAGAACAACAGTCTGCCTACACCCTTCAGTAGACTCCATACAATACAGGGAGGCTAAGAATTAAACCCAAGGATCTCAACACAGGATGGAGGCTGAAGCAGATGATCCTAGGACTCATGGATTCCTCCTCTTTCTTCATTGACCATTGCAATCTTCCCTCTTGTCTATTACCCTGCTGTGGTTTGGAATGCTGGTAGAGACATGTCAGGAGCAAGAACTGCTCCAGCATCTGTGCCTTCCTGCTGCCAGATCAGAGAGCCATCTTGTGTGCTTTGGGGAGAGAGTAGGAGGATGGGGGAGAAAGCAAATCCAGTGGGTCTGGGTGCTGAAGAATGAAGCTGCATCACAGAGGGAGGGTGTGTGATAGTATGAGTAAATCATAATGCTACAGTATTANTGCGTCAAATGTGTCAGCCTGCTCTGGACCAGTGCATGTAACGCCGGCTTTCTTGCTCACTGAAGCACTTGCTACATGTCTAGGGACTCTGGGGCATGACTGCTAGCCTGCCACCGTCTTGGGCCACCTGTGGGAGGCTCCCCAGTGCTTCCTTCTACACTGCGATGGGGCCACAAACCCCTTTTTGGTTGCCAATGCACGATGTTGCCGGGGCTGGGACAGGGTCAGGATGGGTGGCTGTGGTGGCAGTGGCCGTGGCCTCATTGGGGATGGGTTGAAGCAGAGGCACCGCCTGCTGCGATCCTGAGCTACCGAAGCCCCACTTGTCAAGGCAAGAGGGGAAGCTTAGCCTTTTCCCCAGAGGGCGCAGTGGTGCTGCTGGTCTTTTTGCCCCATATAAGGGCAGGGAGGACTGCTGACACCTTCATGGAACCTGGACCCCCCGGGCACAGGTGGCATGTGACTGCAAGCTGGGAGTCTAGTGTGGGGGCAGCAGCAGACACTTGTACTCCTGTGTGCAGAAAGTGCTGTGGACACGGGGGTTCCCAGCGGAGCTTCCTCTGCTCAGCAGTGGTAGGGAACAAGGCAAGCCAGTTCTGTTGCATTCCCCTCAGCCCCGGAGTGCTCAGTGTGTTAGTGTCACGGTGCTCGCCAGAGTGCTCGGTACATGTCTAGGGGTCCCAGGGGATGAGTACTCACCTGCCACTGTCTCAAGCCACCTGCAGGAAGCTCCCAGCACCTGCTTCTACACCGTGGCAGGGCCACAAACCCTTTGGCAGTTGCTGATGCCTGGCAGTGACGCAGCACATACTGCACAGTTGCCCCCAGCACCGTGAAGCGGTCGGGTGGTCTCTGGGGGGTCAGGGGATATGTGTCTCTTATGCATACTTTACACAATTGTGAC
>WEKX01028187.1:59885-75287 GCA_013390025.1 Pitta sordida
CTGCCAGGATTTCAGTTTTATTGGCTATCCCTCTTACCTTAACCCATAGGCTCTCAATCTAATCATCCTTGATATCAAGCTCCATGGTATCAAGAATTGCCTTAATATATAGGACCACTCCCACACCTCTTCAGCCTCTCCTATTTCTTCTGAAGAGTGTGTAGCCTGCCAATGTAGTACTTCAACCGTGCATGTCATTCCACCATGTTTCTGTGATGGCAACTATATTGTATCGCTCCTGTTGCACCAAAACTCTTCCTGTTTATTACCCAGGCTGCATGCATTAGTATACATGCATTTCAATTGGGTTGCTGAATTCATTTTTTGTCTCATTTGTACCAGTTTCAGTGTCCTCCCGAGTGTCTGCTGGATCCCCTTCACCCTTCAAACCTAGTTTAAAACCCTGTAAATGGCCAGCCTTCGGGACAAAACCCTTTTGCCTTTATTAGATAGATTCTGCCCTCCAGAATCTAGCAGACCTGGTTTGGTGAAGGATGCCCCATGATCATAAAACCCAATATTCTTCTGTTGACCCCAGTCCCTGAGCCATTTATTAATAGCAAGAATTCTATTCCTCTCGGGTTCCAAACCTGCCATTACAGGGACTGAGCGAAAAACGACCTACATTCCTGTCTCTCTAATCAATTGACCAAACCCCTTAAATTCCTTCCGAATTTCTCTGGATCCCTTCTTGTTGATCTCATCACTGCCAGCTTGGATGACTGGCAGGGGATAATAATCAGAAGGTCGAATTAGTTCTGGCAACGTCTCAGCAATACCCTGTACCTGGACCCCAGGGAGGCAGCAGACCTCCCTGTGGGATGGGTCCAGTCGACAGGTGGACTCAGAAGGGAGTCACCAGCAACCACTACTCTCCTTTTCTTTTTACACTAGAGGTTCTAATTTGCTTGGTGGAAGAGGTAGATCCTAGTGATTTACTAAGTGGAGTGCCTCCTTCCATATCATCCTCCTGATCCCCCAAATCCAGGACCCTGGACTGGTTTTTCACAGAGAGAGTGATCTCTCATTGGAATGGTCTGCCCAGGGAGGTGGTGGAGTCACCATCCCTGGAGGTGTTTAAGAGAAGACTCAATGAGGAGCTCACTGACATGGTCTAGATGGTGGGAGGCTTGGATGGATGGAGCGTGGTGTCCATGGTTCCACGCTTGTGGGCCTGATCCCTGGGTGGGCGTTCACTTGGGAGTTGAACTAGATGATCCTGTGGGTCCCTTCCAACTCAGAATAACCTGTGAACCTGTGAACTCAAAGGGTGGCATCTGAAAAGATGGTGGTGGAAGGAGAGAGAATTCTGTGGTCCTCCAGGAAGCTCAGTCACCAGTTCAGCATAAGAGGAGGTAGGTCTGTGCACAGCCCCACACAGCACACAGTTTGAACATGCCTAAACTGAAATGGAACTCCTGGACTTCAGAACAGTGTTGGTAGAAGCCCTATGTGAGGCTGTTCAGGGAAATTAAGGCCTCTTATTGCATCCAGGACCCTGATATTCCACACACAAAAGGGAGAGCATCAGTTAAAGCACTTGCTGCCATATCAGTGAAATCAAGGAACATTGTGCATTTGTTTTTAAAGACAGTAGGATTGTGTATTTCATGTTTTAAATTTGGTAGATGTCTATAGAATTACTTTAATCATTATGGGATGGTGGTATTTGTATATACTCCAATTTCTTTTAAATTTTAAAATTAAGTCCATGACATTTTTTATTGTCTTCAAATTATTTTTCTTTGGAGTATTGTTTTCCTTATATCACAGTAATTATTTAGAAACCGTTTAGGAAAAGATTACTCTACATATGGAATTGAGATGAATTTTAAAGGAGATCTGCCGTATTGCCTTGACTGAATCACAACCTGAGGCGCAATTTTTGGCTGTACTACCACTGTTTTTGATCTGGCTTGACTCCTCTAATTTTATTGTAGTGTTTGTCCGAAATTACACAGATGAAAAAGACCAACTGATGCAAGAATATTAGAAGAGTTTGTTAATTGGACATGAAAAAAAATCTTAAAAATTGAATGTAAGAAAGGAAACATAAAAGCAGCCTCAAGGGGATTTGGGGTAAGATGAGAATTCCTAGAGGAGCACCTTAAACAGCAAGAGAAGATCAGACAAGGAAAAGTAGAGGGAAGGAAAGTAAGATTACATGAGCAGGACAGACTGAGCAAAGACAAAAGAAGAAAAAACATGAAAGAGAAAGCAAGACAAAGTAAAAAATCTTCATAGTATTATTACTGACTTTTTAGCTGGTTCTCCTCAATTAGTTTAAGTGTTAAGGAATTAACTTTACAAATAAACCACCTATTGATTTATTTTACCAATGCTGTAGGTTTTGTCATATAAAATACGTGAATTTAGGTGAGCTCTGGGAATAGTTATTCAACATTGCAAACACACAGATGCCTTTTCTTTGACATGTGCTTTATTTCTGCATTTAGCATTGCCTTAAAATTGTTTAAGCTAAGCTGAGCTCCACCAGGCCAGTGGAGTGAATTAAACACCTCTGAACATTTGTAGGTACTGACCCAGACCTTTTTGGTCCCAGGCAATAGGAAATACATCAGGGGATTACAAAGCTTTCCCGCTACTGCTCTGGAAAGCTGCCACTGTGGACTCTCCTATTTCAATTTTGCTAGCAGGACACAGAAGAAGGAGTACTTGAATCTCCCAAAAGCCATTCATTTCATGATGTTTATGGGTGATACTGTCTGTTCCAAAAACAGTTCCAAAAAACTGTTCCCAAACTGTTCCAAAAACCAGTTCTAATTGTAACATGAGATTCCTCTCATCTTGAACAGCAGGATGCTAATCTCTAACAATTTTTTACCTATGAATTAATTGTTATAAATGCTACAATGCTTCCATCAGAAATGTCATGACTTCTGTTTTATTTTGTGCTTTTCATTTAAGTAGGTGTCTAAAGCTCATGTTTGTCAATTTCCCCCTCTGCATAGATAAGTTTCCATGCTATATGCACGTTTATGCTATTAGGTACTCTATACAGAATTACTGAACACTCTCTGTGTTATGGTTGCTATACAAGTGTAGGATTCTTTATAAAGTATTTTTCTTTACTTTCTTTATAAAGTATTTGAGTATTTTTCTTTCAAGGAGTGATTTTTTTCTAGGTGTCATTAGTGCGCAGCCCAGTTTATTTGGAATTTTAACTTCTCATTTTTACTCTGTGTTCATGTTCTCTGTTCTTCTCATGTTGCATTAAGTTGCATGGAACATGCTATATTTTATATATAAATTGCTGTTGTATGATCTGATCTTTTAACAAAACATTTTCCTTTTTGCTTTTTTTTTTTTTTTAGGTTTAGCTCAGTCAGGTGCATGGGGCTGCTTTGATGAATTTAACCGCATTGAACTTCCAGTTTTATCAGTAGCTGCTCAGCAGATCTATATTGTACTTCAGTGTAAGAAAAAAAAGAAACCTCAGTTCACTTTCACTGATGGTGATGTTGTTGACATGGACAGAGAATTTGGTATATTTCTGACTATGGTATGTCTGTAAATACATGTAAATGGCATAACTGAAAAGTCTTTTCTATTTCATTGTCCTTTGAATTTTCCCACTTGAAATAATTTGGACTGACTTTTAGAAAATAATGAATGTAATTTGAACAATAATTTGATAAAATAATAATAATATTATTTTCTCTTGCCCCTTTTTCTCCCTCTAAGTTTTCTCTTGGAACTTGGGACTTGAGGTGTGCAATTATCATTAACTACATATTTTAAGGACAGATTGAGATTAAACTCAACCCTCTCATATTTTTAGCCCAAGTCTGTCAAAATAAACCAGAAGTCATTGACTGTTGGTCTGGTCAGTATTTTACCACCTGGGAAGAACCACAATCTTACCAGACATCATGAAGAAAACCACCCTCACTAGTTCTCTGTACTTCTGAATATCTTTAGTGCCTGTGGACTGTTTCGAGCAGTTCAGGAAGCAAAGCAGCAGGGAAGTGTAAGAAGATCTTTACAGCATATTTGTATCTCCATTTCCTTAGCTATCTACATACCCACAACTCACAATAGGAACCTTTGTCTTTATATTAGGGTGTGCTACCTTTGAAAAGCCGGTAATGTTATATCTAAAATTTAAAAAAGAGGTCAAATTAGTGGCATACAAAGGCCAGTGGGAAGATGGTTTGTAAAGAGCTGGAAGCGTTTAAGAAGTTATCACTGCACAGCTAGTGACTACTGTTTTTGCAACTGAGTCATGCAGTAGTCATGAACAACTTAGGCATCATCATTGAGAGGTCAGATTCATTAGTTTAAGTTATATTCAGTAATGGCTTGCAATGCTTGACTGACTTTGTGCTGAAATGGTCTGGGAATACTCACAGGGTACAGTAACCTCCAGCACTGGAACACTATCAAGACCTGAGGAAGTAACCCTTTAGAACAACTCCAACAAGATCTGTAAGTGGTTGTCTGTATTTGTGATTGGACATCTCCAAATACAGAGAAACCCCACAGTTCACATATTCGTGTATTCAATTAGTTGCGGTTGGATTTTCACCGTGCTGTGCGACTGTATGCACACGCGTAACAGATTTCGTGGCCAGGAGGCACCAAAAGGTGCTTTGTCAAATTAATGAGGTGCTACAGTGCAAACCATGCTCCCAGGAGCATGCCATCCAGACATAATTAGTAGAGGGTGCATGGCTACTGGCGGGAAGTAGTTGAATATTAATGGGTTTGGTATCTTCATGGATTGCATAACTCGTGGGACCTGCCCACACCTGTCCCCCTGTGACTTCCAGGACTGCTCTGCAACATGTGTTATACCCCATACTTTATGAACTATAGAATTGAGGCAACTGTGTAATGATGTATAATTGTGACATTTGGAATTTAGTGTCTGTTTCTGTGTTTGCCAAGTAATTATCAGAGAAGATAAACCTTCCTATCCCACTTTCATTATAAAATGTTTTGATTTATATATTACATTTTTTAGAACCCTGGCTATGCAGGACGACAAGAACTTCCTGAAAATCTGAAGATTCAGTTTCGCACAGTTGCTATGATGGTGCCTGACCGTAGCATTATTATGCGAGTCAAGCTGGCGAGTGCTGGTTTCCGAGACAACCAAGTCCTTAGTCAAAAATTCTATACACTCTACAAACTCTGTGAAGAGCAGTTATCTAAACAGGTAAAGTAAATATTTTTTCCAACTGTAAACTGTCACTGGAAGGATACACAGATAATAAATTTTCATGGAATATATGATTATTTTTATACTCATGAGCCAATTCATTTTTTTAGGGTTTTCAAGTTCCAGAAACAGAGTCTGGAATGATCATGTTGTTTATTTATTTTTCAATGGAGGTTGAGTAGTAAAGGAGATTTGATTTGTGCTGCTTAAACAGTGCGGTTACTGGAGAAGTTATGGTGTACATTACTCTGCTGGACTTTGTAGAGGACACATTTTTTCAATGTCTTCACTCATGAAGGCTCAATCTGTTGAAGAGGCAGTGTAAGAATTGGAAATAACTAAAGAATGCCTACAAGGCTCTGTCTTGCTGAGTGCTACCAGAAACAGAAAAGTGCTGTTCTGTTTGGTATGGGATATTTAAGTAGAAACAAAACTAGTTGTTGACTTTTGTATGCCCTGTGCTGGCTGTCCTCTAGAGGGTCTCAATGAAAAATTATATAAATGGTACATACGTTATGGCTCAAATGCCTGCTTTGGTTGGATCCTAATGAGCCTGGGTATATTGACTACATTCTGCATTATATAATGTCAGTTCTATACCACATATTCATTAGTGACTATGCTGACTTCCTGTAGAATCTTGGCCTACAGCAGAATAAGGTAATGATGTATCATATTACCCTTGTTACTTCACAGTTAAAACAAAACCAGTACAGATTTGTGTTTTGTCTTCCTTTCTTCATACCTCTGTAACTCTCATTTAGCCTTCATATTACAGCAATCCTTCACCTCTTCGCGCATCAAGTTTCATGGCTTCATCTCTTTGCGGGTTTTTTACAGCGAAGACATCATAGACTTCCCTCGATTCTTCAAGGCGTATTTCCATGTGCACATGTGCAGAGTGGTTCTGCCACACCAGGGGAGCAAGACTGGCCTGTGCCAGAGGGCAGGATTGGCACACCCCGCAGGGTGGGGTGGCTTGCTTGGAGATTGGCCTGACTCTGTCCCTTATGAGTATATGCTTTACACACATTGTGCTGGCTTTGTTATGGGAGTGCAGGAGCAGCCCACTGTGCGGGCTTAAGGCAACACTCCCATCCAGGACTGGCGTGTCTCAAAGCCATGCTCCTGTCTGAGACAGTGCACACTCAAAGCTGCCCACCTCACCAAGGGAAGCAAGCAGGGCACCGGGGCATGGCAGGAGCTCTCCTCCACTTCCCCATCCCTGCCCCCCTCACCAGAGAGGGGCAGAGATGACCACCCAAAGTTGCTTGCCATGGGGCCGTGGAAGGACAGAGGCTTGGCGGAGTGCCACATCAGAGTCTTGGGGCAGCACTAGACCCCTGCCGCGGCCCTTTGCATTCTCAGGGCAGCACTGAGCAAGCTCTGCCGCCCTGTGCAGTTTTGGGGCTTCACTGAGCAAGCTCTGCCATCCTGTGCAGTCTTGGGACCGGACTGAGCAACTACTGCTACCCAGGGTGGCCCCAGGAAGACATGCCTGCTTCGCCAGAGGAGGTAAGGGGCAGATGAGACCCTCCTGTATTAGAGCATGGCAGCAACCTTCCCTCTGATCCCCCATCCCTGCCTGCCACGCCAGGGATGGGCAGAAGAGAGCCTCTTCACTCCCCTGTCTGGTCGCTCGTTGTGGTGAGGTGCCGAGAATAATCCCCACGCTCCGGGGCTGAGAGGGGTGATGTGATGGGTGTGACTTAGTTCCATATGTATGATTTGCTGCTCTTCATGGAACCTGGCTTTTGTGGCATTCCCCTGGTTCCAATCCACCACGAAATTACAGGAATTACTGTAGGTTTTAGGCAATCTGAATCACCCTGTATTGATTGCTAGTGCTAGCCTATTTGCTGCTGTCCAACCTACTCTGTTAGTCCTGTCATCTGTCTGTGTTTTATAGTGGCCAAGCTTATAGGCTGCATTTGTTAGAGCTCTCTCTTAAGTGGAATCTGTGGATGATTTTAGGAAAATTTGTCTACACAGGTTTAGCAGTCAGCAACACAGTTTGTTTCCAGAGCATTGAATATGCATATTTTTCCTTTTTTTTTCCTCAGGTTTGGCCTATGTAATACTAAGTTTTCTTATTGCCTCAGTTTGTGTGGTGTTTTCTTGTCCTGGACATGATTCTTTTGTTCAGTGTAAAAAAGATGTGTAAGCAGGCATCAGAAGTTTGGACTTCTACCTCTGGAAAAGTGCTTTATATGTTTTGTGTTGTCACAGGTGTTACAACTGGTTCACTCCTGGACAAATTATTAAAAGATTTAATGCACACACCCAAATTAAACTTAACTGTGTACAAAACTTATTTTAATTATCTTAACAGTGTGTGATGCTTTGTACACCGCCAGTGCTGCATCTACACAAAGATTTTCTGTGTTGTTTGGTCGTTTCTGCAGCAGAACCTGCCTTGGAGCCTCTGAGATAGCAAAAGCCTCAACCCATTATGTTAATTAACATACTGAAGCATATAAGGAAGGCTTATAAGTTGGCCTAGGGATCGTAGGAACTTCCTGGAGGCTCTTGTATAAATCCATATATAGAGCTATAAAATCAGAGAAAAACTGAGTTTAGAAGAGTCCTCTGGAGGCGAACAGGTCCTATACCTCTGCTCAAAGTGATGTCAAATAGAGCTGGTGGCTCAGCGCCTTGTCTAGATGAGCTTTGAATATCTCCAGCGATAGAGACCGCACAGCCTCTTTGGTCAAGCTGTTGCAGTGTGTGACCACCTTGTCTACTCACCATCTTGTCAGTGGGGATGTTATTGGAGACAATGTTGAAAAATTCTGGAATGTCTCTGCATACTGCCCTTCCAGCATATATTGGGGTGTGTCAAGTCCCCACTGAGGATCAGGGATTGCAAAGACAATGGTTATTCCAGTTGTTGGAAGAAAGATTTATCAGTTTCTTCCTCACCAGAACATATACAGCAGATATCTGCCACAATGTTATTCAGCCTTCTAATTCTAATACAAATGTTCTCAACTGGATCATTAGCCATCCTAAGGAAAAGTGTTCTACTGTGTTTCACTTTGAAGGACAACTGTCCATCCAGCCCTCCTGGCTTGTTATTCCTAAAGAACATTTATCCATCCATTCATTTCAGCTATCCCACCACACTTCCTCGTTAGACTGTGTTCCCGTAACTGCACACAGAGCTCTAATTTTTCCTGTTTTATTGTCATGCTGCATACCTTAGAGAACAGGCACTTCAAATTGGCACCTACTCCTGCTGTGAGAGCTTCTGCCACAAATCTGTTCTCTTTGCACTTCCTTATCTGTACACATACACTTGAGCTGAGCCACTTCCCAAACTGTTTTGTCATTCCTGACATCTCTCTTGTCCACTACAGACTGGACCTTTTGCTTCTCAGGTGGGTCCGCCACTTGAGTATGTGTTGTTAACTCCCTCTCTCATCATTCGTAGTTGTAATGGAGCAATTTGAAACACATGCTAAAGTTCCTTGTGAAGTTTGTTGTAGGCTGAGGAAAACAGATGATGCAATATGTGATTATATATAGAGAGAGATCTAATAAGTTAATCAGATTAGATATAGGGGTCTCATGAATTAGAGATATTTCTAAACGTACAGTGGGACACTAATTACTTCTGCCTAGCCAGAAAACTAAAACTATAAAGTATTCTTGGAGGCATATTAGATTAAATATTAGGAAGAAAATCTTTACTGTAACAGGCACAGGAACAGGTTGCTTAGTAAGGTTCTGGACTCCCCATCCCTGGAAGTGTGCAAGGCCAGGTTGGATGGTGCTCTGAGTAATCTCGTCAAGTGGAAGGTCCCCTGCCCATTGACTGCGGGGTTAGAACTAGATCATCTTTAAGGTCACTTTCAACTCAGACCATTCTGTGATTCCAGCATTCATAATTACCTGTCTTTCCTTATTTCTTTAGTTTTAATGGTAAATTTGAAATTCAAAATTAAGTAATGCTGGATATCCAGGCACTTGACTGAAAAGATCAGGGTCACAAAAAGAACCAGTGCAATAAGAAATGGCAGAACATTGCCTGTTTTCAGCAAATGCAGTGTATCAACAGAAGAAAATAAAACAAACAAGCATTCACCAGCTGAACTTACATCCCAGAAAATCTAAAAGGAATTTGCCAGAAGAAATACATGAAGTCCTCTAGACATTTGACACACACGGACTGCTGAAAGCAGAACTTTGACTCATAAGTAGCCAAAGGCACCCGGACTGTCATCTGCTTCAGTAAAGAAAAAACAATAAACAGTAAAATTAAAAAATAGTCCTAAGTAAATGTAGGAAGCCCAAGGTGTCCACAAGCCTGTGAAATAGTTATTCTGACATAGCCTCCAAAGCTGAATTATTTGGCTTTGTTCCAGGACTTCTTCCCTACTGCTTCCTTTCATACAGCCTCATCCAGCTTAGGGAAAACCATAAAAACTGAAAAGAAAAACCTAACAAAGCTTGAAATCAAATAAGACAATAATCCCTTATTAAGGATCATTTGTTTAAGATGCTTTCATATGGGGAAAACTACTGATATCCCTCTTTTCTTTTCCACCCAGAGCGAACTATGTTTCTAGTACTTAGATTTTTATTTTCAGATTTTTTAATTCTTCCTTACAAGAGCTGTACTACTGCATTTTGTTAAAGTGCAATTTTTTCCCACTGTTAGAAGATGTAGCAAGAAAATAACTCTTAATCCAAATCTGCCAGTAAATATGGCAAATTAACTATTCCTGGAAGGCAAATAAGTTGTAAAACTTGCAGACTGATCAAGGTAAATAAATAATGGTCACTTTGAACTATCCATCATGTAGGTCAGTTGGAATGCACCAGAAAACCTGCCTTTAAAAGTAAAAGTAATTTTTGGCTTATTTTAATTTTTCCAATAGGTATGAAATTATTTCAAATTCAGCAAAGTCATGGTTTCTGTAGAATCATAGATTTATGTAAGTTGGAAGGGACCTCCAAGGGTCACCGTGTCCAACTTCTAGCTCACCATGGATCAATTTAATGTAGGTTGCTAAGGTACTTGCTGTGTTTTGAATATATTCCAGGGATGGAGATAGTTACTCTGTCTGGGTACCCTTTCTGTGTTTGACCTCTCTTACTGTGAAAAATCTTTTCATTAAGCAAACCATTGCAATAGCATGTTTTCTAGTCAACTGAAAACTTTAATTTCTTTTCTAATTTTTCTTCAATAGAGTTCATCTCCAAATGTGGAATCCAGCTTTTGGGCACACTATAGAAGTGTCAACTACATTGGAAATATCTTTTTAAACAGGACACTTCTATTTTTACTG
Source organism: Pitta sordida (assembly GCA_013390025.1). Lineage (NCBI taxonomy): Eukaryota > Metazoa > Chordata > Aves > Passeriformes > Pittidae > Pitta > Pitta sordida. The sequence continues at coordinate 70,365 of WEKX01028187.1, forward strand.
CCCCCTATAATTGTAGATAAATCATTAGGGAATTTTTCTGCAGAGATTTCTGCACCTGACTTGATTTCAACTCAATAAAAAAGAATTGTTATTCTATATTTGTGCATTTGGTTGTTTTCACCTTTAATATTTTGCACTTGCTTTTATTTAATTGCATCGCACCTAGATAATACATATATTGAATTTCTCTTGGTAATTTTGAACTCTAGTTGGGGTCCAGTTCAGTATCATCTGTAAACCTAAGCAATAAGTTATTTCTTGCTGAAAATTCTGGGGTTCGTTTGGTGTGTTGTTAAAATTAGTCAGCCTGGAAAATGGGGGTGGGGGATGTGTGAAACGTGCTGATTTAATTTGTCTTTTCTTCTCACCATACAAATATGTATATTCTAACTGACCATATTTTAAATTATTTTTCCCCAAGGCAAGTCTGTGATGGTAACTGGTAATTGATGTCTCTGTCTTTATGTCAACCTATGAGCTTTCTGTTAATATGTTCTCCTTCTTCCTTGTTAGCTTTCCTTCTAGCATTTGCATCAGTGGTCAAAGAGGAAATACATTAGAGAACATTTGTATAGGTTTCAACTCTATGTTGAATGTCGTCTAGTGTTAGATGTCAGATACAAGTGCTAAAATTAGTTGTTTGTACGACTTTACAAATATTCAGCTGGTATTCCAGACCTTACCTGCCTAGATCCAAAGCTAGATAGACACATCTCTAGGATGCAGATAGTGTTGGAAGTAAATCCTTCTGTTCTGAAGCAAGTTGTTATGAAACCATCCTCAAAGCAGAAAGTCATTGGGTATAGGATACGATAGATTTACATACAACAAATTGTATCTGATTAATTCCAGTATGTTTCTTAATACCAGCAAAAAAATGTCCCTTTTACTCATAAATCCCAGTACCATACATTAAGATAGCAATAATCCTTGCGTGAGAAGAAAACAGTGTCTGGAGACAGATGATTTGGTGTTTGTGTATCTGGCAAATGATGAATTTAACAAAATGCTAGAAGATGCAGGTCTGTTACAAATGACTTATAAAATGATAGTCTGCTACTAAAAAGAACACTTGGAATGTATGGACATGCAACATTAGAAAATATCTTCAGGATTTGGTATAGAAAATATCTTCAGGATTTGGTATCAACAGAACTAGAAATCTAGTTGAAAAGAGTTGTGAATTCAATCATATTTAAAAGTTGGATAACATTTATTTATTTAACGATTTTAGTTTTCAGCCCTTGCTTGATTGTAAAGTGTTTGATCTTTATAATACCAATTTTATCTATGCATTATTTCAAGGTTCACTATGACTTTGGGCTTAGAAATATCCTGTCTGTTTTAAGAACACTTGGAGCAGTGAAAAGATCTAATCCCCAAGAGCCAGAGAAAACTGTTGTGATGAGAGTTCTGCGAGACATGAACCTCTCCAAACTGGTACTGTAACACTGGTGACTTGTCCCAAAAGAGTATTTTGTTTGCATTTTTAAGGACATTCATAATGCACTTTGAAAAGCTGTTTTTCTTCAGCAGTTGGATACATTATTTTGCCAGTTTTAGTATGATCTATGAGTGAGTGGAGAATCAGAATACAGTTACTGTTAAGCGCTATCTATCTTTTGAAGAGAGGAAAACGCAACCGAAGCTTAATCTGAAAAAATTGTTGGAAATACCATCAGATCCTAGGAGACCTACCTAGTTCTCTAACTAGCTCTTGTTTTTAATTTTTTCTGCCCTAAGGAGAGAAGGGAAAAATACATTGTATTAACTTTTAATAATGTTATCAAAGATCCTTCTTAGTCCAAAATTATGCATTTCTTGGCAGGCTCTTGCCTTTTCAGAACATCATACAAATTGCAGTAAGTGAGGTAATTGGAAGCAGCTAATGCCTACTTGTATAGTCTAATGTCTTTTGATAATACTATTTAAAGTATTCACCTCTCTTTTTATTGCTGTAATTAAAAGGTTATAGCATGTCTAGACTATGTGCATTTACCTCAGCAGTTTTGTGATGGAGTCAATTACTCTTTTTCTGATGTTAATCTATTCAGAGCAGTGTATGTATTCAAACCTATAGCAATGGTTCAGTGATTTACAGAAGGAAAAAACTACATGTATAAAAATTCTAGGGCAGAATACTGTTGGAATAAATCTTGCTAGCTTATGTGGCAAACAAAGAAGTGTGTTGAAGACAACTGTATTAAGTTGTTAATATTTCTATAAGCTTTAAGTATTTAATTTAGAAATTACTAGTGATTTTATTGTATGAAATTCACTTCATAAAACTGATGGATAATTTTAATATCTGTTTTGGAAAAGAAAAGATTTTCTATTGCTGTCTTTAAATGGCATGTTCTTGGAGATTGTTTACATCTAATAATAATTTCATTGAATAAATAATGTATTTCCTCCTACTTTATCCATGACAGGTGGATGAAGATGAACCTTTATTTATGAGTCTCATTAATGACCTGTTCCCTGGAATTACCCTGGATAAAGCTGGGTATCCTGAACTGCAGTCAGCCATCCAAAAACAGACAGAGAAAGCAGGGCTTATTCATCATAAACCATGGATACTTAAACTGATTCAGTTGTATGAAACTCAACGAGTCCGACATGGTTAGCATGCTAGATGAGGTTTTGACATTGCATAAAAGCAATATTTTGTATATTATCTGCTATAGAACACAGATTATTTTCATGAAAGATATATTTTAAACTGGAACAGATGTAATTTTTATAGCCTATGCGGCTACTTTGATGGGAAGTTGTTATGACCTTTTCTTAGTGTGTAATGCACACATAGTGAGAGTCTAGCTGTGTTGTATTACGTTTTGATGGGAAATACGAGTGTGGCGTTCAGTGATGGAAATTTCTCTGGGACCATTTCAAATGTATACATTAGAATCCAGAAACAGTGATTTTGTTCAGTGTTCTGAAAACAATCGTTGCCCTCAGACAGAGTTCAGTCATGAAGCTCAAGTTTAATGATAGAGTGAGAATATAATGCTGAGAAGATTACAAAAAAAAATCTCTCAAACCTTTACTTTGATAGATTCTTCCATGCATACCATGTATGCGATATAAGTCCATGTCTTTTCTTTGTGATCACTTCTTGCAATGTATGCTGAGGGGAAGCCTGGTCTCCTGCTGGACCAGAGGACTCCAGCAGTCCCTTCCAACCTCAACTATTATGTGATTTTACGAAAACAGTTTTTTACAGTGCACAAAAGGCTATCAAGTAAAATCTATCCTGTCCTAGGAAGGTTATAAAAAAAAGTAGTAAATCTGGGTTTACAAGTCATAGTTGAATGGAAAAAGCCCCCTCTTTGAAATGTCTCCCATGCTCCTAACCTCTAACAGTTTTTTAGCGTAATCAGGGGAAAATATAAAGGAAATGTAGCTAAAGATTCTCCCTTGTAATTCTCCTATAATGTCTTAATAATGTAATTCTCTTATAATGTCATAATAAAAGAAGAGTAAGCTTAAACTAATGAAACTAGTAAAAGGAAATATTAATTCACATAGCACAGTCTGATGTGCTGTGCCTCAAAATTTTAATTCAGATTATTATTTAGACTAAAGGACTATTTAATGCTGCGTGGAGTTAGTAATTTACATCCAGATTGCTGGATTCAGTATTGCATTTGAAACCACAACAACAGTTTCTGGATAGGAACCATGGAAGTTTTAGTAAGTTCAGTCATGATTAAATGCGTTTCTTGTTAGAAGAACCTGTTTGATCTGTGAGACACCACAGATCTGCTGTTCCTCAAAAATCTTCAGGATCCACCTTGACACTCCTATTACATGCCCCTTCGCTCTGCACATCTCTACTATTCCCAGGTTATGCAGTTCCAATTGACCGAAGAGGTGGCTGCTCAAGCCTTTCTATGACAGAAGTTATTGCATGGAGGGAAAAATATTCTTTTCCTGACTTCCGTTTGTCCTACTCATGGACACTTGGATTTATGGAGAGGTTACTCTGGGATTTCAAATAATGAAGAAAAAAATCCGTAAACCACATGACTTCTCTTATTTTAAATAGAGTCAGTATGTGCACATGAAATGCATGTGCACACACACATTGTCACACAAACACACATCCAGACACATAGACACAGACAGACACACACTTGCTTGGATATTCGGTGCATGGATCCTGAAATCTGTGTGGTGTAGCAGTTGTGGTTGAAATACCAGTAAAACCAGGAGAAAGGCCACTCTGCTAACACTGAAGAGTGTGTATTAGATTTTCCCATATGTACCGTATGGCATGTGTGATTTTCTGGGTTCTCATGTTGTTCTGGGAAACTTCTGACTCCCTTTAGTCTTAGAGAAAACATCAAACAATCTGGATTGTGCTGGACTAAGCTTGTATCTTGGTTTTGTGACTGTTCCTTTGATACCTTTTGAAGGCATTTTGAAAGCCAGATAAGGATTATATTGTCCAGTTGCCTTTAGGGTTAGCAGGATTTATCTAGCTCCCTTATATGACTTTGGAAGACTCAGTTTGGATGTCCTCTCTGATTCTGGACAGATTCTGGGCCTCTTGAATAGATGATTCAAAAAACATAACTAAAAAATATAAACTCTAGGCTCAATTTGTTGTTGAAGACGTGATTTATTTTCCTTGGGCAATATATGTATACACTGATAAAATTAAGTGTGGTTGCTGTTAACTGGTTTTATGTAAGAAACATGTATTAAAATGCCAACATAGATGGAAGCAGGTGCTTATTTTTTTACTTTTGCTTCAAGAATTATATACTTGATTTTGTGTATAATTCTCATAAAATATACTCATTCTCATTAAGTATATTTAGAAATTACTGGGTTTGTGTGCCATCAGTCATGTCAATGTCATTGCATGCAAATATCAAAAAGCAGTTGTGTTTTCCCATTAGAAAAAGGGAAAGA
>WEKX01028187.1:78163-124646 GCA_013390025.1 Pitta sordida
TTTTTTTTTGCTTTTGACTTTTCTAAAAGAATTATTTATGTCTTCGCAATCTTTCAATATTGTTAACTTTTGATTTCCTCAATATCTGTGCAGTAAATGTAACTCCACTCCCCTCTGCTTGCCCCTGCTAGTTTACTTGTATAATTGGTACTGAATTTTGCAGGACTTTCTCCTGTAATATTTTTCATTGCCATTGCATTTTAAAAAATGTAGTTTTTCATGAACTTTGAGTGATATTCCGGAAGCTTTTTTACAAATCATGATAAAAGCGATGATTGATATAAGTTTAAAATCCCCTGAATGTCAACAAATGTCTTCTTACAGATATTTTCCATTTCAGTGCCCATTTACTTTAAAACCAATGTTTAACAAGCTATTCATTTTGTTCTACATCCAAACCATAATGATATGACATAGTATTTACTGCAGCAGCAAGAGAAACAATTCTGATAATGAATTTTAAAAGATGCTTCCAAAGTAATGTGTATGTGGGTCAATGTACTTCTTTGCCACAATTCTATTTATATTTTATGCTATGACTTGCTCTGAAAACATACTAACAACGTTTAAAATGCCTAAGCCTGAAGCAATAGCAATAAAGTCCAGAAAAATATGTATTTTATTAGATTGAGAGATGAAAATGCAGTGAAATATGAAGTTAGTTTGGTGCTGAAGGCTGCATTTAGAACTATCAAAATGTAAATGAAAGCTGTCATGCTGGCAGTTTTGTTTCACTTTTAATATGCTGTCTTTTCTTCTCAAACAAAAAAAGCAATAGAAGTGAATTTACAGATGAGAGTAGCACTATTTTTGTGTTCACGTATCTGTTTTTATAGTTATTATCTTCTCCTACCAAAAAAAATTTCTTTTTGAAATAAAGTGCATCAGCTGTGGTAGTCAAACCCCAAATACCAAGACTGGTGAATGTAATGCTAATATTAAGAAAAGCATTGATATGAGCATCTTACAAATATCTGACTTTTTAAAGAAAATTAAGATCAGGCTATAGGTGGAAATATAGTAATTGAGGAGACTCAGTCTTTCAGTATACATACATTGAAAGCAATCTAAATTCAACCAAAATAGTTGTAAGACAGCAGCTATAGTAGTTCCTATGTGCTTATGGAACCCTCTGTTTATGCTAATTTAAATAATATTTTTCATTGAAAGTCTTTATGTTGGATAAAATTGTTAATAAAGGTACAGCAAGCAGCAGTAATGCAGAGGGAAACAGCAGAGCATAATAGTTGTGTATCAGTGGGACAAATATATTTTAATCTTTTAATGCATGTTACAAATTGCACGGTAAATCATCAGCTTTCATATAATAAAATAACCAGTCAGGAAGCAGAGACCAAAGACAAGAATAAATTAAAAAACCCCAACCCAAAATACAAAAGACAACCCTCCCCCCACCAACCCTTTCCCCCTGAAACCAACTCTATTTTGATTTAAGATTATTTTAGAGTCCTTTCTATTTCTGCAGGATTTTTTTAAAGCAATGATTGAGTGGATTGGACTTTCACCTTTCTTGTCAGCAGCATTTCCTGCTTAGCAGTAATTTCAAGTAAACTCCCATCCCTATAAAAAAGTTTCTATTCTCTTAATCTTAGATACACTACTACCAATTACTTGTCTGTGAATGATGCTGCTACCTGTAAGCAACAGAATTAATTAGCTAATGGAAGTAATTCTCTGAGACAGTTTCAAAGAACTGAAATAATTAAACTAATTACCTGAGTGGTGTTATTGAGTTTGTCTGCAAAGTGTGAAACTCAAACCAGTGATGGATGCTGTGTGAGTAACATAAGTTTCAGCATGTTTGTGTATTGTTTAAATGAAAAAATTCTAATAGGAACTTAAGTTTCAGTTGTGATTAATTCCCCCTTCCACATCTCACACTAATCCAATTTGTGTAAAGGCTGGTATTTCCCCTGGAGCATAGAGGTGAATATATAATCCAAAGGGTTTATTAACTTTAATATTTAAATGTTGATGTTAAAGTTAATATAACAAATATTAATAACTTTACATTATTGAGGTTTTCTTGTGCTTGTCTAAATCTTTAGAATATGTTACTAACATCCTGTCCTGAAGAATATTCTACAGTCCAGTGAGTTCCATAGTGATTGCACTCTGTGCAAAAGGATCTTTTTTTCATATGATTTTTTAGCATCTGACAATTTTTCAGTCTCCTTGTAAGGGTAGCAAATTCCTGATCCAAATTCTTCACAATGTATGTGTATTTGTCATGATCCAACTAATTTTTCCAGTCCCTCTGCCTGAACAATTCATGTAATTTCATTCATGCAGTTTTCTATCTTGACCTTGCATCCTTTTCTTCATCCATGTATTGTTTTAAAAATTGTAGTAGTAATAAAACACTACCATATATGGAACTGATTTTTTTTTTCATAAACTTGAAGAAAAAAAATTACAGAAACCTCATTGGAATCATAAGAGCCATAAAACTACTTCTGGTGGAAATCGGGCTCTTGGTACTACTGAATACTTTAATGCATGAAATGTTTTTATTCTGTGTGTGTCAAATCAATTATTAAACAATTTACAGTGCCCTATGAGACATCTAGTCTATTTTACAGATGAAGAAGCTGAATCTCAGTGAGATTTAAGTCCAAATTCTAAAAGTCTTTAGACTATAATTTCCTACCCTGCTTGTGGGCACTCCCTTGTGGCGCCCCACAGCCTGCACAGTTACACAACTGAGCACCCTATGTACTGTTACAGGCATTTCTAAGGGAAAGCCACAAAAAGCTGCACACAGAGGTGCAAGTTCTTTTGCTAAGTAAAAACAAATAACAAAAAAGCAACCTGATAGGATGAGTGGCATCCCTGCCCCTTGTGGGGTGATGGAACTAGATGAGAATACTGTGTCCAGTTCTGGGCTCCTCAGTTTAAAAGGGATGTTGAGATCCTTGAGCGTGTCTAGAGAAGGGCGACAAAGATGGTGAAGCGGCTGGAACACAAGCCCTATGAGGAGCGACTGAGAGAGCTGGGGTTGTTCAGTCTGGAGAAGAGGAGGCTGAGGGGAGACCTTATCGCTCTCTACAACTACCTGAAAGGGAGTTGTAGCCAGCTGGGTGTTGGTCTCTTCTCTCTGGCTACAAGTGATAGAATGAGAGGACACAGTCTTAAACTGCGCCAGAGGAGATTTAGACTGGACATTAGAAGGAACTTTTCAACAGAAAGGTTGATCTCTCAGTGGAATGGGCTGCCCAAGGAGGTGGTGGAGTCACTGTCCCTAGAGGTCTTTAAGAAAATGTTGGATGATGTACTTCGTGGCATGACCTAGATATTAGGGTAGTGTGTTATAGGTAGGATGGTGTGTTGGTAGCAGTATGGCAACAGGTTAGGTAACAGGTTTGGCTAGGTTAGGTAATAGGTGATAGGTTGGACTTGATGACCTCTATGGTCTTTTCCAACCTTACTGATTCTGTGATTCTGTGAGATTTAAGGCCCCCTTAAGACCCAATCCATTCTGTGATTCTGTGTATGCCCATATTGTCTTTTTAAACAACTTATCCACGATGTCTTTTTGAACCAGTTATCCATGACTCCTACTCTAGATGAAGATGCTTATGAGAGTTTTTCATATTATATATTTTTCACATTATATATTTTTATTGTCTGTGTTACCTGGTATTCTCTTGAGATAGAAAATCTTGATTCAGTCTCCATGCCAATAAATATCATCATAGGGTTTGGAGAACTTTCATGGCAAAAGTTAAACTAAAAATGGAAACAAAACTTGTGAGTATGTGGGTAAATAGCTCAGTGATTTTAAAAAAAATATCTAGGTATCACATCTTTGAGTGATCAAATGTCTTTATTGTCTAAGCTTTCTCCCTGGCAGGACACAACTGGTATAAATGGAATTCCTCCCAAATTGCTATCTCCCGTAGTGTACCTGTTGTATAATTCTCAGAATGAGTGGGCATTGTTGATTTCCAAAGATTATGAAGGCAAATGAGACCCATAGGGAGGGAAGGATATTAAAAATTGTTAAATGTAGGTGGAAATAGGTTATAATTTACATTAGTCAATACTGTGGATGGCGGTTGATATTTTAAACAAATTCTGCACTACAAATCTCAGAGAGGACTTCACATCAATTTGCAACTTTGCTCAAGATAATGTGGAACACTTGACGAAGCAGGCATGGTAGCCATCACTATGAAGAAACCTGAGGAAAATCCAAATTCCATTAAAATCAAACCCAAAATTCCCTTTGGATCCCGCCAGGGTTTTATGGGAAAATGAGAGTATCGCTTTCAAGAAGGACAAGTACATTATGATGTGGTCAAAATAGATCAGAGATAGAAATTTATAGTGGTGAGATTGTGCACTGGACTCGATGATCCTTGAGGGTCCCTTCCAACCTGGTATATTCTATGATTATATATATGTGTGTGTGTGTGTGTGTGTGTGTGTGTGTGTGTGTGTGTGTGTATATATATATATACACACACATACCATTGCACCAATTCGAGCACTTTTATCTTCCTGTTACAAAAATGGCAATTGTAGATTAAAATCTTCATTAGACATCAAAAATGGCAGATTCCTGATGTAACAGAAAAACAGTCTTCAAATTACTCTTCGGGAAATTAGCATATGGAGCTTATATGAATAGTACTGCTGACCCTGGTACATCAAAGTTATTTTTCTATTATGTTATTGTTAGAAAAATCATGGTCTAAGCCTGAATATTTATAATCCCAGAAATAGGGAAAAACGTTATTTGGATTAAAGTTTAGAATATATTTGAAGTTAAGAAATTGGTCTAATCTAAGAATAAATCACACCATTGAAACTAGTAAATGGAATCTTTAAATTAAGTTTTTTCTTTCCAGGATGTGATGGATTTTGTTTTCTCTGCTGTGACACCAAAAATGTCGATTTTAGAATGTATGTACATCAAACAAGCTATTGACCTCCTACAGGTAGATAGAGCATTCCATTTTTCTCTGTCTTATTCTGCTATCTGTGATGGGACATTTTTCTAGGAGGGCAGTAGTTATATATTCCATTTGATTTGCAGGGCTTACTGTCTGACCGAGATGAGAAGCAGCTCAGTGAGGAACATCTTGCTCGCTTGTTCATTTTCACTGTGATGTGGTCAGCCGGAGCTCTTTTGGAACCAGATGACAAGCTGAAAATGGAACTGTTCCTACGGAAGCACTCTGCAGTGAAAGATCTACCAGCTGTGAATGGAGAAGAAACCATGTTTGATTTTTGTATTGATGTCTATGGCCAGTGGGAGCATTGGTCAAAGAAGGTTTGTATGCTGTCACATGCTAAGCTTTCTTAATGAGTATACAAAATACATTTAGTTAGAGGCATGTTATTTTAATATTTCAAACTCTACATAATTTGGTTAGGAAGATTAACCCTACAAAATGTTTGAGACTTTCTTTTTTTGAAAAATGTTTTGCTTTTCTCCATAAATATCTTTGGCAGAGAATAGAAACAGTTATTTGAAATAGCTTTGGAGGTGAAGCAGAGATGATCTTAGTTTTGCCTACTGTCTACTGCCCTATGGTTTAAGAATGCCTAACAAGGAAAGCTTTTATCATGTACTAAAGAATAGTGAAATGACAATATCCTGAAAACATCCTTTCAGAAAAGCTTGTCAAGGTACTGATTGATTATAAATGTATGCTTGGCTTTCAGGAAAAATGTTTTGCTAATGTAAATCTTTAAAGTACATTTGATTTTGTGTTCTGATGAAAAGTGACTGCATGGACAGGTAGAAATTCACAAACTTTATACATCTTTCTTATGCAGGTCCCTGAATATATTTATCCTAAAGATTCTGTACCAGAATATACTTCCATTCTAGTTCCAAACGTAGACAGTGTCCGAACAGACTTTCTAATGCACACTATCATGAGACAAGGAAAAGCTGTTCTGCTAATTGGCGAACAGGGAACAGCAAAAACAGTTATGATTAAGGTAGGTGGAATGGGAAAAGCTATGTAATATATTTGTATGATAACATTGCAATAATTGACATTGGCACAAATGTTAATTTGAAATGTTAGAGTAGTTTGACTTGTCTTCAGATTACATACTAGTATTCTTACTGAGGCATTTTGCCAGTACTCACATGGACTACACTCAAAAAACTCTACACTTTCATATAAGGGGTTCTTTTAAACTTTGCTAACTATGCCCACAACCTCATGTGATAAATTCTCCTTCATATGCTTTCTTTTGAGAAGTCAAACTGGAAATTTTGCTAAGCAAATATTGACCCTTGGAGGATTTTTTATTTTCCTGTGCTTTTTCAATGGTGCCATGTGCGAACCAATCATTTGTACACTCTTGTTGCACAGCCTTTCTTCACAAGCCAAACAGAAAAAGAAGAAAAAAAAAACTTCCTTCGTTACTCAGGGTGGTTTTCAGAGGGTAAATTTATGGTTTATTATCTGCTCTTTCAATTTTATCACTGAAAATGACATATTGTTCTTTCTATAGAAGAAAATAACTACAGGATTTCTAGTAAATTAAGAAATATGTAATTTTTCTGTTATAAAATGGTGCAGGTTAAACATATGACACTTAGAAAAATTAGTGACTTTCTACAGAAAGGTCAGTAATCAAAAAGTTGAAGAAACCTAGATGTCGCACCAAAGTTGGCATCTCTTACTTGAAAAAATGTAAGTGTAATGTTTTTCGACATGGTATCCGCGTTTTCCAGGGGACTCCATAGACCTTTGATCAATGAGAGGTAGCTAAATAAAACTGATCTACTGTTGGGATAGCTGGATTTGGTCTACAGGCATCTGTACCTGCAATGGAGGATTTGCAGAGGTCTTGAAACTGAAAATAGCTGAAAAGTGCTGGCCTAAACTGACCTTTGACTTTCTTAAAATCTGGAGTCATTTTGTGTCCCCCAGCCATGTGCTTTCTGAGCCCTGACATAAAACAAGTTGTGCCCATGCCAGCAGCCATTAATACTACTTTTTTCATCTTAGCGGTCTATGCCAACATGCATACCGGTGTAATGTCAACTTCTGTTCCTGGCACCAGCTGGGGAACTATTTTAGCAGACTGAAGAGGCGGGGTCTGGGTGGTGGTCTTGGTATTCCACATACTGGATTTTGTCCAGATACTGGTAACCTTCAGCTGCCATTCCTGTCCCTAAAAATAATTGGAGCTGATTCTTGGGAGTTGCTTACCCTGAGTCTATGTTATAGAGCAGAGTATGTTCCCTACCCAAGAGCACATAATGCCAGTAGATATTTAATCTTATTTAAGATTAGGAGTGTGTATTAGCTGCCCTCACAACTGTTCTCTTGCTTCACTTCTGTAGAATTTTGCTTTACTTACTTTGTGAAAAAGAAATTTCCAGATATAAGCAGTTGTTTTCATGAAAAAGTAAAAAGGTTTTATTCAGGTAGTAATCTGAATTAATATGATCTTGAGAAAGGCATCAGTATACCTCAAAATCAAGAAGTTATAATGGAATGCTAATTTGTGCCCTTTATTCTCTGTACTATTGACAAATCGCAAAAATTAAAAAAATTAATATGAATCTTGTGTAAGACAGTTAAAAATTCTCTGACAGCTTAACAAAAATAAGCTCATTCAACAACTTGTTTTTCAAAGATAATTCTCATTTATGTTCTATACAATATTACAGTTACTACATAAACATTCTTAAATGCCATAATGAATAAAACAAAAGCATGTTGTTTGAATGTTTGAGAATTCCTAGTTGCAATGGCTTGGTTTTGCCCAGCTGCAGACCCCTACACAGCTGTTGGTTCTCTCCCCTTCCTCGACAGCACAGGAGTTGAGGTAAAGACAGGGAGATCCCAACTCACGAGTTACTGTCATGGGAAAAACATTCGACTTGGGGAATGCTTTTAAAATTTATTTCTAATTAAAAGTTGAACTGGATGTTGAAAAACAAAGAGAATGCTATAGCACCCTCTGCTCATCCCTCTCTTCTTCCCAGGCTCACCTCCACTTCTTCGTCCCTTACACCTCTACCTCCTCCCCACAGAGCAGTGCAGGAGGATGGGGAATGGGTCTGCAATCAATCTATAACAGCTCCATTCTGCCTCTCCTTTGTCATAACGTTGCACCCTCCTCCTACATGCGGACCCTTCCATGGGAAGCAGTCCATACCAGGGTTGCAGTTCTTCATGAGTTATTTCGGTGTGGGTCCCCTATGGGGTCACAAGTCCTGCAAACAAACCTGCTCCAGCATGAGTGCCTCTCCCATGGGTTTGCAGGTTCTGACAGGTTCCTGCTCCAGCATGGGCTTTCCATAGGATCACAGCCTCCTTCAGGTGTTCATCCGCTCTAGCGTGGGGATCTCCATGGGTTGCAGGTGGATATCTGCTCCCCTGTGGACCTCCATGGACAACCTGCCTCACCATGGTCTGCACCACAGGCTGCAGGGGAATTTTTGCTGCCTTTCCTTCTACTCTCACCTTGGTGTCTGCAGGGCTGTTTCTCTCACATCTCTTTTTCCAAATTCCAGACAGCATTTTGCCTTCTCTCACACAGACAGAAAGTCTCCAATGGGTCTCCTGGAAGTGGCTGGAACAAGTTGTGGCTGGCATGGGGAAGCCCCGTCCTCTTCTCGCAAGGGGCTGCCCCACAGCCCCTGGTACCAGCACCTGGGCATCTGCCCCTGATACATTAGCTTTGTACAAATTGTTGGACCTCAAAGGAGAGGCAGTGCCCTGCACCAAACCCTCTGTCAAGAGTATTCACCAACACTGGGTGTTGTGTATAGATTACATGTGTAGACTGTAATTTGTGTGAGGTCTGAGGAAAACATATTTCTGAAGGGCACATTTTCTTAGACTGTGATCATTGTATCAACAAAATTAACAGTTTAACAATATTCACCTAAATATTTTGAGGGTATTTAGCTGTTTCTTCCTTTCTGTTGTTACGCAGTGTGTGTCTCACTGAAGTTGTTCTTAGAACAGTTCATCAGCAATAATACAGATTTATTTTTCTGAGGTACCAAAATGTGAACATTTCTAGCCAACACTCTTATACAGATAAGAATTTAAATGGTATTCAACCTTGTCATAATTTCAGAAGTATTGAATCTTTAAAAATAAATAATATTGGAAATAATGGAATTTTCAGTATTATTTCTATGCCCCAGGACTTTTTCTAAACAAAGTATTTCCCATGCTATATATATCTATCTATATCTATATCTATATCCCTTGGTGTGACTCCAGGGCTACACATTTTTATTATGAATCCTCACTAAATATGAAGAGTAAAACTTTGTTTCTTTAGGGCATCCTCAGTAGCTGTGGGAATTGTACATATTCATAAAATTCCTAGGATTCCTTTCTACATTAAGAGAACATAACTACCAGTAAATGTGACATAATGTGGTTTAATTTTAAACTACTATTCTTTTACACCGCTTTCGTTGTAAGATATGGTGCTGTAGTGTAAACCTGAAGAGATTTGTTTTTTCACTTGTTCCTTGCAGTATGCTGTAATAGATCATCACTAACAGCTTGAATTTAGAAAAAAACTTGAGTTGGCACATATTCTCTTCTTGTAACACTTACTGAAGCCTATTAAAAGCTTATAAATTTTAATACTTAGAAATTCTATACAAAACATTAACTGACAGTTTGAATTTCAAGTTGCAGATGGTACATTTAGCTTAAATAAACTGAGTTTTGAGATTTTGAACTTAATAGCAGGACTGAGATTTTTGCAGGGCTGATGAGTATCTGTGACTCCTTTTGGCTGCGCTTAAAATTGATTTATCTTGCAGAATTATACAAGCAAGTATGATCCTGATGTTCACTTGACCAAATGCCTAAACTTTTCCTCTGCAACTCTGCCAAATATGTTCCAAAGGAGCATAGAAAGTTACACAGATAAAAGAATGGGCACCACATACGGTCCTCCAGCCGGGAAGAAAATGACTGTCTTTATTGACGACATCAATATGCCAGTGATTAATGAGTGGGGTGATCAGGTAAAAGGAGAATATTAATATTTGAGAATTGGTGGTCTTACCACTGTTGCTGATGAAAATACTGATCCGCGGGCTGTGAAAATGTGACAGTTTAGGAAAAAGGTGTCATAATATGGACTAGACCTGAAACCAATTTCCCTAAGCCAGTTTTTGACCAGACTAATAAGCTGTCATTCCCAAAAGATCAGGGACAGTGTCAAGCCACTTGATGGCATCACTGTAACTTTTAAATCTTTTGGTTTGGTTACAGGCAGAGCTAGAAAAATTTCTAAAATAGCAGTCCTTGGAACCAGTCTGGGAAAGGTAGCATGCAAACACAAGAAGAACTCAGAGTTTCTTTCCTCCTTTGATCTTCTCTGGAGTTTAAGTTGCAGTTACTATTATGTGAAATCTGAACTAGTGATGAGTCTAGAGAATAAGATTTATGAGGAGTGGTTGAGGGAACTGGGATTGTTGAGCCTTGAGTAAAGAAGTAGAGTAAAGGAGGAGAGTAAAGAAGGAGAGAGAAGGAGTAAAGAATATTTCAGGGGAGACATTATGGCTCTCTACTACTATATGAAAGGAGGCTGTAGCCTGATGGATGTTAATCTCTTCTCCCAGGTAACAAGCAGTAGGACAAGGGGAAATGGCCTCAAGTTGCGCCTGTGGAGGTATAGATTGGATATGAGAGAAAATGTTCTTCAGCAAAAGGGGTGTCAAACATTGGAACTCGCTGCCCAGGGAACTAGTGAAATCACCATCCCTGGAAGTATTTAAAAGTCACGTCAATGTGGCACTTAAGAACACAACTTAGTGGTGGGCTTGACAGTGCTGGGTTAGTGACTGGACTCAATGATCTCAAAGATCCTTTCCAACCTAGACAATTCAATTATCATAGTTGACATTCAAGACTAGCAAACTCTCTTGAGGTATTGATAAGTGAATACTTATAGACCTATACTCTGAAAATCTGATTTAAAATAGTAAAAAATTACAGCTGAGAAGTATGGCTCTGTAATCCTGTTCTCTCATGGCCTCTACATAAGTGTGACTACAATTGTGCTAAATTAAACATTCTTTGTTACTATCTAAGTGCCTGTGTCAATCTGTCTGGACTGAAAATTTAAAGTGCTGAATTTTCTTAAATTGAATCTGGTTGAATGTCTGATGTGATGTTCACAACTACTTAGCACATGAAGGTTAGATGTGGCCAATCCACTCCATCTGAGCACTTGGTTGCCATGTTGCATGTTGAGAACCCTAAAACACTTCTCAATTTTAATTTTTTTCCAATATCTAGATCACCAATGAGATTGTAAGACAGCTGATGGAACAGAAAGGTTTTTACAGCTTGGAAAAGCCAGGAGAATTCACAAATGTGATTGACATCCAGTTTGTAGCAGCTATGATTCACCCTGGGGGAGGTCGGAATGACATCCCACAGCGCCTTAAACGGCAGTTCACCATCTACAACTGCACACTGCCATCTAGTTCCTCTATTGATAAAATATTCCAAACAATAGCTGAAGGTTATTTTTGTGAACAACGACAGTTTCCTGCAGAAGTATGTAAACTGGCTTCAGCATTAGTGTCTACTAGTCGAAAGGTTTGGGAAATGACAAAAGCAAAGGTAAAATCATCTATATTTATTTATTAATTATCATTATCTATTAAGCCCTTGAAATGTCTGACCCAGGCCTTTTGTACTCTTGTGTGTTCATACTTCATATTATGAAACTGCGACCTGTGTGTGTAACTGCTGGCTGATGCCTCTCTTCTAAATTGGTTGCTCTCAGGACCTAGTTAGCTGACAGAAAACACAATCACATACAATGTCTTCTATAGCTGATATAAGAATCACATTATATATGTCTAATATAGTAAACATGACTGATAGGAAGATTGAGAGATCTTCTGGTTGAGCAAACATCAAGAGCAAAAGGAACCAGAAATTAAAAATTAGAGGAATCTTCTGTAAAGATATTTGGGATTGTGAAAAACTTTAAAGATCTGAATTAAAGGAAAGAAGTCAAATTTTGCAGAGAGGGAATCAGATCAAATAAAAAGAAAACTGGTATTTAAACTAGAATTTAGTAATTTCTAAATAGTGACTTTCTCAATTTCAAACAGGTTGTTAAAAATATTTAACTGCAACTCCTAATCAAATTTTGCTTTGAAATAGACAAAAAAGTTACGTACAGAATGAAACTTGAAGAGTACAGTTACAGCATAGAAATGTGTGTCAGATTTGTTTTTCTAATGAGAGAAGTGGAGGGAAACTAGTGGAAAGATAAAGATTTGTTTGATGATATTTTCTAGTCTGGAAAGTTTGGTCAGAATTTCACAAACAACTCACTGTAGCCATAAACTTGGCTTACATAGAGATGTAGAGAGACTTATAGTGAACCTATTGACTAGTCAGTTTTGACCAGTATGTACAGTAGAAATGGTGCTTATTACTGCTTATTTGTTTCCTATAGAGAAAATATAACTTTTGCTAAGTTGGAATTTTTTCCGCAAATATTATTTTCTCGCTTTCCTGCTCTCTTTTATTTTGCTTTATTTTCCTCACCTACTTTCCCTTTTCCTCGTGAACCTTTCCTCATGTGTTCTTGGAAAGGTCAAAAGAGAGTTACAGAAATGATCTGGAAGAAAGGGCAGGAGCAACACCACAGGTTAAACAATGCTGACAATTTTACTGTGTCCTTCAATGACATCATTAACTAACATGTTTTGGGTACTCTTCAGTGCATGTTTTTGGGACTTGAAAGATTCAAAGAAACTCAACTAAAATCTATGTGAAATTAAAGAGCTGGTCATTGCTACTCTAATTTCTTTATTTCTGCTGTTGCCTCTTAAATGCTAAGCATGTATTTCTGCTTTAATACAAGACTCAAGTTTGTGAAAATTTCCATATTCATTTAATACTAAGTAGAAAATACTTTTCTTTAGCAGTTATTTGAATATAGTTTATGACATTTTGTAGATGTTACCAACTCCAGATAAATTTCATTACGTCTTCAATTTACGAGACCTCAGTCGTATTTGGCAAGGAATACTTACAGTTACTTCTGACGTCTGCCAGAGCATCAGTGTTTTGGTAGCCTTGTTCCAACATGAATGCAGACGTGTTATTGCAGACAGGTTCATCAGCCAAAGTGATAAGGACTGGTTTGAAGATATGATGGAAAAGGTAGGCAAATATTGTTTTGGTATTTGCCACAGAAAGAGGGCAATGATGTAGCCTATTACTAAAGCAATCCTTGATGTATTGTTGTAGATTGTTTCTACAGAACATGGTAAAAATCTATTTGAAGATAAATCCACAGAATTATACTTTGTTGATTTCTTGCGTGATGTCCCAGAGACTACTGGAGATGAACCTGATGATGCAGAGTTGAAGGCTTTGAAAATTTATGAGCCTATCTCATCTTTGGATTATTTGGCTGAAAGATTACAGATGTTCATGCAGCAGTATAATGAAACAGTCAGAGGATCAAAGATGGATTTGGTATTTTTCAAGGTATTCCTTCTTGTAATTACATATGTTGATACAGAAGGTGCCTGGTCTTTTACACTTACTGATACTGTACATGGATCTTGTGTGTTTCTATCATGTTATGTTGGAAATACATAGCTCAGAATGGTTATTGTATTGCTATATCCAAAGAGCCTTACAAATGAACAGCCATGCTGCTGCCTCTGTCTACCTTCACTTGCCAAAATTATTCCATCTCTGCAGTTCCTCATCTTCTCTTTCCCCTTCTTTGCATAATACAAAGCTCAACTAATTTGTTTATACAGTGCACATTGTGAATGTTATCTTGTTTTCCTGAAAGTTAGCTCCTTCTCAAAGGTCTTGGTGCACAATGCACTTTCTTCAGCTTCAGACTAGGTGGTTTGGTAGGATTTTAAAGCATTTCAGATTAATTCTCACTCTAAGATAAATACAGCAGTTGAATAAGAAATTTCTATAGTGTACTTGTATATATTTTACTTTTGTTAGCCTATTTATACAGCCTGTAAATAGCTCAGCTAAAACACTAGGAGGGTCCTTTCTACTTTTCCTTCTGTTCCCCAAGGGGCATGCTCTCAGCTCTGCCAGCTGCAAACAGTGGATATGACGATGCTTCATACAGGTAAATTTCTCTTGGGCTAGCCCTGCTGCCCACTGAAGCCAGAGGGAAATCTGCTCTTGATTTTCGTAACTACAGGACTGAGTCTTTGGAACAGGCTTCAGAGAAGTCATCTAGCTGTTCAGAGGTGGTTACTTGGTGGCATGCTTCTAGTTAATTATATATTGTATTTTTTAAATATATCTCTTCGTCCCCTTTTCTCTCAATACACAGGATGCAATCATCCATTTGATTAAAATATCACGGATTATTCGTACTCCACAAGGAAATGCACTGTTGGTGGGTGTGGGTGGATCTGGAAAACAGAGTCTGACCAGACTAGCTTCATATATTGCTGGATACGAGACCTTTCAGATTGCTTTAACAAGGTAACACAATGCAGTGCACATAGAAATTTGTTCCTTAATTTGCCATAGAAATTAATGGCTCAAAATCAACTTGAAGAAATGCAAACCTCTTGAACACTTTATCCCTCATTGTAAACTGCATTTTTCATCAAAAGTATCTGTGCAAATGCACGGTCTGTAAGTGACAGATCCTGGGATTTTGTTTTTCTGACTATGTTATTGACAAGAAATATGTCTTTTCTTCAGCATTTGAGTCTTCAATGCACCTTTGTGAAATCCCACTAAAATACAGTTTTCCACTAAAAATAACATGGAATAATCTTCTGGTGTGTGCTACATAGTAGGTAAATGCTGATGGCCAGGAAAATAATAACTTTCTCTATAGATCCTTGTGTAGCCAGACTGTACTATTACAGCTGCTTCCAAAGACTTCATACTTGATATTGTTGGAATTCAGTAATTTATAGACATTTGAAGGGCTGGGGAGCAACTACTATCTTCCTTCTGTTTTTCTTTTGACATAGGGTTTACTGGGGTAAGCACTGAGAACCAGCAGAGTATGTTTCACTTTGAAAACTATTTAACATACTGAGAAGTATTCCTTAGAGTGATATATCAGGTCTTTGAATAATGTTACGAGGTTTCTCATTAAAGGAAAGGGAAAGCAAGATGCATCACAATCTTTTTCTATGACCCAGAAGCAGAAGGAAAAAAGAGTGGGTACAAAAAAAGGAGGGAAAGAAAAAAAAGAAGACTCAAAGAACAGGGTTCCTAGACTTGCGAGTTTCAAAATGCATCAAATAAGACAAATACGTATTTCAGTCACGAGGAAAGGTTCGTTTGCTGAAGCTAACTGGAAGCAGGCTGAAAGCAGGTAGCTGAAAGTGTATTTACCAAGCAAATAGTCCGCTATTGTAACTGGCTACAGGAGGCTGTGAACACAATATCAGCAGATTTATAACTGGACACTGAGAGGACAAGATGGACATAACTTTTAGCATTCTCCATACAATGGCAATGAATATGGCAGGGCAAAGAATGAAATGAGGAGTGGATAGTGGATGCTGGTTCCTCTCTTCTCTCCAAGTATCATTTCACACTGCTGATGTTAAGATTATTGAATTAGATAGACTGCTATTCTGACTTGGTAGAGAAATTCCTATGTTCTTATCAGAATACCACAAATCACTGTAAAAACTGTAGCTGACACATTCAAACTGAAGAGTCAGATTGTTCTACAAGCTCTGCTGTGCTTGCATTAGGGGTATTTATAGAGCAGAGGTAAAATGAAGCTGCAGGAGAATTGGGACACTTTCTGTGTGGCCTATTTAATATGAAAAATAGAGGTCCTCAAATAGTGAAGAATGGGTCAAGTGTGTAAGAATTACTTACGACCTTGAAATGATTCTTGGAAGTAAGAGACTGATTTCAAAGAAAACAAGTCCCTAACTCCAGCTTTAATTAGCTAAGGACAAAATCTGCCATTTTATTAACCTTGATTTGCTTCATTTTATATAGCACAATCTGAAATCTGTAGCTGAATTTTTGTGGGCTTCATCTGAATCTTACCTGAGTGCACCATCTATAAGAGGCGTAATGACAGAACAGTCATAGTCTCCATTTTCAGCAGTTGACCAGCCCAAGTGATGATGTTCAAACATAGTTTCTGGGACTTGATTTTAGTTAAACCATGTACCACAATAAACCCCTCAGTTTTGTTTTCTCTTGTCTCTTAATGATTTCCTTTAACCTGCTCTCAACATCTTCAAAAGATCACGAGTTGTATTTACATAATCGTTACAAGTATCAGAACCTACCTGACAATTTAATCCAGCTGTATAAACCTGCATTTCTAATAAACTATTTACAGCTGCAAACATGTGGAAGCAAAACAGCATTATACATACCTTACACATATTATTGCTCTCACCATCAAATTTTCCAGCACATTATTTTGTTAATTTTACCTCTTTTCACAGGATTTATGATTCTGAGCAATCACTTTGGGAAAATGTTTAAGAGAAAACCCTAAAAAACATAATCAGGAGATATGGTATTCATTTCCTTTCTAGGTTTTTTGTCTTGCCTTAAGGAAGATGATCCAAATGATAGTTATCTCCTAAAATGGTCTGTAATTCTTGTTCTCTCTTTCTTTAACCCTTTTCTATTCCAGAACATATGCCACCAACAACCTTTTGGATGATCTGAAGCTCTTGTACCGCACTGCTGGGCAAAAAGGAAAGGGCATTGTCTTTATATTCACAGACAACGAAGTCAGAGATGAATCTTTTCTTGAGTACATGAACAATGTTTTGGCTTCAGGTGAAGTCACAAATCTTTTTGCACGAGATGAAATAGATGAAATCACACAAGATCTGATACCAGCAATGAAGAAGGAATACCCAAGATGTAATCCCACTAGTGAAAATCTTTATAATTACTTTCTTGCTCGAGTTCGGAATAACCTGCATGTGGTGCTTTGTTTTTCTCCTGTTGGGGAAAAATTCAGAACTCGTGCACTCAAATTTCCAGGTCTGATTTCAGGCTGTACCATGGACTGGTTCCAGTCCTGGCCTAAAGATGCTCTTGTAGCAGTTGCGCAGCATTTTTTAGCTTCCTACCATATTGAGTGTACAGATGAAGTGAAAAAGAGTGTTGTTAACACCATGGGAACAATTCAAGATATTGTAGCTGAAAAATGTGTTGAATATTTTGAACGATATAGGCGACGAACATTTGTGACACCAAAATCTTACCTGTCTTTCATTGGAGGTTACAAAGCTATTTACAAAGAGAAGTTTGCCAGTGTTGGAAGTTTGTCTGAACGCATGAGAACAGGTACTGTAAAACCTGTTTGATTGTTGTTTCTTTGTTTTTGGAAAGGTGAGAAGAATCTGAATAAAAGAATGTAAAATTATGGATTTAAATTGTGAGCTCAGTTTCATTTGAAAGCAGACTTGTATGTTTTCAGCTGTGTTATATGTGATTACAAAATATGCAGAGGGCTTGTTTCAATGACCTTTATTTAGTTCAGATTGTAGGTGAGTCTTGAAAATGTTATTAGTTAGCAGTTAAAGTACCTGAAACTCCTGCTTTGACATAAATGCATGCCAAGGAACTACTGAGATCCTAATTTTCATATTTAAGCATGCTAGAAGTAAATTTGAGAGAAGGTAAGTAAATGTTCATATTCAGTCCCTCTGAAGAATCTGTTAGAGAAAAGAAAAATAAAATATAGCCCTTACTTAATTTTGATGTTCAACATTCACTGGTATTCCTAAATATGAATCTGAATGATATGTTTTAAATATCCACATTGCTTCACTGAGATTTCTCTCTCTATAGATCTTCCTGTTGCTAAAATGACATTTGTTTCCCACAGGTCTTGCAAAACTGATGGAAGCTGAGATTTCAGTAAATCAGCTCTCTGAAGAGTTGGCTATGAAGGAGAAAGATTTGGCTGTAACTTCAAAAAAAGCTGATGAGGTTTTATTGGAAGTAACTATGAAAGCCCATGCTGCTGAAAAAGTGAAAATGCAGGTGCAAAAGGTAAAAGACAAGGCTCAGGCTATTGTGGATGACATTGCCCTTGATAAAACAGTAGCAGAAGAGAAGCTTGAAGCTGCAAGACCTGCATTGGAAGAGGCCGAGGCAGCCCTGCAGGTCAGAATCAGATATATATTCTGAACATGCATGAGGTTAATGATTATGATTTGTAGTACAGCTGGGTCTCCTATACCGCAGTACTGCGGGTCTTGCCCCTTACCCACAAAGCCCTCCATCCACGTAGAATGGCAGGTCATTAATATGCAAATTCACCCTGCACCCTCACACCGAACCCCGGTGCTCCGGCGCTGTTTCGGAACTGCCCTGCTGTGTGTCGGTGTTTGTGTCGGTGCTTCCCAGTGCCTGTGAGCACCCCACGCGGGAAGAAACCCCTTTTCTACTCGGCTGGGGACACTGATGCAGGGGAGCCGCCCGCGCCACTGTCCCGGTGTCTCTCTGGTTGGGTAGACCTGGTCTCTCCATACTCGGGGTAGATGTCTACCCTGAGAAGGTCTTGGACACCACGTCTAACCTGAGAGTGTGTAAATCTTTCATAACTGCAGGAAGCCTCCTCGCTCAGAGCCAAGCCACTGCGGGAGTGGCGTGCACCTGGCTCAGCTTCGCCGCGCTGCTGTGTTGTGGGTGGCTGCCCTGAGCCGAGCTGAGCCGTGGGTGGCTGCGGGGCAGCGGGAGGAATTTGCATATTCATGACTGCCTACTTTGAATGTTCATGCGCATCAAGTTGTGCATGCGCAGGTGTGAAACGAGCCTCCTTCATCACTGAAAAATGATGCCGCTAAGATGTGAAGCCGCAATATGGGGGACGTGAGTGAAAGAGGGTTGACTGTAAAGTGGCTTATGCTTGTGACCTGGGGGGAAAAAAAAATATTGAAAGAACTAGCACTGACTTGTAAATCCTTGTAGAAAAAAAAACCCTGAAAACTACAAAAGTGGAGAGGGAAGACGGGCAGCACTTTAGTGTCAGGTAATAAAGCACTGGTATTACCTTTAAGATCTTTCTGTGGAAGTGCATCCAAGTGACCTGCAAACCTGCAAAAATTGCATTACATATGCAGTCCTCTCCCCAAAACCCCATAATTCTTTGCAATTGAGTGACTGCTTACATAAACGGACTACTGTATTTTCTTTTATAACTTTTCAGACAATAAAACCTTCTGACATTGCAACTGTTCGCAAACTGGGTAAACCTCCTCACTTGATAATGCGGATTATGGATTGCGTGTTACTTTTATTCCAAAGAAAAATAGACTCGATTACAATAGATCAAGAACACCCAGGTGTGAAGCCATCATGGACTGAGGCTCAGAAGCTAATGAATAATTCAGGATTTCTTAGCATGTTGCTTACTTTTCAGAAGGTAAGAAGTTAATAGTGGCTGTAACTGTCTTCAGAGTTCAAATTAAAGTGTCTTCTACAGTCACGGGTTCACAGGTTATTCTGAGTTGGAAAGGACCCACAGGATCATCTAGTCCAACTCCCAAGCTAACGCCCACCCAGGGATCAGGCCCACAAGCGTGGAACCACAGGCACGATTGTTTGAAACATATGAGGCTTTTGTGTACTTATAGATACCTTTGTGACTCCATTCCTTTTAATTTTCATTGTTCATTATTTCAGTAATTTTTCTCCTAGCCACACAGTTTTGATGGCAGACAGAAGTATCCTAAGCACTAGAGAAGCTCAGGGTTTCTTCAGGCAGTTCCTGTTCCTAAGTAGGAATTTTCCTTGGAAGGGCCCACTCTTGATTTTTCAAATGGCTCACCATCTCCAGTGCCTATAAGGCACTCTAGAACTCTGTCTCCAGACAGAGACAGACTCTAGACTCTCTCTAGAGACAGACTGTCTCTAGAACTCTGTCTCTGTTTTCCTGTCAGAAAAATACTGATACAATTGGGAAATTTTGGGGCTCTTTCAATAGAGAAGTAGTAAAATCAAGAATGATCTAAGAACCTTAAAGTGAACCTTAAGAAAAATAAAAGCAAATACAAGTTTTTATTTCTGTCAGGACATAACATTGTCCTTTTTACAGCAAGAACTATGAGACAAGGGAAAATCCTCTGTAAGGAGGNGTTGGAAAGGACCCACAGGATCATCTAGTCCAACTCCCAAGCTAACGCCCACCCAGGGATCAGGCCCACAAGCGTGGAACCACAGGCACGATTGTTTGAAACATATGAGGCTTTTGTGTACTTATAGATACCTTTGTGACTCCATTCCTTTTAATTTTCATTGTTCATTATTTCAGTAATTTTTCTCCTAGCCACACAGTTTTGATGGCAGACAGAAGTATCCTAAGCACTAGAGAAGCTCAGGGTTTCTTCAGGCAGTTCCTGTTCCTAAGTAGGAATTTTCCTTGGAAGGGCCCACTCTTGATTTTTCAAATGGCTCACCATCTCCAGTGCCTATAAGGCACTCTAGAACTCTGTCTCCAGACAGAGACAGACTCTAGACTCTCTCTAGAGACAGACTGTCTCTAGAACTCTGTCTCTGTTTTCCTGTCAGAAAAATACTGATACAATTGGGAAATTTTGGGGCTCTTTCAATAGAGAAGTAGTAAAATCAAGAATGATCTAAGAACCTTAAAGTGAACCTTAAGAAAAATAAAAGCAAATACAAGTTTTTATTTCTGTCAGGACATAACATTGTCCTTTTTACAGCAAGAACTATGAGACAAGGGAAAATCCTCTGTAAGGAGGAGAAGAAAGATATCGCAGTTAGTTGGACCAGAAAAAGACCTGTGCTGGAATATGAAATAGCAGAATCATGGCCCAGCTTTAAAATCCAGAAAACCAACAAGGTTTCAGCAAAACCTTGATTTTCTGCCATGTTGCAGAACATACTTTTTCATTCATACACTGATTTTTTAATCTACTTCAGCTGTGCATTTTGCTGTTGCCTTTTCTAAACTACTGGTATCCCCAGGAGGCCTTTCTCTCAGGGAGCCATCTTGTCGACGGACCACGTGGTAACTTGCACTGCCTCTGTAGACTGTTTCGTCCTGGAGCTGTCAACCTGGTCACTTTTCAAAGTGCTATCTTCACTAACGAGAAAGAGGAAATGAGTTTAAAGATAGCAGGGACTAATTATGCACTCCTTACTCAAGCTTTTCTCTAATGAGACTTCTAGTTTTGGCACTTATTAAGAGTGTATGTATTCCTGCTGGTAGTTTGCAACACATTTACCTTTACTCAGAGGAGTCAGAANAGCGGGGGCTCACTGTATAGTCAATATCTCTTTTATTAGAGTAGCTAAGGATAAGACAAGTACAAGGCAGTCCTTTCTGCTATGCAGAAAAATAGGAAAAGAGTAAATTGCTTGACAGTATGAATGGTGACTGATTTTTAGATGCATTAAAAGAAAGACATTAATACATTGGCAAAAAAAAAAAGGAAGATTCTTAACACCTCTATTGTTAAGCAACCTGTATAAGCTCTACAACTGTCTACATTACTGAAGGAGATTAATTCCATTTTCTTCTGACACTCACATAATTACAGATTAACCACCATCATCAAAGATATGGCTTTCATGTCCTCAAAAGATTGTGAAAGAGGGAAAAAAGCTGATGTTAGTATAATAGCTGAAAGAAATGTCTTTTAAGATTAAGGGAAAGAGTTAACTTCAGTGAAGTTAGTGCTTTGCAGTTTCACCCTTTTCCTTCCTAAAGCTTCATGTTTGACTCCCTTAGCTGTGTTCACACTGATGCCTCTCTGATGCCGTGGTGAGCTTGTTCATGGAACTAGATTAAAAAAAATGGATCAGTAGTTCCTTGACTTCCGTTTCCATCATAATATCTTCCAAATTAGCTCACTGAGCGTTATTGATGGTACTATTAAAGATGGGGCAAGAAACATCTAGTTGAGGGGGAAAAGAAAGAAGGTACAGTGTTGTAGCAGCAATAACTTACATCAGCTTGAATTGTCATGGAGCTATGTGTCCAAGTAATGTCTGTAAATCTTATGGGTCAAATTGGGATATTAAATGCCAGCTCAAGTCAATCTGTTGCAATGGAAGTATGAGTTACTTTCAGAAATTCACAGAAAACTACTAATCTGTCCTTTATAAAAGTGAAAGACAGCAGTGTTGTTTTGTTAATTTATTCTATAAAAAGTGATAGCCCCATGATTTTAAAACTAAAAGTGTTTCTGTGAAGCAGACCTTATTCTAAATCCATTTTAAAAAATAATGTTTCTTTTGAATTGACTAGGACTCGATTACAGGAGAAACTGTGGAGCTTTTGGAGCCTTATTTAGATATGGAGGATTATAATCTTGAGACTGCTAAAAAAGTGTGTGGAAATGTAGCAGGTCTTTGTTCATGGACACAAGCAATGGCTTATTTCTATGGTATTAATAAAGAAGTTCTTCCTCTTAAGGTATTTCATATTGCTAATTTTTTTTTTTTTGAGAGATGAATATAGTCAAGTGGAAAAAATATGTTATTTTGGCTAAAAAATATCATGAGTTACAAGAGATTCTTATTTCTTCATATCTTGTTGTGAAGTCAAGCACACAGAGCTTAAATATGTCCAGCCAATTTTTAACCCTTACACAACTACCCTGTGGTACATTAGTTACCTGTGTAAACACAGGCATTTTTCAGTGGGTTCCTTATAGAGCCTGGCCGGTTGTAAGTGGGAGATAACAATACCCTCTCTGCTCTTGGACTTGGTACCAGGCCCTATTGTCTTCAAGAAAACTCCTCAGTCCTACTGGCCTGGGGAAGAGCCTATTCATTGTGGTCATGGTGAATCTGGGAGAGAGGAGGGAAGGGAAAAGGAGGGGAGACGACCATTTTTTGTCATAAAAGTATTCTCTAATGAATTTATCTGGAATTAATTTTTCTAAAAGCATTTTAGAGTTTCAAAGTGCAACATTGAAGTGTGCAGAGGTAGTAAAGTAAGTAGTCACTGGGCATAGAATTCTGTTGTAGCACTGAACTACAGTGCAAAGAGATCAGCTACTGTTGTCTGCGTTCCTACAGATAGGTTTATTGCATTGGAAATGTTTAATTTAGGAGCACATTGAAAAAAGGGGTTCTGAATATTTATATAATGATTATCATTGCTTTTACAGAGATTTTTATGACTCTTTTTGGAAGAAATAAGTTAAGCTTCTTCTGTACTTATTGAACAGTTTCTTATTGAATAAGCCACTGTATCAATGGTATATTTAAAACTCCTGGCACAATCTTTGAGAATACCAAGACAAATCTGATTCAAATTCTTTAAAAACATACTTTTTTATTCAAGTAACTGATAGAGGAGGATATATTTCTGTGACATATAAGTAACTATTTCCTTTTCAAAAAATGGGATGTTCACTAATGAAAACAGAATTTGAAATGTTGCTATTAAGAGCTATAAAAGAGAGCAAGACCTAAGGGAAATAGTGGCTTTACATGTAAATGCAACTCTGAAAGCTGAAAAAGTGCTCTTGGAGTTTTTATTTGAATATATATGATTTAGGATTACGTATAAATTTAACTTCATGTTCAAGTACTTGGATTCTTGTCACACTGTAGCTGATAAAACCCGAAACATACATTTCTTGGCAAAGTGGTGCCTATTGTCAGGTATAGCAACAGTCACAAGTATTTTAAAAAATGAAGATGACAGAAAGAGTGAAGAAGGAACTGTTTGAAATATGCAGGAGATACTGCACGAAGCAGTGGAGTGGTGCTAAGAGAATAATTGAAAATAAATGTACAATTAAACTGCATAAAATGCTGGCACAGGCTAATTCATCCTGTGCTAAAAGCAGGTTTACTGAACGAATTAATCAAGCTGCTTTATCCTAACTGCTGTTCTAGGATATAAATTCCTTTCAAGACCTGCAAAATTGATCCAATATATTTTTTAATTGCATCTTAATGAGACTCAATGCCTTGTTTATCTTAAATATGACAACTTGTAAAAACTAATTAATAGTGACATATTTTAGTAAATGCAGTGTGCAAAAATTAACTCATTCCTAGGAATCAATGCAGACACTCTTTAGATATGTGGCCTGCAGTCCAAGGGTCATTCGTTAGAATCAAATACAGCAAATATAACCAAATGCTGCCTGCAAATACAATGCTGTGTAGCTGCTTATCATAGAGCGGTCATCATGTTTGAGTGACTTTCCTATAAACCTTCATCATGAGGGTCAGCCATTCCTCTCTACCCTGTCACTTTGCTACCTGTTGGATTAACCTGAGAATTTAGAAAAACCATCTCCTATTTATCTGTTAGTGGAAGAATATAACAGCAGAATGGAGAAACCCTGACTTTTGCTGTGGTTCTCTTAGCCTCCAATTAAAATACTATATATAGCAGTATAATTTCCCCTAGAGATGTCTCCAGTGATTTTAATTAAGTTTTCCTTAGGCCAGTTATGATGATTCAGGGAAGTTTGCCCACAGTTTATAAATTCTGTTTGATATTGAGGATTCTCTCTGTCAAACTCAGTTTCAAATACGAGACTTTATTGCCTTTTCTGCTTTCACTTGTCTCCATGCTGAACTAAAAACTGCAGCCTGCAATAAAAGGAAATCTTACACTTGAGGCAGAGATAATGGTCAAGAAGTGTTGGAATTTGATAGTTGCCCATTTAAATAAGCGTGTCCTTGTCAAAGTGATGCCCACTGGGCAGGAAAACAAACATACAAGTCTGAATTCAAGGCCCACAATAACTGTGGAAGGAAAGCATATACTCTGGGGTGAAGGGGGTGAGTGGCAGGATTAGATCAGCTAAAAACCCAGAAGGAAGTGAGGACATGTAACTAAATGGAAAATATGGAAAATCTTTCAGTAGATAGTAGAGATTGAAAAGCAGATAAGACGTGTTCTCTGTGCCTTTCAAAGGTAATTTTACTCCCAAAGAATGGTCAGTGATAGCAAAGGAAACAAAGCCAAGATTTTATTTACATCACTCTACATGGATCTGTTTGCCTATGTATGTGTCCTCTTTTCTTTTTCCTTTCCTTTCCTTTCCTTGCCTTGCCTTGCCTTGCATTGCCTTGCCTTGCCGTGCCTTGCGTTGCCTTGCCTTGCCTTGCGTTGCCTTGCCTTGCCGTGCCTTGCCTTGCCTTGCCATGCCGTGCCGTGCCTTGCCGTGCCTTGCCTTGCCTTGCCTTGCCATGCCGTGCCGTGCCGTGCCGTGCCTTGCCTTGTCTTGCCGTGCCGTGCCTTCTGAGGTTAAAACATCCTTTATGGAATGTCTGTGTATGTGTTTGTTTCTTTTACGATGCTTCCCTAAATAATTGTGGATTCAAGAGTATCATGATACTGTGTCTTTGAGGAAGTTGACATGAAACCACTGGAGTGTCTGTAGGAAAAATCTGCAGTAATCTGAGGCAGGAGCAATTTTGAGATTGCATTCCCATGAAGAGTTTTCAGTCAGAAATCAGCCAGGTGCCCAGAACAGTACTGAGGCAAAAGGCAAAGATGGACATGCAGCACATCCCCCAAGGCTCATGAGCAGTGAGACAGAGTTCAAGTGCAAGAAGCCTTCTAGCCTAATCCAGCAGTGGTGAATGCTCAGTGGACTGTAAACTGCAGCAGTGAGCTTGGAAATTCTTTAAACAAGAGGAGTGCTCCAAAGGAAAGCTCCAAATCTTTGTTGTAGTGAACTCTAAAGTTTTGGCTCCTTTAAAAAATAGTATTATTATTATCTTTTTAATGGATTCTCCTAGTAATATTTCCTGAATTTACTCTTCAGAGTAATTTGGGGTTGGTCTGGGCATTTCATTTAAGAATAGGTATAGAATTAAATTATGTGAACCTTTTTTCGTTGGAGAATTTTTATTAAATTTTTATTTAATTTTTATTGGGCTGCCTTCTTGGACCAGAGTCAGATATACTCAGTCCTTTGCAAAATTGAGTTTGCAATGAATCAGTGAGAAACTTAATGGCTATGTCAATACTAATAAATTAAATAGTACTAGTGAATTTTTCTAGGCATTGGAAAGTGATCATCTGCACTGTTAAAATGTTAGAATGATCTCTAGTGTGAATTTGGTCTTGGCTAAGCAGCATTTTCTCAGCAATCTCTGAACACCTTTCAGGAGCTAGCCTAGTCCAAAGACCATTTCCACAAGGCTGTTTTCATGCAGTCATAATGTTGTAGAGACCAGGAGAACTTAATGTGAGCTGTTTTATGTTAGATAACCTCAGTGGCAGAGAAAGGTCCTGGGCATGTTTCAATTAAGAGTACAGCCGTGACTCTAATTATATGTTTATTTGTTCTGTTTTTATGTGGAAAAAGGTTAAAAGAGGCAGGATCATCTCACCACCTGCCATGGAGTCCTCTCTGAGGGCAACTTGGAAGAAGGCAAAACAGCTCCTTCACTATTTAGTCTAAGGCCCTTGATGGCACAGGTGCTGTCTCCATACTTGCCCCATGCAGTCAGATGCAGAAAGCAGGTAGAGCCGCTGGCTGGAGCACATATTGAAGGAATTGTCTGTCTGGTTCCCCACAGTGCCAATGGCAAGAAATGGCCAAGGCTACTGTTCTCATGTTAGCCTAGGTATGTTTTAGTGTAGCCCCACCTCTCTGAAAGCAAAGATGAGAGTATAGATCTCATGTCTTGAATCCTCATGATTCATTCACACAAAATCCATTTATTCAGGCTTTCACACCAAATCCAACCAGAACAAATTGTGAATCCTTGCTTTGCTGTGTGACTCAGAGGGATGAAATGAAGGGTGTGAAGTTTGTTCACATAGGCAATGCCACTAAAATTAGTGGGTTTTTTGGCTGGGAAACACATTTCCTTCCTGTCTTCTATTGGTTGCAAAGCTTCGCATGAAGCTGCTTGCAGCTGTAATAGTCTTCTTGTGCAGAAGATTCTCTTTGGCAGCAGGACTTGCCTCCTGCTCTCATGGCAAAGCCTCACACAGAAAGCTGCCAGCCAACCTGCCAGCAATGTCAACACAAAAGCTGTGTTTGTACCCATGTAATTTTGAAAAGTCGAGTTTGAAAAAAAAAAGCCACACAGGGAGAGCGTAAATAGTGATGATTTCAAAGGGTAATCTGAAACAAGTAGTTTTTCTGCCCTTGGGAATCAGATAGGTTGGTCATCCTGACATGTTAGTTATCATTCTTGTGTCACCAACCATTATTCAACACATATTATTAAGTAACCTACAGATCAAACTAATACTAAAACATCTTACACCTTTTCATGATTACCCTAAAATTAGCTGAGAACTATGGTTAAATTGTTTGTAAAATAGTTTCTTATTATAAATCATGTACAAAGAATTTGGGAACTTTTTAATGTTAGAATACAATATACTTTTTCTTTGTACTTGTCTGGAATATCTTTTCATTGTCCCTACATCTTCAAAGCTGACAGCTTTTAAGAACGGAGAAGTCTATTTTATCAATCTTTTGCAGATTTCTGGCTAGTTTATTCCTTCACAGATGTCTGCTTCTCACATTTACAAGGCATCATTTCTCATATATATTGGGAATTCACATGCCCAGCCTTTCACATTGAAGTTCACATCCTGCTGTGGTAAATGTCAAGGTGAAATATGTGTAAATTCTCTGCTGTTCCAGCTGTTCCACCTTGGTTGTTTTCCCCAATCCTCTAAGGATCATGTTCCCTGTGTAACCTCATTATTGGTCAGCTTGTACTGAAACAATATGTCCTAACGTTTAACTTCTATTTTGAGACCTCAGGAATTTTGAGGATGCTCTTCACTAGGGAAGGTGGCAGGGGGAGAGGTAGAAGAGGGCTCTTTCTGGATCTCAGTAAGAAAGGTTTGACAACAGATGACTTCATGAGGTAACTGCTTTAATAAGACAGAACAATAAGAGGAGTTTCTAACAGCTTGAATGACCAAAGAGAGAGCTTTCTCTCCATCGACAGGGTCTGCTCTGCACAGGATGCCATGGGAAAAAAGTAGCTGAGCTCTGTCTGAGGCTGCATGAATGTGGGGTGCCCAGCCTCTGAAGGAATGTAAAGTCTACTCACGATCTCTCTTGGCCTTTTTCTCATTAATCTTTTTTTAAAAATTGTCTTCTTGAGCCATTTGTTGTCAGGCCTTTCTTACTGAGATCCAGAAAGAGCCTGCACTGTGTGTCTCCCTCTTTTACCTCATCCTCCCCTCCTCTTCCCTGGTTCATAACACAGTAACAATGCATCAATTCCTCAAAACTCCTTTGCTGTTTAAACTTTTCCCAATAGTCCAAGATTCACAAAAAATAAGAGCAGTATTTCTGAAATATACTTAGGTAGATTTAAACAAAAGTCACTGATTTAACAGTATTTATCTCTAGGAGATGCTGTTTAATTGTGATCTTTGATAAACAATGAAGTAAAAATATTTCAACTTTCTTACA
Organism: Pitta sordida; assembly: GCA_013390025.1. Lineage (NCBI taxonomy): Eukaryota > Metazoa > Chordata > Aves > Passeriformes > Pittidae > Pitta > Pitta sordida. The sequence goes on from WEKX01028187.1 coordinate 106,530, forward strand.
TGATGGAAATTTTATGGCCAGCCATTTTACTGGCTCATCTCAATTCTGAATGATTTTTTTATCTCTAAGGTCTGTCAACAGACAAGCTTATTACAGTAAATGAAATTTTACTGACAGTGCTATTCTCTACCTGTACTATCTACACACATTTAGCTTGCAAATATACATAGACAGAGATACATGTGATTTACATGTATAGAATATACATGTACATAGATGTTAGTAATCCAGTTCACTGATTAATACATATGCAATTCACTAATTCACTGCTCACAGACGCTTCTTTTGAAAGGCACCAGGCTTCATGCTGCATTTCTTGATGTACCTAGATCTCAAAATGCAATCTTGTCCCCTCTCTCTTTTTCCCCCTACAAAAAGCAAGAATTTGCTGATATTAACACGTTTTGAAAATAATTAAATCAGTATTTTTAGTTAAGATTTTTTGTAGAAACTCAACCCATGTTCACTAAAAGTCATCCCAGAGATGCCTTGTACTTTTGCTCTTCTGATGTGAGTGTCAAGTTTCAAATTTGTTATAAAACAGTTTTTACAGATTCTTAGTTTCCATCTTCATAACTCTTCGAGAAAAAAATAGGAAGAAGATACATGATATTTAGACAAGTTTTTTTAAATATTCAGAGTAAATGGAAGCAACCTTTATCTGTAAGTGTGAATTTCAAAAGAAATTTCTCAGGCTCTAATCCTTTGCAAACATATAAATGGAAATACATTCTGAATTCACAGAATATTTTTTTCCCTGCTGTTAGGAACATAAAAGTTGAGAGGCCACATTTAAATGACTGGTAACTCATCATGCAAATTTATAAAGATCTGTGAGAAGAGTCTCTAGAGTTTTACTTTCCAGAGGAGAAAAAGATACATTTGTTATATTTTTGTTGTAGAAGTATTGATGGAAAAAGAGAGGAGAATAGTAATTTTTGTTATCATCATTATTATTTTATAATCAACGAGGATGATCTTAATGTTCTTTTGCACTGAGGATATATTAGAGAAAACATTGTATAGGTTGCCTCATACTCCTATTACACAGCTATGAAAAGTGTATTGAGCTTTAAAATCATCAGTAGATCATTCTGAAAGTATTACTGAAATATTTTAAGATTGCCTTAAATAACTTTAACGTTACAGAATGTTACAGTACAGTATGTGCCATTAAATGAATGTCATTTGCTTTTGCCAAATAACAGGAATAAACTGCTCTTTATGTTTAATTGTATGTAGGCAAATTTAGCCTTGCAAGAGGGAAGACTTGCAGCTGCCCAAACGGAACTGAATAGTGCACAAATTCAGCTGGATGAGAAGCAAATGGAACTGGATGAAGTACAGGCCATGTATGATGCTGCTATGAAAGAGAAGCAGGCCTTGCTTGATGATGCTGAGGCATGCAGAAGGAAGATGAACAATGCCACAGCTCTGATTGAAGGATTAGGTGGAGAAAAGGTATTACACACAGAATTACACACAGAATTAACAAGGTTGGAAAAGATCGTAGAGATCATCAGGTCCAACCTACTACCTTAACTTATCTTCCTAGCCAACACCAACCCATCATCTAAACCACTAAACCATCTAAACCATGTCACTGAGTACACCATCAAAACTTTCTTTAAACACCTCCAGGGACAGTGACTCCACCACCCCCCTGGGCAGCCCATTCCAGTGGGAAATCACTCTCTCTGTGCAAAAGTTTTTCCTAATACCCAGCCTAAACCTCCCCTGTCACAGCCTGTGTCCTCTCGTTCTGTACTGGGGACCTGAGAGAAGAGTCTTCCCCCTGCCTGGCTACAACCTCCCAATTAAGTAGTTGTAGAGAGCAATGAGGTCTCCCTTGAGTCTCCTCTTCTCCAGGCTAAACAACCCAAACTCCCTCAGTCATTCCCCATAGGGCTTGTAGTCCAGCCCCTTCACCATCCTTATTGGCCTTCTCCAAACACGTTTGAGGAACTCAATGTCTTTCTTAAACTGAGCCCAGAGCTAGACACAGTACTCAAGGTGGGGCCTAACCAATGCCAAGTACAGTCGAATCTCTTATACCATGGTACCGCGGTCTTACTCAGGTCCCGCAAAGCCTGCCTTCCATGTTGATTGGCAGCTCATTAATATGCAAATTTGCCCTGCAGCCTCGCACGGAGTCCCTGGTGCTCCGGCGCTATTTTGGCATTGCCTTGCTGTGTACTGCTGTCTGTGTCAGTGCTTCCCGGTGCCTGCAGCCACCCCACGCCGGGAAAAGCCCCTTTTCTGCTTGGCCGGGGACACTGGTGTGGGGAGCCATCCATGCCGCTGTTCTGGCAGCCCCAAGCGACCCCAAGGGGAGGAGGGAGGAGGGGAGGTGAGGGGAGGGAGAGGAGATGTGGGGGTGGCCCGGAGCAGAGCCGAAGGGGGTGGGGGCTGGCGCAGCTCAGAGTGGAGGGGCAGAGTGGGGCCAGCGCAGCTCACCACAGGCAGAGCAATGCACCCGTGGTCCGTGCGGCACGGCTTGGGGGTTGATTTGAATATTCATGAGTGCCTAATTGAATATTTGATTTGAATATTCATGAGTGCCTAATTGAATATTCATTCGTGCCATGTCGCGCATGTACAGTTGTTAAAAGGGGCCTCCTTCATCACTGAAAAATCATGCCGCTAAGTTGTGAAGCCGCATTTTGGGGGGCGTGAAGTGGAAGAGGCCTGACTGTATAGGGGAAGAATAACTTCCCTAGTCCTACTGGCCACACTGTTCCTGATACAGGTCAGGATGCCATTGGCCGCCTTGGCCAACTGATTACACTGCTGGCTCATGTTCAGTCTCTTATCAACCAGCACTCCCAAGTCCCTCTCCTCCTGGCCTCTCTCCTGCCACTCTGTCCCCAGCCTATAGCTTTGCATGCGGTTTTTGCAACCCAAGTGTAAGACCTGGCACTTAGATTTATTAAACCTCGTACTGTTGGATTCAGCCCATCTATCCAGCCTGTCAAGGTCTCTCTGCAGAGCCGTCCTACCCTCTAACTGATTGACATTTATTCCCAGCTTGGTGTCATCTGTAAACTTACTAATGATGGACTCCATCTCCTCATCCAGATCATCAATAAAGATACTAAACAAAACCAGCTCCAACCCTGAACCCTGGGGAACCCCACTAGGGACCAGCCTCCAACTGGGTGTGACACCATTCACCACTACTCTCTGAGTTCGACTAAATTCAAGAGTGCTCTGCCAAATGAAAACATTAACACAGGCCCACCCAATGTCCTCCTAATCTGTAGCCATCTGTCATTACATTCCAATACTCTCATGTACTATAGTTATAACACAACACAGAACAGAGGATTTAGGATATATATATAAACAAAATATAAAATATATATAAGATGTGATGTTATATGGCAGCATTCAAATGTGCTGTATTCTAGATATCATTGAATTGGGTGGTCAAAATATTATTTTTTGGAAGTATTGATGTGATTAAATATAAATATAACCAATTGATTAGAATGGATGACTTGTTATCAGATTTTTAGGGGAATTTTAAAAACAGAATGATTTTTTTTTTCAAATTGTTATTCTCTTCATAGGTCAGAAAGAACCCAACTTTTTTAGTTTTATTTAAGATCTCAAAACTTTAAGATCTTAGTTTTTAAGAGGCCTTTTCAAGATAGCTGAGAGTAAGTTGGCAAAATGCATAAAGACAGTGTAAATTTCTTTTACGGGGATGTATACTGTGAGGAGTGTGGCCTGTGAATGGGTCCTTTTTGTTTACATTCCCCAGAAGAGGGAAAGAAGAAGGAAATTTTTGATACATGATAATAATATAATCTTAAAACACTGATAGCACAGTGATTAGCACATATGATCATGTTTCCAGCACAAAGTAGGTGCACAGTTGTGAGAATACTCCATAATGATTGTTAGCAGTGCTCAAGAAATTCAAGGCATGGTGACATCTCGATATCATAGGACACTTTTTTTAGCTATATGTATGGTTGTTTTAATGTATCTAACGAAGTAAAAAAAAAAATTCTTGTGTTAATTCTTCTGTATGAAGATTTATGTCATAACATCTGACTCATATTAGGATAATTTTCAGATTTAAAGTCAAGGAGCCAAATTCTTTTTAGCTTTAGTAAGAAGAGGAATTAAGCTTAAACTAAATAATTGCCCTAAAATATTTATAAGAAGGATTACTCTCTTTTTCTCACCACATATACAAGAATACAAATTTGAAGCTCAACTAATTTCCTGAATTATAACTGAAATTCAGACTTCTACTAGAGCCTTTTACAGAATTACAGGCTGATAGTTATCCTCTGGACTGGTCTTGAAATTTACCTTTCCTATGCAGATTTTACTGGCTTCAGTTTGAAGGTTGTCAGAGCAGGACATTTTTTTCCTCACTGGTTGTTTACTTTGTCAATTCCTTTGTTGATTTCACACAAAGTCAAAATTGATGACAGCTTTGACTTCAACTCCTGTGCTCTGGGAGGCTATGTCTTCAGCATTTGTTTGCATAGCTGCACTTCAAAATATACCAGTCAAACATGTTAGATGCTCTATCTTAATTTTATTGTATGTCTAAATTTAAGAGCAACACCAAATGGGAAATTGCAGTGCCTTATTGTGGGTTTTCTGAAGACCTATGAGGTCCTGTAAGAGCTGTTATTCCACTCTACTTTTTAAAATTCAGACGAAATTTTAAGACTATATATGGCACTTGGAGTACTGGGCTAAACTAACACCAGCTTAAATGAGTATTTTCTAAATTTGAAACGTATAGGTCCTGACCAAGATTGCATTCAGAGTAATTGGAATGAAACAGAAATATGGAGAGACAGGAATGAGCAAAAATATTAATTAATTTTAAAAAATATATTAAAAATAATATTAATGAAATTGCAGAATCATAAAATAATTGAGATTGGAAGGAACCTCTGGAGTTCATCTAAACCAACATGCACCCCTCCACCCTCCACCCAAAGCAAGATCAAATAGAGGAAATTGCTCAGGGCATTGTTCAGTTGGGTTTTGAGTATGCCAAGGATTCCACAAATTCCATTGGAAACTTATTCAAGTCGTTGACCATTCTCACTGTAAAAAAGGGATTTTTTGTGTGTTTAATTGGAATTTCTTATATTCCAATTTGTGTCCTGTGCCCCTTGTCCTTTCACGGAGTACCACTGAAAATAGTATGGCATCTTCCTCTTTACACGCTCACATCAGGTATTTGTACACATACATAAAAGCCCCTGTGCACTATCTGTTTTCAAGGCTAATCAATTTCAATTCCCTCAGCCAAGGCTGCCCCCAAATTTTACGTTCCTCACCAGTTCTTTCTTGTCTGCAAGTCTGAGGTTCAGCAAACTGCCTTTCCCTCATTAGGTCCTCAGTCAGATGTGTTCAGAATTTTTGTCAGTGCCCTCCTTAAAACTTTTGGAATTCACAGAATCACAGAATCACAGAATACTTTGAGTTGGAAGGGACCCACAAGGATCATCTAGTCCAACTCACCAGCTAACGCCTGTACAGAGACCGAACGCACACCTCAGAGTGGTGAACATAAACCTAGTTCCCTCACAGGCTCACAGGCCACTCCAAGCCAGGAGAGACCCACAGGACCATCCAGCCCAACACCAGCCAGCTAGACCATGTCACTAAGCTCCTCATCCAGTCTTCTCTTAAACACCTCCAGGGACGCCGACTCCACCACCTCCCTGGGAAATCCATTCCAATGAGCGATCACTCCCTCTGTGAAAAACCTCTTCCTAACATTCAGTCTAAACCTCCCCTGGTGTAGCTTGAGGCCATGTCCTCTTGTTTTGGTGTCGTCAACCTGAAAGAAGAGGTCCACACCCATCTGGCGGCAACCTCCCCACAGGTAGTTATAAACAGCAATGAGGTCACCTCTGTCTTGAGGTGCTGTCCCTTCAGAAGATATCAGGTGGTTGAATTCCACCATGTGAATCAAGGCCTGTGAAGGCGAAGTTTCTTCCTTTGGTCTGAAAAAAGCCTCATCTACTTCTTGCTAATCATGTTGTCTCTAACAGACACACATACATTGCTCATGTTCGTCTGCCTCATCTGTCTCATGTTGATGCTAACCCGTATTGGCATATTGTCTATCCTAGAGTCTCACATGCAGAACTTCATGCATTCCAGCTGCTCTCCCACGTGAAAGAAAACTCTTCACCTTCCCAGCCTCTCCTTTCTAACAAGCCTTTATAAAGCTATTGTAGCTCTCCAGTTGTGGAAGTCTTCCCACCATGTCCTGGCAATCGCCATAGCATCATGGCTCTGCAACCACATGCGGAGTCCTCGTTTGTTCTCCACATTGGGCATATTTATGTACAGGCACTTCTGAGAGGTGCACAGCTGTCCTAATTTCCTATAAACAGTATGAAAGCTGTCCCCATCATTCTGTTTATTGATTACAAAGTTCCTACTGTTCATGTCATCATACATTTTGTTTGCCATCCCGGTCCTCCACTTCTTCACATGGCTGTTGATCACCCTGTCCCTTACACTGCATTCCTCCTTTAGAGCACTTCTTACCTGTTTGGCCAACTGTTTTTGGCAAAGATACTTTTTCTCCATGTGGTCAGGTAGTTGCCATCACTTCCAAGCAAATTTCTACTTCTGAAAAGAATGATTTAAATTCAAAAACATTCTTGGTTTGGAGAAAAATTATTTACCAGAAAGAGATAAATTCTTAAGTTAGATTGCTCCTGCTAGTTTTCTATCTGCTTAAGCTAACTTCTTTACAATATTTTATATACAGCTTCGTTGGACAGCAAGCAGCAAAACCTTTCAAAATCAGATTATTAATTTGGTGGGGAATGTTCTTCTGGCCACTGGATTTCTCTCTTACTCTGGACCTTTCAATCAGGAGTACAGGAATTTGCTGCTCCAATTGTGGAAGAAAGAGATGGACAACAACAAGATTCCATACAGTAATGTAAGTGTTCATGCTCTGGCCTGACCTTTTTGTTTGCCTTGTAAGAGAAATAATATGCAAAGCATTTAATTCCAGAAATGTACATAATTGGAAGATTATATGCAGTCTGTCGTATTGCATCAAATTTTTAATGAATGAAAAATCTGAACAGTTGAAAACTGAGCTTGTAAACCAATATGTTTGAAATTCCTCTTTATACTGTCAGCTATCAAGATTGATATGTAGGCCATTGCTGTGGCAATTCTGAGAGAGAGATGCTGAGGTCAGCTGGCCTGGGAAGAAATTGCATAATATGAGAAGCAAAGTGAAATTTATCAGCTTAGAATACATTTACCTTTTCATAAGAGGAAACATCACCTCTGCACCTCCATGTATTATCAATAAATGTATTCCTGTCATACCCTCTGCTCTGTATCCACATAATTTAATTTAGTTTAATTTGAAGTCTCTTGTAGAAATGATCAGCTTAAACAAAACCTGCATTTTGTAAGGCTTGGTTTACATTACTTCGGCTTGCCTCAGTCTAAGCTTTTAAATTCCATGTACATTTGTCACCAGTGAGGCTGTTCCAGTGAGGCTGACATTACTCCTCAATTGGCCTGTGTCTTTGTGGACAGAGGTGGCCTAAAATGCAGGAGCTTCAGTTCAAGCAGCTCCTGTTCCCTGCCTCTTCATATACTATACCTTTATTAAAGGGAGCAAGCCTTAAACTATGCCAGGGGAGATTCAGACTAGATGTTAGGAAGAGCTTTTTCACAGAGAGAGTGATCCCTCATTGGAATGGTCTGCCCAGGGAGGTGGTGGAGTCGCCATCCCTGGGAGGTGTTTAAGAGAAGACTTGAAGAGGAACTCAGTGACATGGTCTAGGAGATGGGAGGCTTGGATGGATGGAGCGTGGTGCCCGTCGTTCCACGCTTGTGGGTCTGATCCCTGGGTGGGCATTCGCTTGGGAGTTGGACTAGATGATCCTGTGGGTCCCTTCCAACTCAGAATAACCTGTGAACCTTTGAACTTGCGTCCTGGGACTATGATACAGAGCCGGATCCTTTACATGAATCTTGTTCTTTCCTTTTACCACTGTCTGTCCCACGAGTGCCAGAACTGGCAGCTGTTCTGGTTCATAGGCTTTGCTTATGGCCAGCAGAAGCCTTCTTACTATTCCATGACTTTTAGGAGGTCTGTCTAATATTCTTCCCTGCACCTGGAAGACATATTAATACTGAGCAATCTATGTTGCCTTCTGCTTGGTTTTATGAAAACCTGTGTGTTTTCTTCAGCAGTAAATGTTGGAGAAATAGTTCAGGGACTCTTTCTTACTCTCAGTACAGGAGTTGAGGCATTAAGCTCAAATGATGCTTTTTCTCAGCTCTCAAAGCTTTTGAAACAGCAGGTGCCGCTGAAAAGTGCTGCAAGCTAGTGAGCAACCTATGAACTGCTATGGCTGTATCATTGTGAAACAACTAGTAGATCACTGTTGCATCTTTTGTTTCAGGTTTTTTGAGATTTGGCACTTAAAACCTTTACTAAGGATACCTCTTTGCTGTGAGAGGTTTGTCCATCTCATAGAAATTACTTGTGAATCTCTTTTTTATTATTTTTTATGTTAGGTGGTGCATAATGCTTCTTGTAATGCTGATTAACCTTGACCTGGCAGAGTGAATCTTGAAGTCCAGTCCAGTTTATGCTATGACTTACAAAGATGAATGATTTTGTCTTGCCCAGCGAAGCCCTTTGAAAAATCCCTGATTATAAAAAGTATGTAAGGCCAAGATGGATTATTTATAAAGTACCAGAAGCAGTGCAGTTTCAGGAAAGATTCTTATACCCCTGTCATATGGGAATTATCCTACATACATTCATCCCAGGGAGGATCTTTCTCAAATTCAGTGTACAAAATGTTCTTAAAAGCTACGTGCCTTAGGGAATATCTGTCAAGATTCTCACCATTTAAGGATAAGACTTTGGATGCATAATGTCCTTAGAAAACAAGACATAAAGAACTAAACTTCTGCCTCTGTAAAGGTGTTCTGACCACAGTACTACTTAGCTACATACTTGAAAATTTGAGGAATACTTTCTGATTGTTTCTGCGTTGCTTTTTTTTATTTTTCCCCTCATATGGCTGGATTAGATGGAGAATGGCATAATTAATGACTTTCAAAGCATAATTACCATTTGGTTTAGATAGTTCACATTAAAGACAGAATTATGATTTCAATTATAGTGGGTGGAAGAGAGTTTTAATTTTTTCCAGAGAATTAAGTACTCACAAAGGGCAGCATATGGGCCTTTCTTGATACTTCACACCATAGGAAAGACAGAAGCTTTGCAGTTCGAGCAAAAGGCTTGACATCTGCCTTACTTTGTCGCAGACTAACTGACCGTATGAGTCATTTAGGGACAACAATTTAAAAAGATCTGCTTTACGTTAGTCATTTGTCTGTGTAGTTAGGCACTTACTGATACTTCTTGCTGCAGTAAGAAAAAAATCAAAGCTGTTTAGATCCTACTCATGTGCTCAAGGAGCTAAATATGATTTCAGGTTCCAACTGCTGAAAAGTTTGGCTATTAAACACTTTACTGTCCTTTGCACAAATAGAAATTGGATTCCTAAAGTTTTTCTATCTTCTAAGAATGGTTTGGTTTGCTTCATTCAGAGCCTTCACTAGTTATAGCAGTAAAAAATCAAGGGGATAGAAAGGCCTTGGAGTTTTGCAACCACTGCTATCACTATCTCCTGTGATTGTATCACAAGTCTCACAGTATTTGAAGTTTTTCTTTAGGCTTCAGATGCTGGATTTTTTGATTTTTGCAAGTCTCACAGGCTTTTTCTTTCTTTCATGTCTTTCTTTCAAACATGTTGCTTGTAGAAAAAGCTTACCAATAGGAATTTTTGAATGAACAATGTAAGGAGAAAAAATTATCACCTTCAATTTTTAAACCCTCAATTCTTAAAAAAGTTGTTTTCCAAATTGGAGAGCTTGATTTGTTATTTTAAGCACTGTTTCCTTCACATACATATTTTTTAGAGGCCGTCCAAGTTTCGCAGTGAATAAAATATAGCAGGTTAGCTGACATGCACAAATCGAACTTTAGGAGAATATGTGAACTGTGAAGGGTTTTGACTTAGCAACAATAACCTTCCGTGATAGTTCATGGTTATTGGATTCATAGTACATCTCCTTTTTCTTCTCTTAGTCTCCCACAAGCCATCCTGTATTCACAGGTTCACAGGTTATTCTAAGTTGGAAGGGACCCACAGGATCATCTAGTCATATATGAACATACAGAGAAGGCACTTTCCTGCAGGTTAAAGCTCTTGTGAGCAAGATGGCACTTCCTCTTGAGCTAGCAGGAAAAAGAGTTTTCTAATACCAAAATGTTTGTCATTAGACATTGAACTGGCTTCAGAGTTTTCATGGAAACCTCAAGAAAATTCACTTTCATTATTGCTCAACCGCAATGATTTAGCCACTGAACTTTGAGGAAAAGAAACAGTAAGCAATAACTACCAAATGCACTCTATCACGTATTATGATCAGAATAATAAGAAAAAAAAGCCCTCAGGTATTTTAGTATAGCTGCTCTAACTGGTACTAATTTTGTAATTACATATTTTCTATTAGAACTTGAACCTTACTGGTATGCTTATTGACAATGCTACAGTGGGTGAATGGAACCTCCAGGGTCTTCCAAACGATGACCTTTCAATTCAGAATGGCATTATTGTCACAAAAGCATCTAGATATCCTTTGCTGATTGATCCACAAGGTCAAGGAAAGATCTGGATTAAAAATAAGGAAAAGAATAATGGACTTCAGGTAAATAGTTCATTTACAAATTTTTTGTGTGTGTCATTTCACATCATATGATATATATTTATGGTATACAGTTAGACAGAAATTTAAAAAAACCTGACACAGAATCTATAATCAATATTAAGGTGAAATAGCTTGAAAAATATGTTATGCCAAGTCTATTTTTATGATGACTCTAATAATTGCTTGCCACGGTCAAAGAAAAACAAAGAGGGAAGTAAAAGACTTGCAAAACTATGACCAGACAGGATTAGGGAGTTGGTGCTACTTGTCAGTAACATTTTAGGGTAAGCAATTTAAGAGGAAAATGGGGAAAAGGAAAAAGGAGAAATTGGAAAAGAATGGCGAACTGAATTATAATGAAAATCTAGTGATCTTTGAGGCATATAAAACCCAAAGTCCAAATTTAGACTGCATCTTGATGATTAAATGCATGTGATAAAAATATTTATTCCTTAATTTATCCACCCTTCCTAGTTTCTGTCTAGCACTGTATCCTGTTTGAGATCTGAGTCTTCTATTTCATTCAAAATTGTCATTTTTTCCACCCTTCTTATCAGCCTACTCTCCTTGCTTTTTTACACCAATAAGAATAAGATGGGTAAAGATAAAAATCTAAACATATAATATATTTTCAGGCCAGATCAAGCATGGTACTAAAGAGTAAGTTGCTAATACATCAAGTCTGTCCTACAACTGTAGACTATCACATGAATACTGTGGTATACTCTCTTCACTCAAAATGAGAGCAATGGATGAGAAAAAGAAACTGAAAATGAATATAAGGATGGTGACATCCAGAGAGCTGATGACACTATGGTGATGTCATTAGCTAAAGCCTTAACTTTCTAGAACTTAATCTAGGTTTACTTTTCCCAGATCTGTTAAGAAAGGCCAAACATTCAATCCCACACCAAATCCAGTTGGTGGTGAGTTAAATATAATAAAAAAATGGTGAAGAAACATTGGTATAAAGAGGAAGCATTATCTAAGAAACAGAAAAATAACATGCAACATTCAAAGATCTTGGGAACATTGATGTCTTTATTAAATATGTGCTGAAGACCTCTCCTAAAGCATATGACTGGTATTCAGAGAAATGTTTAGGCAGTTTGTGAGTGTGTGAAGTCTACTGTGTTACAGTAAATAACATGGATTCCTCTAAATTATATCAGACCTTACTAGTGTGAGTAACCAACAGGAAACAATAGAGAGAGGGTTGTCTCTTGTATTCCACATTCCTTGAGACTTGCATCTCCTATTCAGGATTTCAGAGAGCTGTCAAGCTGAGCTGAGGAGCGGCAACAGTGAATCTTCTTCAGCTAGGGGCCTACACAGGATCTTTCTGTCACGTTGTGGTCTTTTCCCCAGTAATTTTAGTGTCCTTCAAGCTGCAATTTCCTGTTCCCTCCCGTAAAGTACACTGAGTCCCAGTGGTTGCACTTTCCATGTGCTGGCAGGATGCATCCTGCAGAAGGGGACTGTGAACACACTAGTTCCATTCTCTGATTCAATAATTGTGTTAGGATCTTATAGCAGGTACTCACCAAAGCAGGGACCTGGAGATGTAGATTAAAATACAGCTTCCTCTCTTCCTACTACATATTCGTACACTACAAGTGACATTTGACAGATGAGAAAAATGTCTACCAGGCTTGCCTTGTGTTCAGTATGTGTGAATATCCAGCATATGAAATTTGTGAATCCTGATAGGAGTTAACTACTGAGTACTCTCAAAATTTACACAGCTTTGAATACACACAGATGCAGCCTTTAAATGTGGAAGAAGCTTTTGCTGATAGAAATACAGTCAGTTATAGGATTTTAAACATCCCAGCTCGGGTGTCAGCTGTGTTAGAAGAATCTGAGTTCTTCCCCATGAAATCCAGGAGGAACAGGTTTAAGTCAAGACTCTAAATATCCAAGAACTTAGATTATGGCTTCATATCTGGGATGTTGTAATTTGCTATGGTCCTGTTAGGGTTATGTAGTTGGTCACCCAGGCACTAGCTTTATCTCTCAAATTAATTTGGAGTAAAAACGTAGGCAACATGAGGGTTTGGGGAAATATGCATGTGCCTACATTGTAACAAAGCAAAAAGTTCAGAGTCATGAACATAGTATTCATTTTGAAATAATATACTGATTTAATATGATGTGATTTGCCTCTCAATATTTTAATTATAGTTTTTTTCAAAGAGCATTGCCTGCAAGATGATGATTTATTTTAAAAACATATCTATCCCAAATTTTTTTCTGGTAAAAAACACCCGAAAACCTTAGCTTTGTAGATGTCTGGAAAGGGTATTCAATTATAATCTCAAAGGTTTATGTTAAATATATTAAATTTAAATAAATGAAAAGGAGTTTATATGATTTTTAGCAATTTTAAGACTGGTGGAACTGAATTGGAAGTTCAACGTCTGATATCAAATCAGGCCTGCTTTTTCTCATCTGAATTTCATAAATATTTCCCTAGTGTTCTAAGCATAAATCCATTAATATTTTAAAAGTATTAAGATATTGCTATGATTAGATAGATATTCAGATAGCTAACTGACTAAATAAATAACAATAAAAAATGTATTCTGCTAAATTTAAAGTAAAACTTCATTTCAGCCTAGGGAAGTGTTGGTCCCTGAAATGTAATCATTTGTGTAGATATCGCAAGATGAATATAATTTTTTTAAGTTGCAATAGATTTTATTCTGTTTTCTATGTGCTTGCAAATGCATGCTGTATTGTGAATCAATCTTCCTAGGTTACAGCTATGAACCACAAGTTCTTCAGAAATCATGTGGAAGACTGTTTGTCCCTTGGCCGACCTTTGTTAATTGAAGATGTTGGAGAGGAACTTGATCCTGCTCTAGATAATATCTTGGAAAAAAATTTCATAAAATCTGGTTCAGCACTCAAAGTAAGATGAATTATAAACATGAAATTAAAACCCAATAGAACAGATGTTGGATGTCAGGTAGTCTGAATACTGCTGAGATGCATACCTTTACAACACTTAGAAAATACGTAATAAACTCATTGAGTTGTTATAGAGGGTTTTTTTACCACTTAAGCAACCGGTTTGAAAAGTGTAAATGGAAATGTAAAAAAAATAAGAGTTCATATGTTTTTCATTGAATAAAATAACTTTTTTTTCTGAATTCAGTTTTTGAAAATGGAGTAATATGTTTAATTTTCAGGTGAAAGTAGGTGACAAGGAAGTAGATCTGATGAAGGGGTTTACTCTCTATATGACAACAAAATTGGCAAATCCTGCTTATACTCCAGAAATTAGTGCAAGAACAACTGTGATTGACTTTACTGTTACTATGAACGGGCTGGAAGATCAGCTTCTTGGCCGTGTCATCCTCACAGAGAAACAGGTATTGTGAGAAACGGGCTTACAAAGATTGTAATTTGTAATGTAATTTATTATAAAGCAAAGGCAAAGCAGTGCTGGGTGTGTGGCTTGGGAGAATCTGAGTCAGAGGTGCAACATTCATCATACAGATTTTACATTTTGTATCTTGGGAAAATACATAGGCATTAGCTATTTCAAAACTAGGAGGGACTACTATACGTAATTATTCACACATAAGCACAAACTAGGAGGGATTGTTATAACTATTTCCCAGAAATCATTTGCATAGGCTCACCCCTCTCCCTTCCCCTTTGAGCATGCTCAAGTTAATTGTGAGGAAGTGTCATTTTGTTGATTCTGGATAAAGGCAGAGTCCATCATCATCAAAATCCTTTCACCCCAGCTATAAGACCAGTTCGAGCTGGCCCATTGATTCAATCTTGGCTGGGGCTTCTGCGTATTTGCAGCTGAAACTCGAGTTGATCTTGTGGTGGGCTTAGCAGACCGATCCTGTTGTTAATTAACTAGGCAAGAGCTGGGGGCTGCCCTGGTGAATTCTCCTGGAGTTTCAAGCTTCTGTCTCCTGCTTTTGGAGCTATTTCAAAACTTATACAGTTCAAAATCAGTTGTTCACAAAGGTTCAGATATTCTACACAAACTACAATATAATTAGACAAACATATCCCAACTTATATGTACTACTAATATTTAAAATATCCCTGAGCATGTAATATTAACATCATAAACGACTGTATATAATGCTATTTTATGAGGGGCAAAACTTCTTTCACTCTTCACAGCATCTAGGAGCTTGCAGTATTTGTACAAAATGAAGGCTTGTTCACTATCTGCACTGCGTGCATATATATTCAATGTCATGATTGAAATCAAATGCAAGAACAAAATTTTGAATGAAAGTTTAAAGGTTGTACATTTGCTGAAAGATGATTTGGAGCTGTTTTTAAATTGAATGGAGGAACCCAAGCATTTATTTTAAGATCTGGCCTTGGAAAGAGAAAAAAGAGTTATTCATTAAAAATACATCACAGGCATATACATGACATACATAAAACATCTTTATTCCTTCATATATAGCAAGGGCTTCTTGTTCAGTCAGAAATCTCTTTTATTTCTGAATTCTTTTTTAAACTTAATTTGAATTACATGAAAAAATCCTTATCAACTTGAACTATTTTTGCTAGCCAGGCTCTAGGGTGCAAGGAGATAAAAGATTCTTAAGGAGTCCTGAACACTGACTTGACTCTAGTCTTACTAAAATTTGCATTGATTATGTGGAAGTAAATATAAGGCAGAAAATCCTCTCTCAGGTGAGAGAAAAAAATTGATGTTTGGATTAGCAGAGCTACTGCTTTCAGTAAGTAGCTCAGGTAAGCTTGCTCACACGGCAGAGTTCTCAGGAAATTTGTTCCACTTTCTTTGACTTCCCCAAGCATGTTCTAACCAGTGTGCTTTAGTGGTGTGCTGTAATTTTCTCCAGCCATCATCCTTCCACTTTGCTCAAATGAGCATTTACTGAGGTAAGGACTGGAATTTAAGTGCTTGTCCTTCAGTCTGACAGCCACAATCAGAGGCTGGAAAGTCAATGTTATGCACAAAGTTCCTGTGAATTGTTCCATGGAAAACTATAACTGCAGGTACTGGGGGTAAATTGTGTATTCTTAAGCAATTGTCTATTCTTAAGCAAAGCATGTCATTATATGGAATTTAATCATATTGTTAAATACATTTTTGCTTGTCCTGTAGAACTATTCCTTTTGTGTAATTATCTTTTTTTTTTCTGTATTAATGGTATAGAAAGCGGGGTAAATGCATAAAATTTGAAGCTGAACGACATGTTAAAGTCATTCTCCTCTTTTGAGCTGCAGTTACTTGTAGCTTCCAAAAGATACATTCTATAACCCTAGAATGTATTTCAAACAGGTTTCCAAATCAGAAGTTTGTGAAACTAAAGAAATTTGTCACTTATTTGAGGCATTGGAGAAAATGTCTTGTACTGTGTAACTCTGTACATCACCTTTTTCTCTAACTTTGGCGTGCTGACAAGGCTGAAAATAAACTGAAAGCTAAAGTGCAGGGAGATTATTATTAACTACCCTTTTCTTACAGGAAGGTTGACTTTATTGATGAAGTAATCTGACCTGTGTTGGATTGTGCAGTGCAGGTGCTTCATTACACTTGTCATTGTGTTGACTTGGCTGACACTTTCTGTCTTATAGAAATGGCACAAAAATTCACAGGTTCACAGGTTATTCTGAGTTGGAAGGGACCCACAGGACCACCTAGTCCAACTGCCAAGTGAACTGCCAAGTGGTGTAGCTTGAGGTCATGTCCTCTTGTTCTGGTCCTGGCAGCCTGAGAGAAGACATTTACACCCACCCAACTACAGCCTTGCTTCAGGGAGTTGTAAACAGCAATGAGGTCACCTCTGAGCTTTCTCTTCTCCAGGCTGAACAACCCTAGCTCCTGCAGTCGCTCCCCATAGGGTTTGTTCTTCAGTCCTTTTACCATTCTTGTTGCCCTTCTCTGGACCCTCTCAATTAGTTCAACATCCTTCTTAAACTGAGGAGCCCAGAACTGGACACAGTACTCAAGATATGGTCTAACCAACGCTGAGTACAGGGGAAGGATAACTTCCCTAGTCCGACTGACAACACTGTTCCTAATACAGGCCAGGATGCCATTGGCCTTCTTAGCCACCTGGGCACACTGTTGGCTCATATTAAGTTTTCTGTCAATCATTACTCCTAACCCCCTCTCTATTTCCCCCCTCCCCAGCCATTCCTCCCCAAGCCAATAGCAATGCATGGGGTTTGTTATGTCTGAAGAGAAGAACCTGGCATTTGGACTTGTTAAATCTCATATTATTGGAATCTGCCCATTTCTCTCTAGCCTATCAAGGTCCTTATGAAGGGACCTTCTACCCTCTGGTAGTTCAACATTTACACCCAACTTGGTATCATCTGAAAACTTGCTAATGGTGGACTCAATTCCCTTGTCCTTATCATCAATAAAGATATTGAGCAGTGCAGGGCCAAGCACTGATCCCCGTGGGACTCCACTAGTGACCGGCCGCCAGCTGGATGTGTCAGCGTTTACCAACACTCTCTGAGCTTGTTCATCCAACCAATTCCTGACCCAACATAAAATGCTCCTATCCAACCCACGCTCAGAGAATTTCTTCTGTAGCTTACCATGGGAAACCTTGTCAAAGGCTTTGCTAATATCCAAGTACACAACATCCACAACCTTTCTGTCATCAACCAGGTGAGTAATCTCTTCATAAAAGGAGATCAGGTTGATCAGGCAAGACCTACCTCTCCTAAATCCATGCTGACTAGATCTAACGTCATGGCTATTTTGCAAGTGCTGTGTAATAGCACACAGGACTATCTGTTCCATGAATTTACCCAGTACTGAGGTCAGGCTGACAGATCTATAATTACCCGTATCATCTTTCCTGCCCTTCTTGTGGATGGATGTCTAATTAGCCAAGTTCCAGTCTTCTGGTACTTCACCGATGTGCCAAGACTGTTGGTAAGTTATGGAGTGTGGCTTAGCAAGTTCATCATCAGCACGGGCCAGCGCAGCAGTGATTCACCGACAAGCGGCTACTTTGGACTTCTAGGGCTCACAACGCGAGTCCCCAGGGGTCTGCGTGACTTCAGCACAGTACCCAGAGCCGGCACCACGCTGGGAGAGCCCTGTCGCCAGATGGCACGGGCCGGCGCAGCGACGATTCACTGACAAGTGGCTACTTCGGACTTCTAAGGCTCGCAACACGAGTCCCCAGGGGACCACGTGACTTGCGACCTGTGGGTACTTAAACCATTGCCTCTCTCTGTGAGCACGGTGAACCTGAGCACGGTGAACAGGAGCAAGGCAAACAGAGTCATTACTGCGGGGGGCTTGGGCAACTGCGGGGGGCTTGGGCAACTGCGGAGGGCGTGTAATAAGCAACTAAAAGGCAGTTTGTG
>WEKX01028187.1:124763-137931 GCA_013390025.1 Pitta sordida
CCAGGCGAATGGCAGCCACAGTCAAAACCACAAGGGCAGCTAAGACAGCCACAGCCAAAACCGCAAGGGAGGTTCAGATCCAAACTACCCCTATGACAGCGGACGTGGCCGTCCAGACCTCTGGCTGCAGGGAATGCCTGAGCCTGCTAGGCGTACAGGAGGACAGCCTGCAAAACACCTGTGCTTGCTGTGAACTGGTAAACGACATGCTCTCCATGATAAGAGGGCTAAAGGACAAGGTAGAAAGGCTGAGAAATAATCACGGTTATGTGCGGGAAGTGGACCGTGTGCTCCCAACCTCTGGGGGCTCTTGGGAGGCGGAATATTCACATGTACCTCATATTCCCCAGCATGAGGTGGGAGAAGGTAACCTCGAGGACGAGGGGGAGTGGGAACAGGTCTCCACCCATGGGGGTAAGGCATCCCTCTCCTGTCCTCCACCACCCTTCCANCTCTTTCATCACCCTAGGATGAATCCCATCTGGTCCCATGGATTTATGAGGATCCAAGTTGCTTAGCAAGTCTCTGACTGCCTCCTCCTGGATTACAGGAGGATTATACTGCATCCCTACTCCTCCTTCCATTTCAGAAGTCCAGTTGTCCTGTAATCTGTCTTACTATTAAAAACAGAGGCAAAGAAGGCATTATGTATCTCTGCCTTTTCCTCGTCTCTAGTTACTATATTCCGCTCTGCGTCCAATAAGGACTGAAGGTTGTTGCAGCTTCTCTTTTTGCTGTTGATGTATTTATAAAAACATTTCTTGTTGTCCTTCACTGAAACAGGTAGTTTGAATTCCATCTGGGCTTTTGCCTCTCTGATTTTTCTCGTGCATGACTTGACAACTTCCTTAAACACACCCTGACTTACCTCCCCTTTTTTCCAAAGGCCATGCATCCTCCTTTTTTTTCTGCTGGTTCTTTCAGGAACTCCTTCCTCATCCAGGCCAGCTTTCTACCTCTTCAACTCATCTTTCAACACATTGGGACCGCCTGCCCCTGTGCCTTCATGAGCTCATTCTTAAAGTATGTCCAGCCTTCCTGGACACCCTTGTCACTAGGGGATGTTTCCCATGGTACTCTCCTAATAAGGTCCTTAAATAGTCCAAAGTCTGCCCTCCAGAAGTACAGCATGGAGGTTTGGTTCGTGCTCTTTCTTGTCACACTGTTCCTTATGACAAACAATATTTGCAACATTTCCTATTTTGCAAGCAGTAGAGGATTGTATCTTTCAAAGGCACAGAATCATAGAAATTGGAAATGGAAAAGGTGATCCAGTCAACTTGCTCACGATGTAAAATCCGTCCATACAATGCATCTTTCAGTCCTTGGTCTGATGTAATTTTAAGTAATTATATAATGTGGCTTTTATCACTTCCCATTGGAAACTTGCTTTAGTGCTTTTTGCATCTTACTATAAAAAAGCTTTACATGGGTAATTCTGATTTTTTCATTCCCCAGTATGCTTCATTAATCAAATAAATACAATGTATGTACATATAAATTACTTTAGTGTACATATTACTATAGTGTATTCAGTATAGACATAAATTACTTTAGTACAGAAATAATTAGTAATATTTCTGTATTTTATAGAAAAGCCAGCAAAGACCCCAATCTGACACACATGAAGTCATATGTTTTATGTGTCTTTATAAGGAATCTTTCTTTGAATTAATCTTAAATATTCTAAGGAAACTTTCTGAATACAGGAACTGGAGGCAGAAAGAATCAAACTGATGGAACAAGTGACATCTAATAAGAGGAAAATGCAGGAGCTTGAAGATAATCTACTCTGCCGTCTAACCAGTATGGAAGGCTCTTTGGTTGAGGATGAGTCTCTGATAGAAGTCCTAAGGATCACTAAAACAACAGCAGAAGAGGTAAATTTTGAATGCACTGTATATACATTCTTTAATTGTAATTTAAAGATTACATATATGTAAAGATTGTATGCAGACAGATTTCTTTTTCCCATTCTGAATCACTATATAACATCTGACTTCTGTACAAATAAGTAGTGGAAACACTGTAACTTTTTTCTTCATAAAATGCAGCAAAATTAAATTGATACCTGGATACTGTTTTATATTCCAGGCATATTTTTCAGGTGTAAATCCACATCAGTTTCCATTGCCCTAGGTTTTGGAACAAAGGAAGGCACACTATCTGTGTTGAAACACTGACAGAGAGAAGCAAAGCTCAACTAAAAATACTATTGTGATCTTAATGCAGATTTTTCTTTTTGCTTATATAGAACAAACCACAAGTGACACAACTTAATCTTCATGGTCATTTCCATTAATTTTAAGGTCAATGAAAAATTAAACACAGCAGTGCAGACAGAAGTGAAAATCAACTCTGCACGTGAAGAGTATCGTCCTGTTGCAAGTCGTGGTAGCATCCTTTATTTCCTAATTGTGGAAATGGGCTTGGTTAATGTCATGTACCAAACATCCTTACGGCAGTTCCTTGGCATTTTTGACCTATCCGTGGAAAGATCTCGGAAATCTCAGATCACAGCAAAAAGAGTAGTGTATATAATTGAGCATCTTACATATGAAGTCTTCAAGTACACAGTTCGAGGGCTGTATGAAAATCACAGATTCCTGTTTACATTACTTCTGGCACTGAAGATTGACTTGCAGGCCAAGAAAATTTCACACACTGAGTTTGAGACACTGATCAAAGGTAATTTCTCTAGAAATGTTCCTGTTCACTTATGTCTGTTAACTGCAGTGCTTCCATTAACAATATGTTATATCCCAGGGATCTACTGCTTATTAACTGGTGAATGAAAGCATATAAAGCCCAAGAAGAAATTAAGAGACAAATTTTCAAAAGCGAGAGAAATACAGATTATTTGTTGTCAAAATAATGCTTAGATGAGGATTATCTATACTGTTTTATATTGCAAAACAGAAGTCTTACTTTATCAGAGAATCTATGATCTCGACTGTCTGCATCTTTTTCAAGTTGCCACATACCTATGTCTGTGAGATTATAGATAAGAAGCAAAAGCTTTCTTGACGTTGGATGATCAGGCATATGAACACATGAGAACTCTATACCACAGTTAAGTATCAGTATAAAAAAGTGGAAGTCTGTTACACATTGTAAAACACTGTTATATTGTATTGCATTATACCACCACTGTATGTCACCACTCAGACACAATGACAAAGAAAAAATTTAGTGAAGTCTAAAATTGGATGGGGAGCAACCCCACTGTCTCTAAGATACGGTAGATGCAATCTAGTACAAAGATAAATACAGTCAGGTGCTTGGCATCCAGATATATCTCAGTTTGTTTGGCAAACACTGATTTACTCTTCGGCTGTGGCTCAGGTGTGTTGGGGGTGCAAATGGGCATGACACTGAGTGGTGGTTGAGATAAAAGGCTGTTGAAGTTGCACCATCCTGGAAACGAATGCACCATGTGCCTTCTTGTTCTTTAGTCTAAGTGAAGGGAGACTCTGCTAACCATAAGTCCTTTCTTCATCTGGTTTGAAGACCTAGGTTCCTTTTATGTAGTCAAGTTTTATTCCAACTTTACAGATGGGGAAGAAGCAGCACAAAAATTATGGGGTGTCCTGGTTTAGGTTTTTTGCTGCTCTGGCAGTGAGGGTATTCACAGCTCAGCTCTTGCCTGGGCCAGCTCAGTCACTGCCATGGCATTCAAGGTTATAGAGATAGAGATGTCTCTGTGAATAAACATATTTGGGAGAGAAGAAAAAAAAATGTAGTAGTAAAACGTAGAGTGCCAGGTCAGGACGTGTGTAAGAAGCTGGAAACTATGAAGGCCCGCCCAGGCCTACTAGAGATGTGGTAGGAATGTTCTTCCAGGCATCCCACTGCTGCTTGTGAATTGGACGGACCATGGTGTAAGCCTATGGAATAGAGAGGAACNTTTTCTCCTCCAGGAGAGGTTGTGGTGAATCTCTGACATCCAGCCATGGTCAAACCACGACATGGGGATATCAGATGTGGGAGGAACTCATACCACTTCCCCAATAGATCTTTGTTAAATGATTCTTCCATGCAAATTCTAGGTGTCCCTGTCCTGGTTTACACAGATTTTTACTCCTTAAATCATATAAATTAGTATTTTTTATTACTTGTCATTTTTCTATTCAGTGATGTTTATTTTCCTCCATAATACTCTTAACTTTTCAGGAGGTGCCAGTTTGGATATGAATTCCGTAGAACCAAAACCAAAAAAGTGGATCCTTGACATGACGTGGCTCAATCTTGTGCAGTTATCTAGCTTGTACCCTTTCAATCAACTTCTGGTGCAAATTGTTAAGAATGAGAAATCTTGGAAAGCTTGGTTTGATGAAGAAGCTCCTGAAAAAGCTATTATTCCTGATGGATATGACAACTTACTGGATCAATTCCGTAAACTGCTCCTTGTCCGTAGCTGGTGCCCTGATCATACCGTTGCCCAAGTAAGTTATGCTTTCATACAATGGTTCTGCCATATGACATCTCCTGCAGAGCAACTAGTTTCAAGCTTATGCTCTCTGAATTTTTTGTTATCATAGTGACATCATTGTTCCCGTGTGAGCTATTTTGAAAAATTAGATATTGAAATCATCACAATATATATGTGAAATTACTAATTTATTTAATTGCAACTAGTTAGAAAGAGAAACATGAAGTAAATTGTGTTGGAGCTGTAAAAATACCATTCTTTTTGGATTGTGAGTCATGAAATCTGTAAAGCAGTTGAATTTTCTGGTGAATCAAAAGTTACATCCCTGTTTTTTTTTCACAGAAGTGGAAAGAGAACAGTTCACTTTTATGACAGATGCAGTAAAATAGCAGATAAACTGTTTACTTACTCTCCATACTGAGAAAGTAACATTTAAGACTGTTTCATGGCAAATATCATAAAAGAAACTGCAACAGACTAGCAGTTTCTCCACAGTCTGTGATGTTTGTATTTTTCTTCTCTTCGTAGGTGTAAAAGAGATATATGAGTCTATGAATATCTTTTTGCTTTTTTTTCCTTTATACTGTGAAGTAGTACTTTTTTTCCCCTGCATATCTTAACTTTACATGTTATGTGCTGTGATAGCATTTATGTTGTATTTAGGGGACGTATTTTTTTCATGGACCTCCTTTTCAACAAGTCTCCCTCCACTCTTTTTCCTTTTCTACTCTTTAGCCAGTAAGTAGCAGAGAAGTATGGGAGTTCTGTCTGCCACAATTTAAACAGAGTAAAATAGTAAAGTTGCTGCTGCTCATTTATCAACACTTATTGTCTTGCATAATTATCTTTGAGAAACACTGTCTCTGAACAATGACTGCAAAAAAGGTCATTATTTAAATTTTTGAGGAGTTGTTTTCTGTTACTGTCTTCTTTATCTCTTCTTTCCTTACTGTGTATTCCCAAGTACAATAACACCTCAAATATCATGGGGGTCGGTTCCAAGATCCGGCTGTGAGAACCAAAATCTGCAAAGCAGCAATTTATACATATGTTCATATTACCCACCAATCACCCCACTCCCTCAGCCCTGGTGAGCACCAGGAAGTGCTCCCTGCTCTTCCCCACGCCGTGTGTGCCAGCATGGACAACCTGCTTGACTGTGCTGTGTGGGGCAGATGGGGCTGCCCATGCTGTGCAGGGCAGACTATTCTGCCCAAGTGGTGGGGGCTGCCCAAGCCAAGCCGAGATGAGCTGTGCCACTTCTTTTCACTCATGGTAGTGCTGGTGCTGTGCTGCCACTCATACAATGCCTCCGAATCTGTACCAATCAGTGCACAGCTAGGAAATCACGTCAGTCAAAAAAGAATTTCATACACCAGGATAGCTTTAGAAGTTCTTTAGAAAATGTCTGTGAAAAGAAATAAATAGAGGCATGGGGAAGGTTTGACCTTGAAGGATAAAATCTGATCTGTGTTTATACTTTGTAGGAATAGATGTTCAGCATAGAATATTTGAATTGGATAACTACTGGACAGGAGAATTTATTTGAGGTTCCAACAGATATCTGGAAGATTGCAACTGGGTCGTATGAAAGATCTGTTTAACCTACTATGTTGTAGAGACAGTATCAATAATATATGCTCAGTGGCGCTAAGAATGGAACTGGTATAGAGAAAATCTTTTGTTTGACTATCTACCAAGTTCTAGCAGTCAGTAATTTAGGAGCAATATCACAGCTGTCATCAGAACTGACAGTGGATCTATTCAGCATAGATTTTTTTTTAGCTCTTTAAAAACCCCCACTTAGGATGTTCTAGCAACAGTGTTCACAGCATGGCTATTGCATAAGTGATTAATGCTAAAATAAAAAAAGTAAAGGTATATATATTTCTGGTAACTTATTTATTCCCTCCCACCCCAGGCTCGACATTACATTGCAGAATCTCTTGGAGGGAAATATATAGAAGGATTTATTCTTGAAATGGAGGCAATGTGGACAGAAAGTGACTGCCGAACACCCTTGACATGCTTTTTATCAGTGGGATCTGACCCCACTGAAAATATAGAACGTCTTGCAAAATCAAAGGTATCCTCCTAAACTGAGTTTGCTAGAGCTGATAAAGACATTTTTTAACTGCCCTTTGCATTAAAAATGGTATTTCCACATTTGATAGAAGTTCATATAATGATATTTATATTCATACTAGTGTTCTCTGGAAGTTAATTTTTGATCAGTAGCTGAAATGCATTTACTAGGAAATGGAAACGGTTACAATCTTGCTTTTTGCAGTTGTTTAATTGCAATGAGTCCTGAATCTTTATCGAGCAGACTATGATAATCCGTTACTTAGGCGAAGTACTGAGCTGTGAGAACAAAACAGCCCTTGAATACAATGGTACCACAAGTCTTGCCCCTCTCTGCACAGCCCTCTGTCAGTGTAGGGTGGTAGCTCATTAATATGCAAATTTGGCCCTGGCCGCCCTGCCCCCTCAGCTCTGGAGCAGCTGCAAGGCATTCCCAGAAGTTCATTATGCACTCAGGGGAGCTAAGGGTGTCTCCTCTGCCCCATCCTCGCCTGGAGAGTCCCTGGTAATTTTGACGAAGGGGTCCCTGAGCCCATGCTATCACCGCAGTGACTCCTGGGCTTCAGCTGCCATGGCTGCAGCTGCTGCAGTGGGTGGAGGAGGCACTGTGGAGCTCTATGTACTTCATGTGTCGCCAGCTTGCCGGTGCTGGCAAAACTTCTGCTGCCATCCCGTTCACATGTTTCAATGCCGAGCACCTCCAGATAAAAAAAAAAAAAAAAAGTTTAAACCCAGGAAAACCCAGGAACTCAGGAATTTTTTTTTATACAGGAGATGTTTGTGTAAATATCTCCTCTGGGATTTGGGGGCAGGCAAGGGGAGGGGAGGGAAGGGGAGAAAGGAGCTCTGAATGGGGCAGGCAGGGTCAGCAGACAGAGCCAGAGAAGAGTCAGAGAAGGAGACCACTCCCTCCCTCCTACAGGCAGCCCGAGGCTGTCATAGGACCATGAGGGATTGTGCCAAGCTGTGCAGTGCCACTGAAACCAAGCTTGGGATCTAGCCCTGGTCTTGGAGGTGGGGGAAGGATGGCAGCACTGCGATCCTTCCCTTTGGAGCTGCCACTTCACTTTTATGTGCACTGCTGCAGCACGCACATTTAAAGTGGAGTTTCAAAGCCTGTACTCCACACTGGGGCTCACACCAGCGTCCCAAGGCTGGCTACACAACAGCCTGACCCTGTTGGGAAGGCAATGGTTGCAAGGCAGCACCTCAGCTCCTGCTCTATTCCCACTGGAGTAGTGGAGTCCCAGGGGCTTGGCTATCGTGCTCTTGGCAGCAGGGTTACTATGGGGATGCAACTCAGCAGCCAGCACAACTTGCAGATTCAAATGTTGCTCAGGATAGTACATACGTTAAGAAAACTCAAGAAAGGTATACATACAGTTTATATACTGTAATGTTTTAACTCGTTAACTGCACTGGTGGAGAAACAGAGCAGAACGAGAACTTAAGAGGAAAACAAAATTACAAGCAGTCGTGCCTTTGTCCCCTTGGGGACTGGCCAGGTGGGACAGGGGCTATCTCCGCTGCATTCCCTACTGCAGCTCTGCGGCCTCCCCTCCACGGTCCAGTGCTGTTTTTGCTACCTTTGCTCGGACCGGGGTGGGCACTGGGGGGACGTGACGTGGCCACCTCACTCAGAGCGTAGTGGGGCGGGCCGGGTGCAGCGTGGACGCTGTGCTGGCGAAACTGTTGCGACCGCCTTGCTCAGAGCATAGCAAGGCCGATGCGGCACAGGCAGAGCAGTGCACCCGTGGCCTGTGCAGCATGGCATGGGGGTTGATTTGACTATTCATGATTGTTTAATTTGAATATTCATAACACACAACAGGTTTTGCTGTCGGTCCAAAAATATATTACAATGGACAATCTTAACATGTTTTCAAGCTTTAAGGAAAAGTGTATAGAATAAATAGAAAGTGAAGTTGCAAAAGACCTAGAGGGGTTGCCTTGTTTACTCACATGTGGTTTATGAGCAAAGCAACATCAGCTAGGCTGCCATAACCCAAACTTCAACTGTAATGTCAACTATAAATGTAAAGTCAACTACAATGTTTAGGGTAAAGTTCTTGTCTAATCTCTTGAAGTAAAGATCTAACCCCACAGCCTATAGAAGCCTTTCAAGTTTACAAAAGCCATCTAAATTCGGCAAGTCAAACTACAGACACAGATACTTTCTTAAGATAAAACTGTCTATTAGCATTGTAGAACTTCAGGAGCACTTCAGTAGTTCTCTACCTTTCAAAAATGTATCTAGAAAGCATCTACAATTTTCAACACATTTGCAAGTTTTGTGTTTATTTTGCTATTTTATCAACAAATTGTATTTAATTCCTCTTTCTTTGGGTTTTCTCTGCTTTTTTCCAGATTAAATCTTTAATATAAGTTAGCTGTACTGAGGACCTTATCTCAGTATATATATGATTCTATACCTCTGAAGTATTCTTTTTATTGTGGGGTGGGTTGTTTTTCTCTTGGGTTTTTTTTTACTTCTTAATGACAAAAAACTTCCAAAATATGTGCTAGTCCCATTTTTCAATTATTTCCCTTTTACAAGCATGATTTATAATCTTAAAATGGAATGTCCATACTAGTAATACCTCTAGGTATGGTATTAACATATAAATTAATATAAATCAATTAAGTCAATCAAATAAATCAATATAAATCAATTATCTGCAGTTGGAAGTGTTCAAGTTTGTGTCCAGATTTTTTTTTCACTCTAAAATGTAATTATTCAGGTGGCTTTTTCTTGAAAAAATGGAAAAAGTGTCTGTGACTACTGAGGTATATAACCTTGCTTATAAACGAAAAAAGCTTTATCTTAAAACTATTTACATTTCTGTCCCCTTTATTTTCACTTGAAGATGGAATGAAATTTTAACTTTCTGGATTAAAGTGAAGTTCATTATGCCTAGCATTTTGATTCCATTATTGTAAAGATAGTTTCCTCTTTTAGGGAGTGATGGACATAGCCTTCAACAGAACTGTCAGGACCACTGTAGTGACTAAAATGCTAGTATTTTCACCTGGATAGTGATGTATTAAGAGGACACAGATATATTGGCATGACAGTTTGATAGAGTTCTTTCAGAAGGAGTAAAATGTGGGCAATCTATAGTGAAAAATATTTTTCTTTCAGTGTTTGTATAATCTTTAATAATTGTACATTTGAGAGGTAACATTGCTGAGAAGAGCAAATTATGAGTAGATAGTTTGTTAGATAATAATGTATTAGCTGAATATTTATGAGCTCTTATGCAGAGGTAGTCTTTGACTTATGGGAGTTCTATCTGTACTCAGACGCATCTTAAAAAAGGTAGCTTTTTGTTCCTCCAGCTCCTCCAGCCAACTTCACAGGCTGTTTAGCTTTTTTTCCTTTACCTACCGTTTTAGGTTTTACTGGCCTGAGAGTAGGATTTAACTGCTTTCTTATCTTTGGAGTTCTCTTCTTAAATCTTGCCAGGATATGAAGGATCACATACAGCAGCTGTACTTATACTGCTCTGTAAAATCGGGTCAGGACCCCTCCTCTGACTGACCTAAGGCCAAATGACCCAGCACAGCTTGCATCCATATGCTTTAACTTCTCCTGCAAAAGTAGGGCAACCTCGTCCACTCTGTTTAGGAATGGATGCCTTCCTTCTTTTTTGTTTCACAGTGAGAGGTCCCAGTAGCAGTAAAGTTCAAGATTAACCATTGTAACCCTCAGCCAGCTGAAGATAAGCCCTGATAGATAAGTCTGTAGGTCTGTAGGCCTTGAACATGAAACTGCCCGTGAAACAAAGCCTTTTCATAAATTGTTTTGCCCTCAAAATTATGTTCAGCTGGGTTTGATAATTCTGGTTTTCCATGGTAGACTCATGCAGCCAACTTAAACCAGGGCGCTACTTCCTTAACAAGAACAAGGGTAGTAAGAAAAGTAAGCAAGAGAGGATCTGCCTGCACGCTCCTGGCAGATTTCTGTGGTCCTGACCACAGCCCAATCTTTTTCAGATCCCTTTGTGAGAACTTGTATCATCTTCTGTTTTTTTGAACAACTGATCTTATTCTCCCATAGCTTCTGTAGAAAAGACTCCATAAAATTCCTTTATAAATAAAATAAATAAGGAATAAATATTCCTCCATAAATAGATTCCTTTGAGACACTGGCTTCACAGCTACCATTTAACAGTACAGGATGTTTCCTGAGGAATTCTAAAAGTGGACAAACCTTTCTTGTCCTATCTGCTTCATTGACAGTTGTCTTCTAGATGAAATGAGTGTGTTCAGACAGAAAGAAGACACCAGAATTGTTCGGTTTACTCTGAGAGCAAATTATTATCTGAAGCCTTTATATCTGTCCCTCTCAATGTAGTCCACATAACAGGAAAAACACTGGTGAGACAGCCATGTTGCTTTATTTGGAAAATGAAGGGAAAATATTTCAGTTGTTTTATCCCATTGACTTTGTTGGACCAGCATATTATATTCAGTGGGTGTAGTTTTCTTCCATTAGATGGAAGGTAAAAGGAAGTTGAAGGAGTCTGCTTTAAAAAAAAAATAAAAATCATTTAATCGAATGAGTTTCCATTGGTAGCAATGGTTTTCTTTGTGAAGTAATGTCCCCGCACAGGTTCACAGGTTCACAGGTCATTCTGAGTTGGAAGGGATCCTCAGGATCATCTAGTCCAACTCCCCACCAACTAGACCATGTCACTGAGCTCTTCATCACACATGCACTTATAGAAGCAATACATCATATGTATAATCATTCTAAGGAACAACATATAAAATAAACTTTCCTTTTTCCTTCCAGAACATTCCCTGTTGTGCAATTTCAATGGGTCAGGGCCAGGAAGTCCATGCGAGGCACTTGTTAAATCAGTGCATGCAAGATGGAGGATGGCTTCTTCTACAGAACTGCCATCTTGGCTTGGAGTTTCTTAGTGAATTAATGGACACCATCACATCAGTGGAGTCTATGAGTGAAGATTTCAGAACCTGGATCACTACAGAGGCTCACCCAGAGTTTCCTATTAATCTTTTACAGTCCTCTATAAAATTTACCAATGAACCTCCTCAAGGTAGGAAACTATGCCTTTTGTGAGTTTTGAGGGTTGCTTTTCATCCCGAACCCACTGGGCATCACTATACTTTGTGTAATGTTTTAGAATTTATTCTCTACTTTTTCATCACCTAAGTACTGCACTGTGTATGTCAGCCTTGCAATGTGTAAAGCATGACTTTTCTTTAGAAGAAAATGGATATTGTTTGGTTTTGTAACAGAAATTGATAGTGATTGTGTTGTTTGTGTAGAATCTGTGGAGAATGCCAGGACTGTGTTCCTTTCTTAAGTTCAGTACACTCCATCAGTTCTTTTCTGCCTGTACTGTTCACCTCACAGAAGGATGCAAAGCAGGACCAATCATGTGCTCTAATGAATAAGGAAAAGGAAGGACTCTCTGTATCCCCAACATCATACAAAGCTGCAGTATATAGCTGTGGTTCTTGCTTCTTGTTATGTCATTTAGCACTGCTGACTGGAGACTGATCCCAGCATCTTTTTGTCCTTTAAGTATTTATGAGCTGCTACCAAATCACTCCTTAGCCTCTGTCAAGAAATTTAATAACAACTCATAATGGGTCTGAATACTGACATTTACTTAAGAACTGATGAGATCAGGGTTTTTATGCTATTTGATTAACTTATGCACTCACACTATCATGTTTCCAGCATTCTGTATTGCATTTATCTTGCCTTCCCTCCCCCTTGGAGAGAATGCTGCTGGTTCAGGGAGGTCAGGCAGAAAGTAATGCTGGTATGCAGCAACTTGCAGCTATCAGTCTTGGACAATACAGGCCTATAGGTCTCTGAGTGTCCTCTGGCATTTGCCTCCATGCATCTCCCTACATTCAGGATCTTTCCCCACATCCATGATGTTCCTGCAAACCGGAATGTCCATTTCATTCTTTCTGTGCCTATAAGCCCCCAGTTTTCCTAATGTAAGTAGTCTATGTGCAGTAGCACAACGTGTGATCTGCATCTTAATTGACAGTTTGGACTCAAGCTTCTGTGTTAATTAGAGTGAAAGAAAGACATGGATGGAAAAACTCTAGCGAGAGGTCACAAAGATGGTGGTCAGATTGAAGAACGTATGAGGAAAGGCCAAGATGATTGTCTAGCCTTGAAGCTAAACAATGTGTATAAATATGTGATGGAAACGGAGTAAAGAAAAAAAACAATATTCTTCTGAGTGGTGCCACATGACAGAAAGAGAGGTTCACAGGTTATTCTGAGTCGGAAGGGACCCATAGGATCATCTAGTCCAACTCCCAAGAAAACACCCACGCAGGGATTGAATCCACAAGCATGGAACCACATGTAACACGCCCCATCCATCCAAGCCTCTCATCGTCTAGATCATGTCACTGAGGTCCTCTTCCAGTCTTTTCTTAAACACCTCCAGGGATGGTGACTCCGTCACCTCCCTGAGCAGGTCATTCCAATGAGAGATCACTCTCTGTGAAAAAGATCTTCCTAACATCTAGTCTAAACTTCCCCTGGTGTAGCTTGAGGTCATGTCCTCTTGTTCTGTTGCTGGCAGCCTGAGAAAAGAGATGCACACCCACCCGACCACAACCTCCCTTCAGGTAGCTGTAAACAGCAAT
>WEKX01028187.1:138005-155097 GCA_013390025.1 Pitta sordida
GTCAGCGTTTACCAACACTCTCTGTGCTTGTCCATCCAACCAATTCCTGACCCAACATAAAATTCTCCTATCCAATCCATGCTCAGAGAGTTTCTTCTGTAGCTTACCATGGGAAACTGTGTCAAAGGCTTTGCTAATATCCAAGTACACAACATCCATGGCCTTTCTATCGTCAACCAGGTGAGTCACCAGATCATAAAAGGAGATCAGGTTGGTCAGGCAAGACCTGCCTCTCCTCAATACATGCTGACTAGTTCTAATGTGGTGGTTATTTTGCAGGTACTGAGTATTAGCACACAAGGTTATCTGTTCCATGACTTTACCTAGGACTGCGGTCAGGCTGACAGGTCTATAATTAACTGGCTCATCTTCCCGGCCCTTCTTGTGGATGCGTGTCACATTAGCCAATTTCCTGTCTTCTGGTTCATCAGTAGTAAGGCAGGACTGTTGGTAAATTATGGAGAGTGGCTTAATGAGTTCATCTTCTAGTTCTTTCATCACCCGATCACTTTTCATAACCCAGGTGATGGACACAACTGGAAATCCATGACGTTCCATTTCAAAATAAAAAAAACCTTAACTCATTGAGAGGGTGGTCAAAGAGTGGAACAGCTCGCTCAGTGAGCTTGTAGACTCTACCCTCAAAACTCACATAGACAAGTGCTGAGCAATCAGCTGCAGTTCATCCTGCTTCAAGAGGATGTGTGTTGTGTAAGGTGACCTCCAGAAGTCCAGAAGTCCAGCATCAATTATTTGGTGTTATTCTGTATAATATTAAAACATTCAGCTTTTCTACGTAGTATCTAACCTGTTTCTCATCTCTTGAAAGTCTCTCTTTTACCCAAACTATGCTGTCACATGCAGGCATTCTATATATATTTATACAAGCAACTTATAACCTTGTCTTGTATCTACTCCTTATGCATGATGGCGGAAGATTAGTTTGTATTTTGGACAATAGCAAAAAGGAATCCTCAAGCCTGACACCAACTTTATCTTTTAACTCCTTCATTTTTGACAAACTGTGTAATGCATTAACTCACTCTCTCTCTCTATATATATATACAGTGAATCATCTCTGTATCGCAACTTCTCCTTCACAACCTCGCGAATTTGCAATGTGAATTTATCGCAGTTTTGATTCCACCATCTGTGAAATTTAGTGGCTCGCGCATGCGTACTGCCTCTGCTCCACCGAGGGCTGGTACCGGAGCTCCCCGTGAGGCGGTGCTGGCCCGGCCTAATGGGGGGGGTCAGGAGTCACGCTGTCCCCTGTGACTCTAAGCGCAGCTGGGGAAGTGCCACCCCGCGGGCGTGTGTTTCTGTTTCCATGGCTACAGGCAGGGAAGGGCAGTGTCCAGGAAAGTGGGGCTGAGCTGGCCGCAGTGGCCACTGGGACATGCTCACTCCGCTGCCACAGCTGAACCCCCCAGCCCCGCGTGGCCCTGCTGGCGTGAGCGGGACTGCAGCTGAACCCTGCGCTGCCGGCGGGACACAGCACTGCAGCTGAACCATCTGGCGTGGTCCCGTGCTGGCAGCTCGTGCCGGGATGGGGCGAGGGAGCAGCAGGGCCACACAGTGCCTGGGCGCGAGCACCGGGGGAGTGGGAAGCGGCACCGAGGTTTGCACTGTGAGCACACCATCGCGGAGGCCCGGAGAGGCCGACAGATTCTCGGGGTGGCAGGAGTCTCCCGAGTCAGAGGGGGCTCAGAAACGGTTCCCTTTTCTTCCCTGTGCTCAGAGAGTCCGAGGGGAGAAGCAAAAATGTGCCTGGAGCCCTGCGGAGTTCTGGAGGCTGGGAACGCGGGGGGGGGCCTGCATGCATATTAACGACCTGCAGTTCTTTGCGAGGTTAGGGTTTCGCGACGGCAATGGCCTGTCCCTTTCCTCGCGATGGAGGAGGTATAACTGTATATATATATATATATGTGTGTGCGTGTTGCCACTAATTTGAATTGATGATGTCAGTAAGAGCTCAAAATTTATATCAACGGTCATATTTAAAGCTTCAGACATTTAAACCTCTTATTTTAGTATTTATCTTCCTTTAAACATTAATAAGATGTCTACAAAACATTTGATCTTCTGAAAAACATCCCATTTCAGCATATATACTCTGCTCTCAAACTAGTCACTCTGTTCTTAAAATTCTCTAACTTGTTGCTCTTCTCATCTCCCTCTTTTTAATTCACTGCCCAGAATCTTTTTATTGCACTGTAGCCTCCTCCTTATGATTATAATGGTAACAACCTGTAGCTCCAAGGGGCTGTTTTAGAAGTTATAGCTAATTTACAACTCTCATTTAGTGATGGAAATATGCCTGACATAACAATTTAAGTCAGGGCAAAATAGAAACAGTTTTAGTTTCTAATACCATTCTGTCACATTGGTGGCACAATATGATAAAGTACTTTTGTTTGATTCTGGAACTCTCTTATGATACCTTATAATATTTTGAAAAGCTATTTGTTTGGATATTGTTCTTCAGGATCTTTGTGAAGTAGGAAAGAAGTAAAAGGACTTTTATTGTGTCATAGAAAGTATGACAACTTGGACAATCTATTCACTGCACTTGAAATCTGTCCTTTTAGACACTTGTGAAGCTTTCTAGGTGGAACATATCATGAGAGGGACCTGATGTCAGTAACTCATCCTCAGATTGTCTGCCAAAGGCAGATGATGCCTCAGTTGTGCTGTCTGAAAGCATTTGGGAGTAGTCAGGTTTATGTGTTCCATGGAAGCTGAGATTGTATCAGTATCAACTGCCTAAAGCTGTTGCTGGGATATGACGTGTCAGTACTTAAATAAATGTCCCCAAGTGTTACTATTTCAACTATGAATTTAGGTTCTCATCTCATCACCTTGGTGCCTGTAGGCCAGCTGGAGAACCTGCATACAGAATTTTGAGATTTTTATAGGCATCAAATCTAAATAAAATATCTTAAGTAGAAGTAAAATCTTATTTTATAAGTAAATATCAAAACAAACACTTGGATGCTCAGTGCTATATTTCCTCTGATGTTTGGTGTAAATAGTTATATTTCAGTTGTTATTTGGAACATTTAAAATATGATGACTTACTTATTATATCTTTTAATATCCTCCAGAGTCCTGAATTTTATGTGTCAACTAAGTGAAACAAAATGGTATTGAAGTTTGCCTGCTATAACCAACTGAACAGATAATTGATTTTAAGAGATTATTTGCAAGCATAAGTAAGATGGTGCTGTAAACTGGAATAGAGACTTGTGCTTAACAGAGGTTGGACTTATGGATTCCTTATATTTTTTTTGCTCCTGTATTCAATTTTTATGCTTATTTTCTAGGTGTGAAAGCTGGCTTAAAACGAACATACTCATCTGTTAGTCAGGATCTGCTAGAAGTGAGCAAAATGCCACAGTGGAAACCATTGCTATATGCTGTAGCATTTCTTCACACAACTGTTCAGGTTTGACAAAATATTTTTCTCCTTCTGTCATAAGGCCCTGTTTCATTCATTAATGAAATCCACTTTAGTACAGTGATGAGTGTCCCTGCCTCTCACGCGGGAGGCCTGGGTTCAATTCCCGCTGGGGAGGTGGTGTTGGTGTTTGAGTTGGACTCGAAGATCCTTGTGGGTCTCTTCCAACTCAGAATATTCTGTGAACCTTGTTATTAAATGAAAAAGATGTTTAAAAGTAAGTCCCATGTTTGTAAATTAACACAAATGAAATAAGAAGGAGAACAACACACTGCAACTGTTTTGACCGTGTTGACCTGGTACCTCCAAGAGAGATGGTATTTCAGATGAAAAAATGGGCAACCAGTGGTCAGTTAGAGAACTCTTCTGTTAATGCCTGGGGACATGACTGTGTGATGTCTTTCAACTGTTTTTACTATTTTTTTTAAATCATAAAAGTACATTAAAGAAATTTGTGAATTGGTTTGGAAAACAGTAGTCTTATACTGCTACAGTCACAATAAAAAGGTCTAAGAGGGTGACTAAAAATCCTTTTTGCTCTGAAACCTGTAGGAGGAAATGTAAGTGGAAAAAAATTTAGGATCTTGACTAAAGAAGAGCTTTATGGATTAACCTCAACTTTTCATCATTCAATTGGTAGATTTTGCAGTATCCTTACTTTGTATCTGGAGCCCAGTTAATTTAGCTCTGTGGCATCCATGTGCTGATACATTGTGGTCCAATGGAAACTTGTGGTATGCTTTTCACTGTAATTACAAGATATTGCCTTAACAGCTACATGCTACCTGCTGAACCTGTAAATGACTCACTAAGAAGCAGTTTTTCCTACTTGGCATCTGCATCACGCAGAGAAAGCAGTGATATGAATTTGTTTAGTCCATAAGAGGACCACAGACAGTAATCATGGCTGATGAGTTTGGACACACTTTTCTCAAACAGTGGTTTAATTTTTTGAAGTTCAAAATCTATAGTTGTAGAGTCATATATTTGCTGCACTTAAAGAGGATTTTTTTTGTAAACATGTTAATATTCCTATTATTTTTTATTATAAGGAGATGATTAACTACTAGATGATTAAGCAAGCATTAATCAAGCATTTGGCCTTGTATGTGTCAAAAATAAATGTATGGTTTTTTTTAAATTGGTGAAATAGATGTCTAGCTGGACTCCTGTATGCTTGTAATTTTCAGGTATTCTTCTGCACTTAAGTTGTCTTCAAAATTACTATCAATCATTTACCTTTGACTCTATCTATTTTACAGGAAAGAAGAAAGTTTGGTCCATTGGGCTGGAATATTCCTTATGAATTTAATCAGGCAGACTTCACAGCCAGTGTGCAATTCATTCAGAATCATTTGAATAATGTGGATATTAAACAGGGAGTGAACTGGAGCTGTGTTCGCTATATGCTTGGAGAAGTACAGTATGGTGGGCGTGTAACTGATGACCTCGACAAAGCACTGCTGAATACGTATGCAAGAGTGTGGTTTGGAGAGCATATGTTTAGTGAAAAGTTTTGCTTCTACAAAGATTATGGTATTCCAAAAGGGAAAACAGTTGAAGACTATCTACAGTACATAGAGCAATTACCAGTGATTGATACACCAGAGGTAAAACATTTTAATATATTATATTACGTTAATATATTAATATAACATATTAAAGGGAATTATTGTCAGATAAATAACTTAATCGGGTATATTTTTCAGAACTATATGTGT
Source organism: Pitta sordida (assembly GCA_013390025.1). Taxonomy (NCBI): domain Eukaryota; kingdom Metazoa; phylum Chordata; class Aves; order Passeriformes; family Pittidae; genus Pitta; species Pitta sordida. The sequence continues at coordinate 143,187 of WEKX01028187.1, forward strand.
ATAGGTCAAGATTAGTAGGCAGACCATTGTAGTGGGTATTCAGTGTGGATGTGCTGACCAGGAAGAGGTAGATGAGGCCTTCTTCAAATAGTTGGAAGAAGTCTCAAATTCGCAGGCCCTCGTCGCCTCATGGTGGACTTCTAATAACCGGAATTATCTGAGGGACGGATAAAACAGTGTTCAAGTGCTGTAGGAGATTTCTTGAGTGTGTTAATGACAACTTCCTGGCTCAGATAACTGGATTTTATAAAAACAACAAGACAACTAGAGAAAGACAACTAGGGCCATTGCTGAATGGGGCAGGACAATTTCTGAGAAATTATATGGAAAAGGCTGAATGACTTCTTTGCCTTAGCCTTTACCAGTAAAACTGGCTTCCAGGGGTCCCAGACCCCTGAGATGAAACATACAGAACCCTGGTAGTAGAGGACCAGGTTATAGAACACTGAAACAAACAGCATCATGGTACCTGATGGGTAGCACCCATGAGTGCTGATGCAGCTGGCTGATGTAATTTTCTGGGTTTTCCCAATTACTTTTATGTGGTGATAGCCATTGAAAGAGGTTTCTGAAGAATGGAAGACAGCAAATATCACTTCAACCTTCTAGAAGCAAAGAAGGAAGATCAGCCTCACGTCAGTGCCTGGGAAGATGCTGGAGAAAATCCTCTTGCAAAGCATTTCCAAATGTACAAAGGACAGGCACATTAGTGAGAGTAGCCAGCATGGAACTGTAAATAAAAAAAAAAAAAGCTTAAAAAACCTGTTGGCCTTCCACAAGATGACCAGCTTGGTGGATTAGGGGAGAGCAGAGGATATTTTTTAACTCAGCTTTTAGTCAGAAATTTGACATTATTTCCTGTAACAACCTCATAGACAAACTGACAATGTATGGGTTAGACAAGCATCATATGACACTTATCTGCCCTCTGAGGAAAGGCTGAGAGACCAGTGTATAAAAATCAGGAGCCAGAGTCTTTTTGATAATACTCAGTGAAAGGACAAGAGGCAATGGCCGTAAATTAAACAAGAAAATCCATCTGAGAACAAGAGCACACTTTTTTACAATGAAGTTAGTCAGTCACTGGAAGAGTTTGCCTAGGTTGTGAAGTCTCAGTCTTTACAGACATTGAAATCCCAACTGGACACTATCTGGACAGCCTACTCTAGCTGTCTCTGCTTGAGCAGGTAGGTGGTTTGAAATAGGTGATCCTCAGAGGTCCCTTCCACACCAAAGTATTTGGGTGTTTCACAATTCCGTATGGGATTGAGTAGACATGAAATCTGAGAAATAATGAAAGTAAATAAGCCCTATGATCTCATTTGGCAAATTATAATTAGGAAATTGTTCCATTTTGACAATATAAGGTTATTAATGTTGCCATAAATTGACGGGATAGGGTGCAGGGTATCTCCTGGTTGCAACCACTTTTACATGACCCAACATGCTTATACTTAAGTGGTCACAGTGATGGGATAGTGACATTTTTCTCCCTCTAGTATAGGCACACATGATGAAATTAGCTAGAATTGCAACTGAAGTGCATGCTCTGGATTTCTGTCTCATTTCTATTAAGCTGATAAACGCCATTGGAAACAAGTTCTATTAAAATTAAATAGACAATACTGAACAGAAAAAAATGGTTTTCACTTACTGATAATATGTCGGTTGAGAGTGTGAGAAGTTCCCAACATCATAAACTAGGCTTGAAAAGTTCTGAATCTCTGAAGGTAATGAAATCAGAATGTGAAGGTATTTGTGCCAGCAATGATGCACCTTTTCGAAGTGAGAGTAAATGCAGACATGATAATGCACCATCATTATCATCAAATGGATCCCCATTTGAGCCCATGTCATTGTTTCCTGTCCGTATATGAACTTTGGCTTTTTTAGATTTCAGGCGTACATTCAAGGATCTGCTTTTCTAAGCACTTGGGAACCTACCTCACAATGCTGCAATGTATTTTTAAGGCATTTTAATGCCTGTAAAAAAATCTGTGTGTATCGTTTGAGGTTGGAGAGTTTTACCTTTGGCTTTTATGTAAACAGGAGCAAGTCCAAAAATGCAAACATCTTTTTGCCTATCACATTTTCACTCCTTGGGAAGAAAGTTAAAATTTCCTTCTGTAGTTCCAAAATCTGTGAAAATTGCTCATGAAAACCTTTTAATCTCACGGTCTTCTTCATTTAAAAAAGGATATTATGGTTAGCCAAAACAGTGTATCTTTGTTTCCTCCTTGTTCCAGTTTTGGTTAAGAAAGAAAGATTGAAGGAGTCAGTAATGGAGGGCTACATTGGTAGGAACTTCCTCCATGTCTCAGAGCCAATGGCTCTGATGGCTCCAAGGGGGACCAGCTGCTGACTAGGGCTGAGCCCATCAGCGATGGTGGTAGTACTTCTGTGATAATGTATTTAAGAAGGATAAAAACCTCCATGTGAACCTTCAACCAGAGAGAGGAGTGAGGCTATGTGAGAGAAACAGCTCTGCAGTCACACAGATCATTGAAGAAGGAGGGGCAGGAGATGTGCAAGGCACTGAAGCAGAGATTCCCCTATCCTTCGGTTCCATGGTTGTTCATGATGGAGCAGAAATCCACCTGCAGCCTGTGGAGGGCCCCATGCAGGTGAATGCCTGATGGAGACTAAGTCTGTGGGAAGTCTGTGATGGAGCAGGCCTCTGGCAGGACCTGTGGCCCCGTTGAGGGAAGAATCCACACTGGAGCAGATTTGCTGCAGGACCTGGGATCCCAAGGATGACCCATGCTGACGCAGTCTGTTCCTGAAGGACTGCGCCCGATGGAAGGGATCCACACTGAAACAGTTAATGAAGAAAAGCAGCCCATGGGAAGGACTCACAAGGGAGAAGTTCATGGAGAACTGTCTTGTATGACAGGGACTCTGTGCTGGACAGGGGAAGAATGTGAGGAGTCCTGTCCCTAAGGAAGAAGGAGTCAAACACAACATGTGATAAACTGACCACAGGCCCTGTTCCCCATTCGCCATCTCCCTGTGCTGCTGTGGGAAGGAGGAGATAGAGAATTCGAGAAGGAGCTTAGTGACATGGTCTAGCTAGGGGGTGTGGGGCTGGATGATCCTGGGTCCCTTCCGGCTCGGAGTGGCCTGCTAGACTGTGAGGGAACTAGGTTTGTGTTACCGCTCTGGGATGTGCTTTCCGTCTCTGTACGGGTGTTAGATGGTGAGTTGGACTAGATGATCCTTGTGGGTCCCTTCCAACTCATGATATTCTGTGATTCCGTGATTCTGTAATAAAGTTAAGCCTGGAAGGGAGGGTGGGGGGAAGGTGTTTTTAGGATTTGGTTTTATTTGTCATAACCTTACTTTGATTTGATTGGTAATGAATTCTGTTAGTTTCCAGGTCTGGTCTATATTGCCTGTGACTGTAACTGGTGTCTGATCTCTCTCTGTCCTTATCTCAGACTATGACCCTGCCCTGTCCAGCTGCAGATGGAATGATAGAGCTACTTAGGTGGGCACCCGGCATCTAGTCAGGGTGTGCCCAACTCAGCAATCCCTTTGAAAATTACTTTGATTTCAGAGGAATGTAGAGATTTAGCAATTGGTTTTGAGAATTTAGAAGCTTTAAAGCCTCTGAAAGACAGAATCCAACACTCTCTTTTTAATCAAAATTCCCAGAAATTTTTTATCAAAAAGATCGAGAGTTTTGGCTCCTTGACATGCAGGACATGCAGAGCACCGATCCACCCACCTGTTTCTTTGTTCTTATTTCTTCATACATCACTTGCATCACTTGTCATGTGATCATCACTTGTATGTGATGCATCACTTGCATCACGTACATCACTTGTCCCATATAATAACCCTGTCTTTCTTAATATTACGCCAGTATTTGTTAGCCCTAGCACTAGCACTTCAATTTAAATTCCCAGCAGCAGACATTTTTCATGTTTCTAACTTAGCTTATAACATCGCCAAAAAATCTGCTAGAGCAAAACCAAACTGTGCAAGAGCAAAAGCAGGAAAGAGTGTATTTTCAAAGGTGTATTTCCTTCCATATAGAAGTATGAATGTAATAAAGTGCATTGATATTTACACTTTTTACAACTCTAAATATTCAGTTGTAGTAAAACGTGTAAAATGTTAAATCCTGTCTGGAATCTAATTGCATACAAGTCATAGTCACACCTCTCACATGTGATATTATGTCTGTACTGTGTTCTTTGTGAGCTATTATAAGATCCCCAACTGCTGTAAATCAGTACAGCTTTGCTGGCTTTGGCACCAGTGCAGTCGCTTTTATCCCTTGTCTCTGGGTTTCTAGGTTTGCAAGTGTATAACAATGTTCAGTGGTTCTTTCTATTCTGTCTTCAGAGTATATAAATAATGTTTTCTAGAAGTGTCTTCTTGTAGTATACCATTTCTAATGTAAAATACAAAAACATGAAAAATGAGAAACAGAAGATTGCTTGATTTCATGCTCTGTTCAAAGTTTGTAAGAGATCATTAATAACTATAATTAAATGAAGTCTCATGAAATAAGTCACAATTCCACCTGGAGAAGAGTTGCAGTTGTCTGTCTGACAATTACAAGCTTACTGATACTTCAGTGGAAGTCTCTGAGAAAGTTAATATCATTCAGACAAAGGGCAGCTTTGCAGTAATTCTGTGATAGGTGTATCCTAGATAAAATACTTCCATTTCAGCAGAAAAAGAAGTAAGGAGGGAGAAATGTCAACAAAAAATAGCTAAACCATAAAATATCATAAATATATTACCATCTTTAGGTACTCTGAATTGGGACAGTATTCTATTCACCATGCAATATGCCTTATAAGCCTAAGAGACTGAGTTAAACAAAGCATGTTAGAAATATTAACTGCTCTGATTATTGGAGGCATCTACTTGAACTGGTACAACAGCAATAGACCTGAATAGAGATGAAGAACTAATGGGAAGTGGTCAGTGCCCACATATCGCTCGTTTCCAACAAGGTCTATTCTGAACCAGTGAAGAGGAATCTCTTTGTACCCACTGATAGCACTCCACAGCATGATCCATGTGAAGACAATCAGAAGATCAGTTAAAAAACCCCTCAACTGATATGAATTAGAATGCTATGCTATATGCAGCCCATGTTAATGTTTTCACGTCACTTTGTCCTTGGCCAACTAAATTGATCTACTTCCACTGACCTACTCATATCTATTGTTTTATAGAGCTGAGAATTTTCTTCCTTGTTTATCCATTTTTGTGCATTCTTTCATGTAGTATATACTTTTAGAAGAAAAATCACTTCCCCCCCCTCTTTTTTTTCCCATTTTACTCTAAGGTATTTGGACTCCACCCTAATGCTGATATAACTTACCAGACCAATCTGGCTAATGAGACATTAAGTACAATAGTGAGCATCCAACCCAAAGACAGCAGTAGCGGAGGAGGGGAAACCCGAGAAGCTGTGGTGCTGCGTCTTGCTCATGAGATGTTGGAGAAGCTACCTCCAGATTATAACCCTCATGAGGTATGTACTACTTTACAATACAAATGTTTTATGTATGCATGTATGTATGGATTTTATCGTGCTTCTTGAATTGAACCGGCATGTGTTTTAAAAAGCTCTTGAAATTATGCGTAGTGGGTTTTATTACTGTTGTGGTTTATTTTCTGAAATACTCCTGCATCAGAGATATATATTTCAAGTGCCTAGTCCACTTAGTCACCTTAACTCAGAAGAGCCATTAAAGACTGTAGAAAGTTCTTGCCTTCCTGACTCGTTTACAGAGGGACCTCAAGTTCCTCTTTCTGAAGGACTGGTGATCTTGCAGTGGTTACAGTATTCAAATTACATACTTTGATTATGATGCCACCACGATGAAGAATGGATTTTATCACTACCTTCATGTGACCTTTTGTGGAGATCGAGTCATAAGAGTAATACTTGTCTCTTTTCTTGCACTTTTAATTAACACTCTCATTAAAGAAAAAGAATCCAGAATAAAGATTCTTGCTTCAGTTTGTAAGTAGGATCTGCTATCTTGCCCAGTGTATTGTATACAGTAAATCATGATAATTTCCACGACGTGACTCTTTAGAATTTTGTTCTGCACTGGTAGTGCTTTTCTTTCTTTTGTTTGGAGATTTTTTTTTACCCCTGATTGCAGTTCAAGCAACTATAGTGTGCTCCATATGGAGTATTGCAACTTGTTGTGTGTGTTTTATTTTCTTCTCTGACCAACTTAGAATGTTCACTGAGGTAACAACTAACAATCTTTGGGCTCTGGCAATATTTCCTGTCTTCTCTTCTGCTATTCATCTCAGATTTAATATGTCTTGTATAAACAGCCACTTATGTACTGTCAGAATTCAACACAGTACTTCTCTTTTCATTCCCCCATTGGCAAACTACTTGCAGTCTGCACCTTTTTTTGACGGAGCCTCCTAACATTTTTCTCCATGTTGTTATTTTTCCACCCATCCCTGCTTGTGTCTCTTTTTTGTCAGCAGCTTATTGAGTGATTCTCTGTGATAGTTTATAAATTTTTTTTGTACAATTTGGTTAGGAAAGGAGTCAGTTTTCTAGTTTTTGTACTATTAATAGTAAATAAATGCTAGAAATGGCAAACAAAATGAAATATAGGAAGTGTAATAATTAATAATTATTAATTACTAATTTAATACATGTAATAATTTCTGCCTTGTAGTTATACCTGTGATTTACATCTTGTATTGCTCTCTGTCTTATTCCCTTATCCTTCCTATCAGAATAAAACTTTTTATGGAGCTAGATTCTTCTAGTTTCATTCAACTCCTTGAATTTTTTTTTCAAATTTCCAGTAGCCATAAAATACTGAATGCCTGAGTAGCACATATGCTTTTGTCGTATTTCAGTATTTGCATTGGGCTATTCTTTTTCCATATATTTGCAATGTCTTTCAAAGGAGTATTTCTACATTCCCTTGTTAAACAGCCAACTTTTTTCCTCCTAAAGAATTTGTAATTCTTAGAAAACATCAATAGTACTTACTGCACTTTATAATGTAACCAGAGGGTAGTCTTTACCTCAAGTTAACCCTGGGAAATTTATGCAGTGCCTTTCAGTCATGTAAAGTATACGCACACTTGTTTAATCCATATTTCACTTCAAAATGGTTTGAACAAATACTTTTTTTCTCTGACATTTCATCTGTTTAATCTTAGTCTCATTCACTCTCATTCCTTCTTGATTTATTCACTCGGGTTATGCTCAGAAACCTCACATAGAGTAGACCTCCACTTTTCAGTCACTCTCAAGTGTCTTAGCTTTGGAGACAACCAGTTATGGAGACAGGGGCAGCAGTTAAGGGCAAAGAATCCAAAAGGTTTATTTTGGATATTCCACCCTTCACTCTTAACATGTCTCTGTTAAACCGCTGTATTTGAGTAGAATACATACTTTTCCATGTGCTTGTATTAAAAAAGTCACCACCAATTGTTTCCATTGCTCTTTTACTCTCATCATCAAGTAGTATGACAAGTTACATATTATCTTTTCTCATGATCTGCCAATCATACCAGCAGGGCTTTATTTTCTTATAAGCATTCATCATTATAATAATGCTCCCAATTAGAACTCCTTTGCTAACTTCTTGTATGAACTTCAAAGGAAACTTCTTTTGCTTTCCATTTTCCCTTGACAGCTGTTCTCTTATGATTCAAGTAAGAAGATTTGAGTTTATACAGAGGCTGTCCTACTGGATCTACTTCTTCCTTGTGTATTTCTTGTAAATGTGTTCTGAGCTCAGGATATAAATTTGTTTCATTCTCTTATCAGTAAGTGTAGATACCACCTCTTCCTTGTGATACTTAGTTTTCTCAGGCTCTGTTCATCTTGATCTGTGAATTACACTTCACTCTGATTAATCATGCCACTCTATTTTCACACTGTTTCTTCAGTATGCGTGAATGATGCACTTTTCCAAAGAATGCGATGGATGACGTACTTTTCCACAGAAACATCCAAAAATTACTCTTTGTTTCTGTAATATGGTAGACATTCCTTTGCTCTGACTTGACACAACATTCTCTGGACATCTTCCAAGAGTTTATTCTTGGTAATTAGGTGTTCCTCTATATACCACTTCAGCTGTCTTAGCTGTACTACAACCTCAGATTTTACTGCTGAGGTGTTATGAGATTTACATTGTTTCTTCTGGTTCCTGATTCTTCATTATTTCTTTCTTAAGAATGCATAATGAATTTACCTTTTCTCTCATTCCCTAGATATTAGAAATTGGTTTTGTTTTTACAAATGCTGTCTTTGTTGAAGAGGAATTAATTTTTTTCTGCCATTAGTTCCCAGTTCCACAACTTCGCTGTTGCTTATGTGCCAGGAGTGCGACCACCTCTACACAATAAGCAAAAGAATTATGTTTCTCATCTGAACTGTCACTCCATTATTCTGGAACCTCTTAGAAAAGGTAGAGATGGCTGAAGTGAGCTGCAAAGAAAGATAAAATTTTAAATGAAAGCTTGCACAAACTGAAAAACTGCAGAAGTCTAAAAAAACCCAACAAACAAACAAAAACCCAACAAGAAGAATATACCAAGAATAACCAAGAATTTCATTTGTTGGAGCAGAAAAGAAGGGAAAGTTTGGCTATTCTCTGAGGGAAGAAGAAACAGAATTTAGCAGAAGCTACAATATGGCAAATTAAATTATGTTTGCAAGTGTAAGGAATGAAATGGATTATGTAATTATTTCCTGTGATGTCTGGAAAAAAAGAGAATGAGATGAGTTCTGTTGTTTGTCAATTGAAGTCAACATTTGGTCATTTAGAATGTTATTACATCCATTACAGTTTAACATTTCTGAAGCAAACAAAACTAATATCCTAAATTGTAAGAGGCTGAGGGAATGTGTCAGAAAAAGGATGTCTATGCATGCCTCATTGGATAAAAGCAGGAAAAAGAGAAACATTTATTAGTCCTAGCAGTGCAGCTCAAGTCTGCTTTTAGAACAATACTGTGCTCCAGTAGTGCCATTGCATGTTAGTCTTTGAAAATCCAGGTATAAGGATGCTAACAGCAGAGAAAATGAACAAAAAATTTAGGAAACAAATGAAGATAATTAAAAGCAGATTCTCCTTGATGAAAATGGCAGGAGCCTTTGCTGCCTTCGATCAGTCCTTGTGGCTCCCCTTAGAAAGTATGGAGTGAATTTGCTCAGAGCTAAAACCACAGCGGACTAGGTTAGGGACAGATGGTACTGGAACCAATTATTTGCTGACATTCAGAGCTCTGGATTGTATTCTTTCTTGATACATTGTGGATCCAGAGAAAATTCAGGCTGTCACAGAGTGGCCTTCATTTCTCAATTATTAGCCTTTGGCAATGCTTTTGGCATCAACAAATTTCAAATCAGGGTAACCGTTTCATCCCATGATATATGCTGCATCTTTTGTTGTGCTCTTGCAATGCTTCTCAGCTGTCAGTAACTTACCCAAAAGACTATAAAAAACCCAAGCTTTTTCAGACTGCAGTTTGACACAGGTGATGGAAAAGCAAAATAAACCTTCCTCCTGACCTAAAAACCATCCTCATTTTTCTCTAAGTAAGAATTCTTTCATGGCTCCCTCTGCTTGGGTCTTGCCTCACAGGTAACAGAGAGTAGTGGTAAAATGATTAGGTCCAGTCAGTCTATGTGAGTGAATGTCAGCCTGTCACACAGAGAAGTTTACAATGAAAATGATCCTTTCAGCTTGAAAAACAACTTTCTAGGGAATGGCAAGGAGCATGAGGTTTTTTTCCCTTAGATATTATTATACATAGTATGATTTCTCTGTAATGTCTGCTAAGGCTATGACTACATTAGCAAGTATTGCATGGAAATAGGAGCTCCCCTGAGGACTCCGGGCCTTCATTAGATGTTTTATGGGTGAACTTACCTTGAAGTGGTATGTTTTATGGGTGAATTCAAGTCTAACTCTGTAGGCTAAACACCCATTAGTAGTTGAAGTTCCTTAGACTCCCTGAAGCATACCATTTGGGTTAATTTAATTTGAAGCTAAGCTGCTTTTTCTGTCTGGAGTCCACTTTTCAATGAAAATTTTTTTGTTACCGAAAAAAAAGTAAAAAAAAAATTCAGGGTCTTAACTGAAACATTCACATAGGCACATTCTGTAATATGTCTCTGATTTACTTACCAACACCATCAGATATGGTGGTCATCCAGCTCTAGAGCTTTGGCTATTTTCTACATATTTCACTGTCTGCTTCCTTGTATACAACAGGGAAAGGGTCCTTGGCACCACTTTAAAAGAGCTTTGGCTTGTCCATCTACAGAATGATGGACTTCCCATTTCTGTTGATTAAAAAAAATTTAGCAAGTAACTAAGTCTGATTGAAAATACGTAATAGCACTTACTGAAAATTATAGGCAGTCACTACTACAGTAACTTGATCAATGATGATGTCATGAATTCAGCAACTGCTTTTCTGCTGACTATCCTATAAGTATGTGGTGGCCTGAGGACAGCTGAGAAATGTGCACACAGGAGTCTGACACAGCAGACATACACATTGCAAAATCATGTAGACAAAGCTATTAAGATTATGATTTTAGTAGCTCCTTTCTTAAATCATGTTTTGTGTTAGATAACAGCTGTTTGCATAATGAAAAGGAGATATTGTATGTGGGCTTTATGGAGTTAGTACATTAATCTCAGAAGGGCTATTTTGGTTGATGAGTTTTGTCTTTTGAGGTTTTTTTCTGTGAGTCTGTATCCATCTCTTTATGTGATAATAAATACAGCACTGGAAGTAAGTTGTCTGATTGCTTGGTAACAATTCTAATACAGAACTAGTTAATCATACCTCAGAATTTGTATTTAAAATTAATCATAACAGCAATACACATTTCCAAGAAATACACTACGTTACACCTAATAAATCTCACTGCAGATCAGGATTAATTTGTATACAAAAAGGTACAAAGTATGTAATGTTTTTTGTCAGTTTTGATATCTAGTTATGTTTGGTGCTCCAGACTGAGTGCTGTGAACATATCTAGGATGGATTAGAAAATTTCTGAATTATTGCTTCACTCCTTTATTCAAAACATTATAGGTATTTTTGCAGGTATATGAAAATATATCAGAAGAATGTTTAAATCCTTAGAATTCACTAGTTAAATTTTACAATTATCAGTACAGTAATATTTTAGAGTTTTTATTGCATCTCCTCTTTGTAGATCCATAAATATCAATATTGTGAAAAATAACCCCTTTAAAAATGCCTCCCATACAATTTTTTCCTCAAATGGAATAATTCTTCCTCTAAATGATACTCAAATGGATCACATGCTTCGTAGACTAGGGGGAAAAAAGCGTGTTTCTTATGCAAAGCATAAAGTAACATGCACTAGTATTCTGAAAAAAATAAATCAGATGTTTCTACTTTTTGGCAAGCGGGAGAAATACCAATTCCTGTGAATTTTTCAGAAAGTACTTTTCCCTGGATTTTGTATGAAAAAATCAGAATACTTCATTGTGTAAATTATGGTCTTGTGTGCTATTATGCAGCAACTACAAAATGACCATGACATTAGATCTAGTCAGCATGGATTTCGGAAAGGCAGGTCCTCCCTGACCAACCTGATCTCCTTTTACGATCCAGTGACTCGACTGGTTGATGACAAAAAGGCTGTGGATGTTGTGTACTTGGACCTTAGCAAAGCCTTTGACATGGTTTCCCACAATAAGCTTCAGGAGAAACTTGTAGAGCATGGACTGGATGGAAACACTTTATGCTGGGTTAGGAATTGGTTGGATGGACGAGCTCAGAGAGTGCTGGTGAATGGTGCCACATCCAGCTGGCAGCCAGTCACTAGTGGAGTCCCACAGGGATCAGTGTTAGGCCTGGCACTGTTCAACATCTTTATTGACGATATGGACGAGGG
>WEKX01028187.1:155349-255921 GCA_013390025.1 Pitta sordida
CTGGCTCGGAGTGGCCTGTGCGCCTGTGAGGGAACTAGGTTTATGTTCACCACTCTGGGGTGTGCGTTCCATCTCTGTATGGGCGTTAGATGGTACAGGCGTTAGATGGTGAATTGGACTAGATGATCCTTGTGGGTCCCTTCCCACTCTTAGTATTCTGTTATTCTGTGATTCTGTGAGCTAACATAGACAACTAATTCAATTTTGAAAATGTTCTCTGGTGAATACGAGTGAAACTGTTATCCTTAAAAACTAAGAAGGCCAAAGGCTTCTATTTGCAAAATGCTGTACATAATGGTGTAACAGATTTCTGTGGCAGCTGTATAATTTCTGGCAATCTTGACTCTGTAGTTAATGTATCCATGAGCATCTTGTCTTATGAATAAGCCACATGCTACTGGAAGAAGCAGCTTTTACATATCTTTGTGCTTGTTAAGTAGAACTCCATTTGTTGCTTTATTTCAGCTCAGCAGGGCAAGAAGAGGTAAGAAAGTTCACAATTTGGAAATAGGAAGAAGTCACCGTCAAACATGCTTTTTCATACCATGTGGGGTTTTTAAATTTAACATCTAAGACCCTGCAACCTAACAAGGACAGAAGGAACTGCTGTGTCCTTTTAAAAAGAGGGAACTTTCCCTCCTTAGATTGACGGAAGAGCTCGTTTTGGTAAGCTAATGAGTCACAGTGTGCTAAATCTTACACTTGACACAGGACTTGAATGGCCATCTGTTACTAAAAATTTTCTTTTATGAAAATGTTTTTGCTTTCAAAAATTTTTGCATGGGAAACAGGAGATTAGATTTTATAATCATTGCTCTATTCTTATTTAGGTGAAAGCCCATCTTCAGAACATGGGAGCTATTCAACCCATGAACATATTTCTCCGTCAAGAAATTGACCGCATGCAACATGTTATTTCAAGAGTTCGAACTACACTAACTGATCTCATATTGGCTATTGATGGTACGTTGCAATATTAAAAATCACAATTAAGTTGCAATATTTATTACTGACTGTTGTTTATACTATATAACTAAACAAATATTTCCATTCCTTTTCTTCCTCTCTCTTTTGTTACCTCCCTCCCAGAGTTTTTTTCGCTCTCTTTATCATATGATCATAATTCTAGCCCTTGAAACCTCCTAACTGGATCTCTAAAGACACTCTACCTAAATTTATTCTGCATGCATGTACTTCAGTATTGTGGTTCATGTCCCTCAACACTACTACACTTCTGTGACTCTCTCTGGGATCCCTACGGAGCACAGAGGAGTTGAATTGCGTGATTAGGTCCACAGGTCATGTGCCAGAGTAATTTATGAAATTAAGCTGGGATATAATGTCATAAAACAAGGTAGAGGTGTTTCTCCTAAGTGATTGAGAGACAAGGCACTCAAGAGGCAAAGTGGTAAAGACTAATCTAAGGTGAGATTTGCAATGTTCACGAAATCGGTTATACCAAATAACATGTTTCTAAATGAAAGCTGAAGCCAGTGGTGGTGGCAGGCAAAAGAGAAAGAGAGGATTCTTCTTTTAGCCATCACAGGAAGCAGGCAACAGCACTCTGTATCTCTGAGACAAGAGTATTTGCCTGAAAGTGTGTAATGGTGAATGTAGTTAAAAAAAATGTAAAATCAAGAGTAGAGATAACTAGAAGCAGACAGAAAATTTGATCAGAAAAGATGTGAGGAAAAAGAAGGGACGATGATGTTACCATCTGCTTTTTGTTTTGACTTCCCATTTTGCTCACCTGCAAGAATTGAAATATCCAGGAAAGTATACTCTTACTCAGCCAAGTTTCTTGAATTAACAATACATTAAAATTATGCAGGAATTGTTCAGTTCCACTGGTTAAGATCTCACCCAAGTCTGCTGTTCTCTAGCAGAGAGGCAGAAAATATCTGAGATAACAAGTTGTTCCCACAGGGAGCAGGTCAGAATGCCTCAAAAATAGTTCCCTATGATATAGATGATGGAACTACTGTGATCTGTCTTACTGGCATCTTCCAATCTTTTGACAGTATTTGTCATGAAGGGACATTTCTTTTTAAATGTAAAAATCAAAAGGGATTAATTCCTATCATTTGTATGAAACACCAAGGTAACAACTCATGCTTCAGAAACATCATACCTACAATCTGAATCTAGGAAATAGGTTCATAAGCATGCCCATGGCTGATAAGCTTTCATATCCTCTTATAATATATTCTAAGATCAAACCTGAAGAAACAATTGTCCTCCGTTTCAATACTGAGCAGAAAATTCCTTTATATATGTGAATAGAGTCACTTTTCAAGTAAACTAAAATAATGTTTTCCATCCAATAAAGTATTAATCTTTCCTTGATTATGACGGATATATTCTAATTCTCAATATGTTCAATATTCTGCAGAGGGGTGGATGAGTAACATAATTTATTTGCTCTTCATATTCACTTCTACAGTGGGCACAGTTGTCTGCCAGATGTTTAATCAAGTTAATGATGTAACTTTCATGCAAGTCTCTAAAATATAATTTTCTAAGGGACAGGCAAGTTAAAGATAGTGAAAAATTGCTCTGAAAAAAAATTGAATGTATAGTTAACAATAACAATTAATAGCTTCTAGCAGATTCATGAGGATAGCATAGCAGGTGGTTAATTAAGGGATGGAAAGAGCAGTTAAAACTCTGAACTCTCCCATACTAGATTCTCCCCCAAAACTAGTTTCTCAGTGTGTGTGAGGTGCTTCTTTTTGTTTATAATGAGGTAAATTGATCTGTCTTTTCAAACAGCTCACATGACTTATGACATCTACCCTGGTCACGTATTTGACTTTGGCTTAATGAACCTGTTAAGGCCTGAACACCTACTTTCAGCAGATCTAAAGTTTCAAATAAAGTTTGCATATAAGAATATAGTGAATCTTTAGGTTGTGTCTTGTAGCTTTGTGGAAGGGAGCACGAATATTTGATTCTGGAGTTTGGATATGAATAGATGGACCTTGTAATTTTGGGGTTGCTCACTGAGTTACATTTGAGCTGATGTAAAGTTCTCCTAAGGGAGAGCCCTTGTGCAGGTGAACATGAGGGACGCAGAGGGAACAAGCAGAGCCAGTTTTGTTCCTTTGTCCAGAGGACAGATTAAGCACTGCCCAGGTTTTGGGAAGGCTGAGGATGCTCAGCATGTGTCTAACATGTTTGTTGCCCCACAAGCCTTCATCACTACCAATAAACCCTGCTGCCTGGAGTGATAATTTTTCTGGATCAAATTCTAGTAATTAGATTGTAGCTGCACTTTATACTCTCAATTATGTCCCAACCATTACTTCTGTTTTAATTACTTATTGATTGACCAGAGTTTATTTCACAGTTGGCATAATACCAATGCTTAACTCACTTATTTATATCTACTTTGGTCATAAAACTGCATCCACTTGGCCCTGCTTTGTGTTTTCAAAGTAATGATTTGGAACTGTCTGTTTCATGAGGAAGTAAAGACCATAAAGAGAAACCTTGGATATTTTTTTTATCCTTTCATGTAATGCATGTGCCACATGATCACAGAACTCCCACTGCTATTTTTGCAGTACTTCCAGAGCTAGGAGAGAGAAGTCCTCTTCCTGTTACACCGTAATGTATTTCCCAAAAATACCGCAGTTCTGTGGCAGTGCAGTTCTACATACCTTGTAGGACTCATGGAATTTTTGTGTCATCTACAGAAACCCCTGTGTTGAGCCCAAGGTAAAGAGTTGCTATTTTTTCCAACTCAGAATGCCGTGATCTTGAAAGTAGTGTTTGCACAATGAGTCTGCAATGAATTTCTGGTCATTGCATGTAGCACCTTACAAGGGAATATAAAAGAACTCCAAAAGAGTCAAAAGAGGTAGCTGGTGCTTTATTTTAACCTACCTGGCTTAAAACTGAAGCTCAGGAAACTAGCTTTGCCAGAGTGCACAGGAAAGGTAATTTCCAATGAAAGGAAGAAGTATGAACTCATTCTCATTGTCTGGCTAACTTCTATTTTGACATGTAATGCTGTAAGACTGCTAACACTAACACAATTTTAGTTCGGCTTACTGACAATGGTAGTAGATTTTTGGACTGAAAGGTCTTGGGTTCTCACTTTACTAAGTCTTAGAATGTGTGTGTGACAAAAAAAAAGCATCACAATAAAATATCACAGTCAAATGAGATTCAATTCCACTATTGAGAGAGTCCATAACCTCCCACCACCACCGGGGTCATCACTTTTGGATGAGGATTTTGTTTGAAAATGATTAAGAGCATTCAATGAGGACATTAGTGGAATGTAAAAATGGGGAAATCATTTGAGGAATGGAGAGCTTGAGTCTAGTACATATATCTTGTGGTGTAGTTACTCTTGGTTCAGCAGCTCGCATTCTTATCATCCTGATAAGAATTCCAGAGTGCATCCTGTTCTCTTTCACAGTGTAGCATGTAATTTCTGGACTTCTCAATAGGTGTTACATACACTTTTCATGATGCTGGCCAGGACAAGTCTTTAGAAACATACATTACACATTAAGGACAAACTACAGAATATAGTTTACCTGCTTGTTGTGACATGGTCTAGCTGGGGGATGTAGGGCTGGATGACCCTGGGCCCCTTCCGGCTCGAAGTGGCCTGCTAGGCTGTGAGGCATCTAGGTTGGTGTTACGCTCTGGGATGTGCTCTCGGTCTCTGTACGGGTGTTAGATGGTGAGTTGGACTAGATGATCCTTGTGGGTCCCTTCCAACTCATGATATTCTGTGATTCTGTGATTCTGTGATTAGTCTAGCTCAGGGTAGTCATTTGTGTTACTTTTTTTTGGAGTTGTGCATGGAATTTTAGCTTCCAATTATTGATCTAAAATTTTTATTTTCAGTCCTGTGGTGAATACAGTCAAGAGCATTTAGTACTGGAACTAGTAAATTTTCAGGACAATTCACACGGTTACATTCAAATTGCCTTCTTAACTGACCAAAGGATTTAGCTGTTAAAGAGAATCTAGCATGTGTGTGCTTTTCTATATGAAAAATCACATGCTACTCAAGTTTCTCAGTTCCTTTCATCTCTCCTGACTTGAAGAATTAAACCAGACGATTCTGCATCAGAAAAGGAATGTGAGAGACAAAGAGAAAACTGAACAGGGGCAAAGGTTAGGCGCAGATGGAGAGAATATCAATCTACAAGCAAAAAATGGAGAGAGTGTTGTGCATTGGAGTACTCAGCTGCCTGATTTCCTCTTCCTGTTCTGGAGACCAGGACCAAAAGAAGGTGATAAACTGTTGAGGGCTGTGGAATTAAAAGAGCATGGTGGAGTTAAATGAGCTTCTGAGAGCTTCTTGGGAATCGACTCCATATGCTGAAGTGTCCAAGTGCTGCAAGAAAAGAATGAGGGAAATAACCAAATACACATAACTGAAAGAATTTCCTGGAGCAAAGAAGTTAACTTCTAACAGCACAGCAATGGCGGTCGCAGAGCTAGCAGAACCATACTAGAACTTGAAAGAACAAAAAAGAAGAAAAAAGAAAAAACATTATCAAGTTTTAGATATGTGGAAATATACACTAGCTTTTGCTGTTTTCATCTAGTACTCTGTATAACCTGTATCTTTTGGATGTAATATTAAATAATACTTTGGAGAAAACATAGGTAAGTTAGCTGTTATCATAGCGCAGGAAAGGAGGAAAACTTAGGCAGTTACAAGCAAGCTGGTATTCAAAATAGCAAAGGAGATGGAGTTGCAGTTTGGTGGTGGAGGCAAGGTGTGACTGTTTCAATAACAAAGCTGTTGTTTGGGAGGTAAACTTGAGTGGGGATTAAAGACTAAAAAGATCAGCTTCTATAGTTGCAGCTGTGTCAGTCAATAATGGACTGATGCTTTCACTGAGCTTCTTCCTCTATGTACTGTTCAGGCTAGCTTAACAGATTCGTTGTCTAGCAAGTATTGTCCTCCAGGGGTACCATCCAATCTTATTATAACGATATCAGCCGCTGGCAAACTGCACTTGATGGCAAAACTAGCTTCTTCTCATCTCATTTATATCCTACATAATTATTCTGGTTATTCCGTATTCACGTCTGTGCCTGTGGGAAGTGAATCAGTCAGTGGGCTGAGGCTTTTTTTGGTTCATGCTGGAATTTAAGATCCTTCCTTTGTTCCTAACTTTATCCAGCAATTTAAATGAGCTACTCAAGTTTTCTAGACCAGATTAATGCTATCATAAATGTGAAATTCAAAAACAGATCCAATTTTTACCACTTCCACACTTTTTAGATTCAACTTGTGGGAGGTAATGAGAAAGGGAAACTCCATGAAATGATATAAGCTCCCAATGTAATCCATTCAAAGCATTGTATCTATTGAATGAATCATCCTGAAACCAGTTCAGTTTAAAAGAACAGACAATTTACTTTAATTATCAATAAAAACATTATCTTCAGAACTCAGAAGCCTGATTTGGGCTATTCGCTACTCAACAATTGGATAGATTTTCACAGATTTCGCGGGTTACTCTGAGTTGGAAGGGACCCACAGAACCATCTAGTCCAACTTTTTGATGTGGTTTAGAAGGGAGATGGTATAAATTCAGGCCAATGAAAAAGGGGAATCTTGATTTCCACACTGTGTGTACTGTACAAACACTATATTATTTCTGAAGAAAGGAAATGCCCTAATGTATTTGTCTGATCTGACCCTTCATCAGTGGTTTGAAGATGGGCTTTTTTCCATTCAGGAAAGGCAACATCATGAGGTAACCCCCCCAGATAATCGAGTTATAAACAACTGGCCTATCTGATTCATAGAACATTTGAGCCTGCCATGCTAAGTTCATAGTACATTGAGTTTCTTCATATAGTTCAGTGCTCTGAGCTTCTCAGAAGTTAAATATGAGAAGCCTATGGTGTTGTACTACTCATTCAATTTATCCAATACAGTTTTTCAAACATCTGTAATACATGAAAGATGCCATCAATTTTCTCCTGTGGTACTGATTTTATTTCTGACAATTATTTAATGTTTTTAATTATTCTTATTTTTATCGAAGTATTTTAGCTGCGTGAAGGCATCCCAACTCCCACAGATGTAATTTAGTGCTGAAATTCAAGCACTGGATGCCTTCTGCCAGAGATGACACCCACTCACTAGGAATATTTATGCAGCTATATGGGCATGGGCAGAGTTATGAACATACCTCATTCTCCAGAACACTCAGGCTTAGTGTTCTCAACAGCTGTTCTGTGTCATACCAGGCAGTCATCCTAAGGGATTTCACAATGCTTCAGGGCACGGACTAGTTGTATCTCCCTACTTGAAAAGCTCCAGACTGCCCAGAAGAATAGAGAGGAAAGGAGAAAGTTGACTGTATCAGCCTGAAAACAAGGAAGAATCAGAGATGAAAGAGTTCTTTCTTTCTCAGTTCAATGGGCGTTCTTCATTTGTTTTGTCTCCTGACTACAGTAGCTCTGAACTTGATACTGACATGCAAAGCATGAATTTTTTTGTTCCACCTTTTCTGTCTCCAAAGGGTGAATAAAGTGTAATATTGCATTTTATTTTTATTGCATTATTTATTACACTTATTTATTACATTAGGTTAGGTAACAGGTTAGGTTAGGTAACAGGTGATAGGTTGGACTTGCTGATCTCTATGGTCTCTTCCAACCTTACTGATTGTGTGATTCTGTGATTTTTGTAAGCAAAGTGGAGAAGACACAGAGTGGCTTCTTTCTTAAATGTTTGGTTTGTATATTATATATTTATCTGTGTATTAGAGAACAGTAATACTTAAAGAGAAGGTCTACTAATTGTGTTATTAAAGGGTCTTAGCTGCCTCAAAACATTATTCTAAGCCTGAGCACAAAGCGAGTACAGAGAATGTGGGATAGGCAGTATTTTTTAATAAGTATTTAGAGTTTTGTAAAAGTTGACGGTTTTCTTATAACGTTTGTTGCACAAAAAGAGGTACATATAAATGGGAACAGATTGTTCATTATGTGTCAGAAGAAATTGAAGCTTATTTGCTATTGACATATTGTAGAAAGTACCAGATTTGAACACATTGTTAAACAAGTGTTTAGGTTGGCCACTATGTTCTTCAAAATTAAGAGCTGGTTTTTGGTTTCTGGATATTCTTTTCCTTCCCCTGAAGTGGGTTTCTGCCAACCTCAATAGAAGGAAGGGATTTTAAATGTTTACTTATAAAGGATATATTTGCTTACAGGTATGTTTGAGTGGATCATTGCAGTTCTTGTTTCAAGTTACCCAGACACTTCCCTTTCCTTTACATGTTCTGTGCTGGAAGTCACCTAATTCTGTTTGGTATTTTATGAAACCCTCATGACCATTACAGCAGTTGTGTGAATGATGATACATTGAACATTGGTATTATGTGAAGATCTAATAAAACTAGAGGCTACCAGACCAGGAGTACAGGGGCTACCAGACGGTATTTATAGAATAATAGAACCAGTTTCTGGAACAGAGAAGTCATACTGAAGCATGGCCATGTGCCAGATTTCAGTACTATTGAGAGTACAAAGTGAGAAGATGTAGGACCTTCTGGCATACGAAACGGTGAGAGTCACTGAAAAATCACTGTCTTAGCAAATGCCAACATTATAGTGGAGAGAACAGTATTATGCATGGAATGTGTAAGTATATGCTGCCACTGTAAAAAAAAAATAAATCTCGCCTCTAGCTTTATTCTGCCTGCTGCTTTCCTACTGAGAATCTAGATAATGGAAATGAACAAAGTTATCATTAATAATAGTGAATTTCATGAATATAATCACTATCACTACTTGCTTAGGATATAGATAAGTTACATAGTGTATCTCTATCATTGATCATGAATGTAGGAACCATTGAAATATATAAAAAAGTTTTAAATGATTAATCGCATTTCAAAAACACTGTGAATATAATGAATATAAATAATGCTTATGAGAGAGAATGAGTTGTTTAAGAAACATATCATTATTTCTAATCAAAACAGCAGGAGAAATCTTATTGCCTTTAACTTTGAATCGTCTTACAGTTTTGAGCAAATTAACTGCAATCTGATAAGAATTCAGTGCTACAGGTGTGCAATTAAGGCACAACAAAAGAGAGTTTATTAGACTCAGAATGTCATTTGGAAGTTTTAATTGCCTTTTCAAGCTAAGGGAAAGTTCATTTTGAATATTTTACTAATCTTCCAGGAACCATAATTATGTCAGAAGAATTGCAAGATGCTTTAGATAATATATATGATGCTAGAATTCCAAAACTGTGGTTTAGGATTTCTTGGGAGTCATCTACTTTAGGATTTTGGTTTACTGAACTTCTTGAAAGAAACCAGCAGTTCAGCAGCTGGCTGAAGGATGGCCGTCCACACCAGTTCTGGATGACAGGATTCTTTAACCCACAGGTAAGACTGCAAGATTGACCTTTATAAATTTTGTGTAACAGTTAAGTTAGACCTTGAGAGAGCTTCAAGCTGACTTAATATTGACCATACAAAGTGTAATCTAAATTAAAATATTAGGATAAATATAAGAGAAATTGTCTTCAACATCTATTGAAGAAATTTTTGCTAGACCAAAATAATGCTACTTGAATAATGAAATACCTCTTTTGGTTGCTTTAATTATAGTGAGGAAATTGGATAAGCACATATTTGCACATTTCCACATAATCTTCCTTTTCACCTCCTCTATTACAGTAACCTGTTTTTATTTATTTCATGAAAATTCCTTTGAGTACAAAACAGGGTAAGCTCTAGAACCTTGACATAGGAAGAAGAGATTTGGACTTGGCTCTCAATCCTTGCAAATCAGTTCCTTGAAATGGAAGGCTTGTTATTTATACCATGCCAGAATTGTGCCAGACATGGTCTGTGGAGACATGTAAAAAATACACCCTCTTGTCTGCACCATCTAAAATAAAAACCTGGCATGAAATGAAACATGAAAAAAGGAACAGCTGAGAGCAGAGTTAAAAGATGTAAAGTATACATACCTAGATGATGTGTCGTTTCTTTGCACAGCTATTCACGTTCATTAAAGCTTTTTATGATTAACAGATGTTTGTGGGAAGTGTGTGTTGTGGAAATGAGTCATTGTGAGAGTATCCAGCCAAAAGGTTTCTGTGAAGTCTTAGGAAAAAGCTATTTTGAAGATCTATTTTAATCTCAGTACTTGTTAGCAATGCAAAAGCTAGCTGAAACAGCTAGCTGCCTAGAATAGAGAGAGCAACAGTGGCAAATATTCTCCAGGACTACTGCTGGGAAATATCCATCTATCATGTCTCTGTCAGCTGTCTGCTGATACAACTTTATAGTATGGAAGTCTCCTCACAAAACCCCTGAGCTAAGGTCTCCCAAGTATGAGTAAAAAATCAGCATGCTTTCATACTTAGTTTGCTAGCAACACACTGATAGCAGTACTCTTAAAATATCCAAAGTAACTTTTGCAATTACCAGGCCGTGAACCTAACAGCCTAACGGGGTTTGATGGTGCTTTCTTTTGCCCTACAGGATGTAGCACAAATGTTCATCTTGATGAACAGGAGTTGGTAAGAGATTTTGTACTGACCATTTTAGCTGGAGTTGTGTCAGGTCTGAAAATTTTGCCCGTCCAAATTGGGCATCCTACATTTTTTGGATCCATATAGGTGGATTTCTCAATAGAGCTTCCAAATTATCAGTATAAAATGTCCCCAAACAAATTGTGATTTAATAGACCATAGTAAGGGAGGAATGCAAAAATTAAACACTTCATAACCTCTAATTCTAAAAGTCCCTAAATATGCAGTGTGCAGAGATTAAAAAATTTATTTGTGATGACAATCACAAGCTTAAGAATCAGATGGTCATTGTTGTAGTCTCAATTTTCTGTAACCCAGACTGTATGAGCAGCTCATTCTAAAAGAAATTCACCTGAGCAAATTCTCCTTTTCTATTTTTTTGTTAATATTCATATTGCTGCATTTAAAATTAGTATTTCATATGTTAAGAATTAATTTTCTTCTTCTCAAACAAGCTGAGGTGAGGAGGTATTAATGCTGCAGTTCTAATTGCTTGTTTGTAGCACCTGAGAAGTTGTGAGAAAAATTCTTTCAGCTGTGAGGTGAAATGCACCTCCTAAGTAGTTTGCCTACTTGCATGCATCTCACTGATTGCTTTATAGTCTATGGACAAATGCCATGGATAACACAAGACAATAAAGTAAATTTATAGCACTGGGAAAATAAGGCATTCTGGCAATAAAAACTAGCCTGACTCTGCCTTCTCTTGGACTGTTCATACACTAGGATAAATTCAGTAATTTCATAGAAGTTAATCTTCAGTTTTAGTGATACAAATGAGGGCTGGCTTAGACTTTTATGTAAAATAAAACAATTCCCTCTGTGTGTCTGCATTGGGCAAAGATAACAAAACAGGAAATGCCATGAATTTTCTTTCTTCCTGAAAGTGAATTTGATATACATATATAATGTTGACACTAGGCATATCTCATTTCTATCTTCCATATTTCCGTATTATGGCTAACACTGTTTTATTATTTCCTTGTTTTCATCTCTGTATCCAGTTGCTGCCACTTGTCCTATATAAAGATTTAAAGCACTATGAGGCAAAACTGTCTCTCTGTGAAGTACTCAGCATAACGAACTCTCAGCCTACTTCTATGACCCTTTGATGCCAAAGCAATGTGAATACTAATCAGAATATTAAATACAATGCTTCCCTTCCCCAGTGCCCACTTAGTTCTAGCAAACTTGCCATAATTTTCTCACTGTAGAAATTACAAAGCAAGTGACAAACAGGGAACCTTCTGAGTAAAGTAAAGGTCAGAATATGATTGTGAAAGCAATAGACATCACTGATTTCCATATTTCTTGTCATAGCTTCCATGGATGTCTGCTTCTCCTTCTCTAGAAGGTTCAGAGTTAATTTGCATGGGTTGCTAGAACGCAAAAGGACAAAACTTCAGTAGACTTCAGTGAGCTGACCAGGCAGAAATTCAGGAAAAGTCAGACACACATGCACACACACATATGCAAAACAATCTGCAAAACTCTAACCAACCAACTAAACAACACCAACCAAATAAACAAAAAGGCAAGTATTACCAGAAATCAAAAAAATTGTCATGGCGAGTGGTCCATTATGTCCCTGACAGGGGCGTTTGGAGTGAGCCAAGCCCTCAGCTGTACAGTGGCTCCTTAAGCCTTGTGGTTTGTTGTGCCATTCACTCGCTCTGGTACACCCAACTGGGCCTCCAGTTCACAGCTGTAGTCTTTAAACACTGTCTAGGATTCATTCAAATGAGCAGATAAGCATTAAAAGTCCCACTGTAGACAGCATATAGGTCCTGTCATCTCTGTAGGAATAATCTGCTATCTAAACTTATCCCTGAAGGCAAATCACAGCTCTGAGTTTACTTTTTTCCCAGCGTTTCCATGGTGCCTTTGAATTGATTCCCTTAATACAGTCATTGCTCTGTCCTGTCCTCTTCAGCCTCTTCTTTATTTAATATTTCAGTTTATCTGGGATCCAGTAACCCTCTGGGGCCTTCTGGCAGTGAACACTTCTTGTACTTTAAACTATTGGTTATAGCATGTTTCTACAAATTAAAATTCCACAAATTACTACAAGGATTCTGCTTTCATTTAATGGCATTTCTGATAGACGAACTTGGCCTTTAATCCTGTCTCCCTTAGCTATACACTAGAGTTCTCAGCTACTTCAAATGCAATTACAATTATCTGTGCTATCACAAAACCTCTTTAAAACACTTTTCCTGGTGTCTCTGGGATTATATTAATGAGAAGCAACCAACGTCAGCCAACAGAAACCTCTGAGTTCATGAAAGTCATCTCAAGTTCTTGTAACTTAAAGGCTATTGCCAAGCACTTAGTGCATGCAACAAGCACTTCTGGCACACAGGGATCTGCCCCTGCATTCAGTAGACAATTAGCCCATGTTTCCACATCTGACTTCATTCCATTCATTTGGCTCTAGCACTAACTCAACAGAGCATCAACATCCTGCATTATGAATACTGAAGAAAAATAAGAAGATTGTTCGATTCCCTCTTTCTTCCAAGTTGCGCTGTTGGCCCTCTAATTCCCATCTTTGTTTGTTCCTGAAATGTCTCTTTATCCCCTCTTCCCAGTCTCCAGATGCTTTCGTTCCCTGATCAGCAATGTGTCATGGAACTTACTATTTCCAGTTGTCCCTTTTATTGCTCTTCCATATTCATTCATTGTTTTATTCATTCATCTCCTGGCTTAGCCTCTAAGGACTAGAGTTCTTCCCATGTACTGCCCTGGGAGTGCACATGGACAGTTGTATCACAGAAGCTAAAAAACATCTTCAGCCTGGCTTGTCTTTTGATAGCTTATAACCGTATCATGAGTTTGGACCTCTTTAGAACAGAGTTAAATTTCATTCTGTGCTGCTAAAGTGCTCTGGGTTTATTTTTCTGTTGTCTAAAATAGTATGTCATTGTAGTATATAAAGACTTTTCACTGAGCAAAGTGTCAGAGGTATTTAAGTATTTAATTGCATGATTACAGTTTGTACTTCCTTTGTATTCTGTAAAATGCTTCATTATTTGTTGACTGAAAGCAATTTTTATAGTGTTGGTGTAAGAAAAGATGAGCAATATTGCCAGTATTAGAGAAATTAGAAATCACCTGCAATTGGCACCTCTCAAAACATCAATCTGTTAGCCTTGTAAACCTCTCCATCTGATTGATTGTAAAGTAGGCATGGAAGGTGAGTTGTATAGGAAGGTTTTGGTATATTACATGAGCCAACTTGATGACTTCTTAGCACCAACATGTGCATACCAGTTACGTAAGAATGCATGGTATTGGAAAAGTGTAGACAAGCATTGTATTTACACTACTGAATTTAGTTTATGGGTACATGAAACTCTGTGGGATGAAGTTTTATACAGCCAATGCCACTTGTATAGGAAAAAAATAAGTTGGAAACGGTTAAATTCAAGGCTTTTTAAAAAACCCCTTTGTGTCATATTCCTCTGTGTGTCCTTAGGGATTCCTAACAGCAATGAGGCAAGAGACAACTCGCATGAATTTAGCAAAAGGGTGGGCACTCGACAGTGTTGTTTTACACAATGAAGTGACAAAGATGATGAAAGAAGATGTTGTTGGTCCTCCTCCTGCTGACATTGGTGGGGTTTACATATATGGCCTTTACCTCGAAGGGGCAGGTTGGGACCGCAGAAACAGTAGGCTGATGGAGTCACCACCAAAGGTAAGGATCAAGGGAGTATGACTGTGGCATAATAAAATGTGCTTAGAGAATACCAGGAAACACGTTGAGTGCCCGCAGCAGTGGTTTCACAACAGGTTTTAAAAGGATAAAACACTAACAGGGCTGGGAAGAGGATGGTGTTTTCCCACCAGAAGTGAACAAAAAGGCTTCTGTCAGAAAATTAATTTAGAATGCATATCACTAGAGCAGACTTCTGGGCTTCTTGCTGGGCTTCTTGGCTTCAGGGGCCCTGAAAGCACAGTTATGTTTGAATAAATGGTGCAACCCATAGTCCGTCATCCTTTAACTGATCAAGTGGGGTCCTGTCAGAAACTCCAAAGCCTTGGACTGGCTGTGCTATGGAGGTCAGTGTTGGGTTGACTAGAAATCCCTGGTGTTCATTTTTCAGTATGAGGAAGAGTATTAGCTCTGAGCTTATGCTCAGCTAGCCGTTCATGGAGTTAGATTTTGCTGATGTGACTAAGCAGATCTAAAATCTAACTACTGAGTAATGATTCACTGTGTTCACTGTCCAGGGAAAAATGGGGCGATGGATGGGAAAAAACACAATGGTTGCTCTCCCTCCTAGAACCATCCTGTTGTTCTTCTATCTACTTCCATGGCATGCAGTTTTCCAGGTTACTGTTACTTTCCTTTCCTTCAATCAGGCTTCCTGTTGTCAGTTGTCCTTGAGCTGCCACCAGCTTAAAGTTAGGGTCAATGTAGTAGTGAGTGTAGGACTTATGTTCTGACAGGTACCTCTGCTGAGGTACTGGTGCTTTTGCTGAAGACCATCACTGAATCTAGTTCTAGTGTTTAGGATTCAGATACGCTATCCTGCTTCTCTAATGCTGAGGCCCTGTGTCTCTTTTAATATTTTCAGGTGCTGTTCACAAGTCTTCCAGTGGTCCATGTGTATGCTGTTAGCAGGACAGCACTAAATGATCCAAAGAAGCAACAAGGAAATATGTACTCCTGCCCTGTCTATAAAAAGCCTCGGAGAACTGATCTGACATACATTTTCTCTTTGTATCTGAAAACATTGCAGGATCCTGATCATTGGACTTTAAGAGGAGTTGCTCTGCTGTGCAGTTCAAAATAACAATGGCTAGCTCTTAAATAAAGAACCACCTAGTAAGATTTATCTGCAGCCAGTAGGACTTGCATTGTTATTCTCAAAGTGGTGGCTACCTTCTCCAGGGGTCTGGGAAGTAGCAATGTTAATTGTGCATAGATCAGTTTACTCTGTTCATAGCAAAAATAGTAAATATATTTATCCTGAGATTATCAGAGAGAAAACATTTGCAGGTGCAAAATTTGGCAACTGTTACAAAGCAAGTGAGAATATAATCAACTAACTTGCCCATAATGGAATCACTCTGAGAACAAGTGTTTATGATAGTGACAACTGCTCTAACATTTATAGTGGTTCTTTTGTAGATGTTCTTTCTTCTTAATACAAGAATTTTTCATAATGTAATTATTTTTAAATTCAACTTTGTAGTTAAAAACTTATGATCCGTAGCATTATATCTGTAATGACAAGATAATTAAATGTGTGGTAAAACTTTATCTGCGTATACAGTCAGATCCCAAATATCAAGGTACTGTGGGTCTGTTTGCCCCCCTGTGAAACCCCTCCCCTGCATTGATAGACAGCTCATTAATATGCAAATTTGCCCCCCATCATCCCACCCCCCAGCTCCGGAGTGGCTGCGGGGCATTTCTGGAAGCTCCTCGCATGATGTGAGTGGTCAGGGGAGCAAAGGGGGTCTCCTCTGCCCCGTCCATGCCTGGGGAGCCGTGTGCCTCCACTCCGTTCAGCACGGTGCATGCGGCCTGTCATACCCGTGCACTGGCTGTCTGTCCCCATGGCAGCTAGTCCCCATGGTAACATGGGACGCAAGCCGGGAACAGCACAGTAGCACATGGCCAGCTCAGTGGCGTAAAAGCGAGCAGCAAAGGGATTTGTGCTTTATTTCACTAAGGGAATATGGCGGGACTGCCCAGGCATGACAGGGACTGTCTTCCCTTCATTCCCTGTCAGTGTGCCTTGTGCAGCCACCGGCGCCTGGGAGGGAACACAGTGGGGGAGGTCAGAAGTACAGACTGCACTTTGGCTGGGGCAGCCGCCCAATCCCATGGTGCTTGGAGCTCAGCCTGCCCCTCTCCAATCCCATGTAAGGAGGGCTGTGCTTTGGCCAGGCCACCTGCCCAGTCTTGCAGCGCTCAGGGTGGACAGCAAGCACTTCACCCGTGCAGGCTGCCCCTCTCTGCTCCCGCGCAGAGAAGGTTGCGTGGGCGGAGTGCTTGCTCATCGCTCCGAGCACCGGAGGACCGGGTGGGCGGCGCGGGCAGAAGAGTGCTTCAGTGTCCCGTGGAGCATGGCGCAGTGGGCATGGGCTAATTTGAATATTCATGACTGTCNATCTGTAATGACAAGATAATTAAATGTGTGGTAAAACTTTATCTGCGTATACAGTCAGATCCCAAATATCAAGGTACTGTGGGTCTGTTTGCCCCCCTGTGAAACCCCTCCCCTGCATTGATAGACAGCTCATTAATATGCAAATTTGCCCCCCATCATCCCACCCCCCAGCTCCGGAGTGGCTGCAGGGCATTTCTGGAAGCTCCTCGCATGATGTGAGTGGTCAGGGGAGCAAAGGGGGTCTCCTCTGCCCCGTCCATGCCTGGGGAGCCGTGTGCCTCCACTCCGTTCAGCACGGTGCATGCGGCCTGTCATACCCGTGCACTGGCTGTCTGTCCCCATGGCAGCTAGTCCCCATGGTAACATGGGACGCAAGCCGGGAACAGCACAGTAGCACATGGCCAGCTCAGTGGCGTAAAAGCGAGCAGCAAAGGGATTTGTGCTTTATTTCACTAAGGGAATATGGCGGGACTGCCCAGGCATGACAGGGACTGTCTTCCCTTCATTCCCTGTCAGTGTGCCTTGTGCAGCCACCGGCGCCTGGGAGGGAACACAGTGGGGGAGGTCAGAAGTACAGACTGCACTTTGGCTGGGGCAGCCGCCCAATCCCATGGTGCTTGGAGCTCAGCCTGCCCCTCTCCAATCCCATGCAAGGAGGGCTGTGCTTTGGCCAGGCCACCTGCCCAGTCTTGCAGCGCTCAGGGTGGACAGCAAGCACTTCACCCGTGCAGGCTGCCCCTCTCTGCTCCCGCGCAGAGAAGGTTGCGTGGGCGGAGTGCTTGCTCATCGCTCCGAGCACCGGAGGACCGGGTGGGCGGCGCGGGCAGAACAGTGCTTCAGTGTCCCGTGGAGCATGGCGCAGTGGGCATGGGCTAATTTGAATATTCATGACTGTCTATTTTGAATATTCATAAGTGTTAGTTCACACAGGTGCAGTGGTGAGTTCTCTACGAAGGGTACCTCCCCAGTTGTGGAAAAATCAGACCGCGAAGAGGTGAATCCATGAATCAAGAACTGTCAAGTAGAGAAGGTTGACTGTATTCCAAAGTAGAGTTCCTTTGATTTTGCATTTGTAAACTTACTGCATGGTTTTACTAATGGATGCTACCATTTTCTTAAACAGACATTTTTATGTAAATGATCACAGAAGTCTTACAAGCAGGTGTGTTTATCTTTTCCCAAGTAGCAGCATTTGCACACATTAACTAATTTCTAAACCTATATTCCCCTATAAGGAAGGTGTGCACACACCCCATTACAAGTAAGGAAAAGGTTTTGTAATTTTTCTGAGAGTAAACACATCTGAACACCATTTCAGCTCTATTAGTATTCATTACATTTGCATTCATGCCTGAATTCTGCAAATGCAAAACTCCTAAGTGTTTTTTATACTGTAGTTTGCATCAGTGTAAGTAAAAAAAAAAAAAAAAGACAATGAATGACACACATTCTGTTTCTGGGAGTAGGTTCAGAAATGATTGAATGAAATGGTTGAAGTTATTTTTGTGTTAACGACCATTGCTGTCTACCCTGTAACTGAAGGGTGATTGCTACTTCACTTTTAATAGACAGACAGCTATTAGCAGGAAATGTGTTTGGTTTTTTTCATAGCACAAATTCAAAGAGAAAGAAATTGCTGTTGGATGTTAGGAAAGAAGGACTTGCAGTCAGTGCTTTGTTAATAATTTTTATCTCTCCTTGTAAACAGTTTCACTTTTTGTACAAACACTTCAGTTTCTTTTCAGCTAGTGTCTAAGAAAGTAGTTCCTCCCTTCCCATAACCGCTTTTATTCTGCAGTTAGCAATTACAGGGTTCTTCCCATGAGGAAATTTGATGTTCGCACTGCCACCCACATCTAAGGAGAAAGTGCCAGCTTTCTTCTTGGAAAACTGAGCAGACAGAGACAGGGGGCCCTTCTTCCACTGAGCCAGGAGCAACAGTGCCAGCAAGATTACCTTTCCAAGTCAAACCAACTATTCAAAAAAATATACACCAGGCCTCCCTGCAATACAGCTTTCTGTCAACCCATTTCATTGAATATTTTGTTTCTGAGAAGGCTGAAGGATTTGGCTTCACAGCCATTGACCTTGGAAAATATTAAAAAGAGGAGACTTCAAGCAACAAAAGGCTGTAATGTTAGATAGAAATTGATGTTGCAAAACTGTCTTCTGCCCATCCCTTACCTGTATGAGGGGATACGGAGTAAAATAACTTTGATTGGAAACGGCATTAATTCCTTTCTTTGTCAAGCAAAATGAGAAAATTAAATGCTATATAAAGAAAATCTATAGGCAATTATGTACTAGCAGTTAGTGTTCTGCTGTATAAAAATGCAAAGAAATGTGAAGAAATGCAGAGAAAGCTTATTTGAATGTCAACATTTTCATTTCAATAACTAAACCTTCTTTGTCAGTTTAGGAAAATGCCCCATCTTGCAGAACAGAATGCAGGCCATATTCCTAAAATACTAAACAAATCAGTATTTCACTGAAGATAGCCACCATTTTATATGGAACTTGAAAAGGAACATAAAGTCACTTAGTTTGTGAAAGACTTCCTGTAACTAGTAAAAAAACCCCACCAGACAAAACCTCCAATCTATCCTATAAGCAAAACCTTTTTTTTCTTCTTTCTGCATGTAGTTACAGGAGATTGGAGATGTACAATTTCCTTTCGAAAGAAATGTCTTCCTCTGCCCTTCTTCCTCTCTTGACCTATCCTACCCTTCCAATCAGTGGAGTGGCTGCTCCCAATCTGACATTAATTTGGTTTGAAATGTCACTAACATAGTATAACATTGACCTTCCCCAACCAGTGTTCCCCCGTTACTATTGCTAAAGCTGTTTCATTTCAAACGGGATATACACCAGACTAAATTAAAGAATTGGCAGGCAGAATACTTGAAATCAAACTATTTATATTGAAATTATAGATTAACAATTAGCTGAGAGTCCTCAACCAATGTACATAGATAACCAAGTTATGCTCTTCTGTTAAAATGAACCCGAGATATTAAATACAATTATACAGCTTTTGGCAATATTGTACAAGTTTCACACAGATAGTAATGATTAACATTGCTTTAGATAAGTGCTTTGAAGGCAACTCCATTTAAGAATGAAGAGAGCAATACAGTCCTGCACCCCATGTCAGCATACAGTCATGTTTACAAACATATCTGATGTCAGGGCACTGGCTCCCGAGTGTTGCAAATAAACAGCATTCCATACTCCAAGGGATGTCTGTCTCATAATCCCTGAGGCTGTGGCTGGTCGATAATGATGATGACAGAAAAAAAGAACTGGGTTATGGATTGACCCTGTATGTCTGTGACTTTGTAGAATAGATTTTAATTGCAGTGAAACTCAGAAAAAGCACAGAGAGAGGAAAACAAAATAATTCCCTTGTCTGGTCAGTTTTGCTCATAAGCGTTATCAGCCTATACATAGAATAATAATTTTATTAATGACCTCAAGGAAACTTCAGTTACAATATTCTAATTTTTCTCCCTATTTACCCAGAACCCATACATTCATCTTATTCCACTTTCACTGCTTCATACCATTACCTTTCTTGCAATCTCATCTTTCCCCAACTTGAATACAATATCTTGTTCTCTTTTCCTCCTGCTATTCTATAGTTAATGTCTTTTTTTTTATTCTTACTCCGTAAGTGCAGAAAATGCATTTCTTACTTACATAGAACTTTCCTGTTTCAGACCTCTGGACATAATCTGTAGCCATTACAGGAGCTTCTCTTTTTCACTAGGAAGAAACACAATTTACTCAACCCCTTAAAATTCCTGCCTCATTTTGTCACATTTTGGATAAAGCACGAATATCTTTTTCCTGCTTTTTCTGTGATGGGCCTTTAATGATAATATTTCTATAGCTAAATGACATTTTCCAGAGTACTTCCTTTTGCTAATACAAAGAAATAGTTTTGTTGCTGTTTTCTGATTAGAAGAGTTGGTATAAGATAATGGAAACAAATTTTATGCTGTTATACATAAAATGATGAGAGTGATTAGGCTGTAAAGTGACTGCTAAATCAATCTTGAAAATGCAGCAGATTTCCATCGCCCTTTGACACTGCGAGTTCCACATGGGTTAATGATGGCTATTGGCACATGCCAAGACAGAGGGGGAGCCCCTTCATTCAGCTTGCAAGGCTTGACTTTTGTGAGGAAGACAACACTACAGACGTCTGTGTAAATGATAGAACACCAACACGTTTTGTGATGTAACACAAATTCACACATCTATCTAACGCTGAGTGAGTACATACTGTGTTCTCTCTTGTTCAGCAAGGACAGTTAGGTTAGTTTGCTCATTGATTCCTTATGCCGATTGCTTTAAGTCTAGCAAAGGGACATCATCATCACCTCCTCCTCCTTCTCTTCTTTCCTGCTTAAGAACGACTTCTGGCACAGTCACTCCTATTTCAGTTGACTGGGAAGCATCTTTTCTTGCATTATTCTTATCTTTCTTTACCTTAGTGATCACTTCCGTGTAAGAGATTTCTTCAGTGAAGGGCTCTGCTGCTGCGAGCTCAGAGGCAATGTGTACACTGGCTTCCTGAATCCCCTCCTGACCTTCAGCTCCTGTTCGTTCTTTACCTTTTTTATGGATCTTGAACATCTCCTTTGTTGGGGCAGCTTGTGAAATGCTTTTCTTCATTCTTATCCCAGACTGTTTCAGTCTCTCTCCTGACTGCCTGATCCTCTCTCTCCTCTCAGGAGTCACTATTCTAGTTTGAAGCCTGTTTACCTTCTTGCCAAAATTTTGTCTTGTCTTCTGGATATTTTCCTTTGAAAATGCCTTTTTGATATCATCAATGCGCCTCATGCCTGATTTCTTGAACTTGGTTGCTTTGCTTTCTTCCATATAAAATTCTTCATCAGAAGACAGATCATCAGGTGGGAAGAAATCATCCTCTAGAGTTTCACCTGCTGTCATCTCTTTGATAACAGAGAGGGATGAAGGACACTCGGTTTCCTCCTGTGAATGAAAGCACAGAGTCATCTTCCAGCAAGTGCATCTAAAAAGGATGGTGATTCATGCTTTTAAAAATTTTTTAAATTTTTTTTTGGGGGGGGGGGGCGGAGGAGAGCTTGCAGTCAATTAGTGCTAACTGAAATATAGTGTTTTAACATAATAAGGTAGGCTTGTATCATCATAATTGATCTACGCAGAATATAAATGGCAAAAGAAATCTTTGCCATGTTCTGTAAAGACATTATATGCTCAATTGAAGATTTTTCACTATGGTTCTACCTGAAATTAATGGTCCTATGAGTACTGGCCTTTGTTTTCAGAGCACATTTGTATGGGGGGTTTTTTGAGCTTATATACTTCTCTGA
Organism: Pitta sordida; assembly: GCA_013390025.1. Taxonomy (NCBI): domain Eukaryota; kingdom Metazoa; phylum Chordata; class Aves; order Passeriformes; family Pittidae; genus Pitta; species Pitta sordida. The sequence continues at coordinate 177,396 of WEKX01028187.1, forward strand.
GTTTGGAGCTAGATCCATTATTCCTCACCAATAACAGCAGACACCCTGTAGACAAAAGAAGCACTTGTGCTTGTGTCAACTGTATGCTCTCCAAATGAGTGCTTCAATGATAGCAGCAGCTTCAGTCCTCTACTGTTACCAGGACAATTGTCCATTTTTGACTATTTGGATCTTAGCAAACATTTCTGTCACTGCCCAGAAGGGATCAACTCCAATACATTAACTCAGACGTGCTGGCTCCACAAGGAGACAAAGTCAGTAAAGGAATGAGATGTTATTTAGTAAACCTAGTTCACAGATTATTCCAAGTTGGAATGGACCCACAAGGGTCATCTAGTCCAACTCCCAAGTGAGGGCCCACCCAGGCATCAAACCCACAACCCTGGAGCCATGGGCACCACGCTCCATCCATCTGAGCCTCTCATCACCAAGACCATGTCACTGAGTTCCTCATCCAGTCATTTCTTAAACACCTCCAGGGATGGCAATTCCACCACCTCCCTGGGCAGACCATTCCATTGAGGGATCACTCTCTCTGTGAAAAACCTCTTCCTAACATCCAGTCTAAACCTCCCCTGGCACAGCTAAAGGCCATGTCCTCTTGTTCTGGTGCTGGTAGCCTGATAGAAGAGATTCACATCCTCCTGTCTGCAACCTCCCTTCAGGTAGTTGTACAATTCCCTCAGCACCCCCACCATTGCTGAGGTGAACTTGATTTGTTCCATCTGGAAACATATGATAACATCCAGCAAGAACTTCTGTCTCCTGTGGTGAGTTTGGTGGCCTGTATGAGCATGCAGAATTATATATTTGTATTATCTATCTGATGTTTATCAGCTGCATGCTTGGAAATGGTGACCATCCTAGAAATCTTAGCACTAGGAATTAATGCAGCCTCTGCAAAGAAAACTTGCTAGAGTCTCAAAGCTCAAAGACATGAAAGACTTCCAAAAATTGTCCACAGTAAACAAAGAATTTACCATGAATCACTTAGTGGTTAATGACATTAAAAAAATTTAAAAAGGGAAAAATGTTTATGGTAATGATTTATCCGAACAGGGAGAATCTCCTAATATAGTTGTTTCCCTGATCTGAAGATTACTGTCTAGATAGACAGTACAGATTTGTGGCTCAGTGTCAGTGAGCTACTTCTATCTAGAAGCAGCAGTGCATGTGGAGCAGAAAAATCATAACTTGTAGGGGGTGTATGACACAACGCCACCTCCTTCTTCCCTACCAGATGTTTATGCATGTGAGGTCTTCTCCTAGGAGGAGCAGCCCTTTGGGGGTGCAGACAGGCACAACATCTTTTTGGAACTTCACAAAGATGTTTCCTATTAGTACTACAGTTAAACCCCTTCCTTTGTGAGGAATGGGACAAGTCATGAGCCTCGCGAAACGCAAAACTCGCAAAGAAGTGCAGGTCGTTAATATGCATGCAGGCCACGCCCATTGCTCCACCCCCCAGCATTCCAGAGCGCTGCGGACAATTTTCTGCTTCTCCCCTCGGACTGTCAACACAGGGGAGCAAAGGGAACCGTTTCTGAGCCCCCTCTGACTCAGGAGACCCCCTCTCCCAAGAATCTGTTGGCTTTTCCAGGCTGCTGCGGCCGTGCTCCCACAGCCCAAATCCCGCGCCGCAGCTCCCCCACCCTGACCCCAATGTGCGTGCCCACAGTGTCCTGGCATGGCATCTCGGGCCACTGGGGCTGCTGCGGGGCCGGGGCTGCTGCAGGGCCAGGGCTGCTGGTCTGCCGGGGCTGCCGTGGGGATCTAAACGCCAGGTTTAGCCGGAGAAATTGCATGCCCTCCCTGCGTGCTCTCCCCGAGGGGCGGGCCCATCCTGCCTCACAGGGAGAGCCAGCACCACCCCTTGGCAAAGCAGAGACACAGCGCATGCGTGGGCTGGGGAAACTCACAGATCCCGGAAGCCGGACTGTGAAAAAATTGCTTCACAAATGGGCGGGGTCGTAAAGGAGAGATCGCGATGCAGCGGGGATTCACTGTAACTCCATCAGTTGTTTTCTGAGGCATGATAGTGTCAGGACTCTACCCTTAGTATTGTCATCTCATTACAGACAATAAGAGACAGATTAGAGTTGTGAACCCATGAATAACAAGTCAGGCTTACTGAATATTTTGCTGTGAACTTACATCCAGCCAAAAAGACATCTGTCATTTTCCAGAGTGACTCAGAGTAGTGAGTTATGTTATTTTACAGAGTACTAGCAATACATAAAATAACATACACTGAGCTATTTGACAGATAAAGCCCACTTAGGAGTCAGTCATCATGCCTTGGCTTCATTAAAAAGCCTCTAGTAAAACAGTTGTTAATGCATAGGAAAAAAAGAGACAAATAAAGTTACATTGATTACAGCAGAATGTTATTCAACTCCTGTGTCAAAATCAGCAAGAACAAAACTACGATGCTTGGCTAATAATCATCTTCATTAACATGTGCAAATTAACATTAATTATATAAAGGCTAAATAAACATAATCCCTTCTTTTCTGAAAATTAACTAAAACACAGCTGGGTAATAATTCCTCAAAGTTTTTAAATTATAGCCTACTCCTTCAGCCGAAATGGTAACAAAAATGTTTCCAGAATGACTATTCTGAAATTACAGTAAACACAGAGATGAATACAATATACCGAGAGGAGTATGCCTTTCATATGAAGATTACTTTTTACATGCAGGGAAGGCAGACAACTTCCTATGTAATATTTAAAATGTCTTCCCTTGGAAGGAGAACATATTTTTCTGTACTTTTTGGCAACTGCCAGATTTTTATTGTACTTAGCTTTATTGTTGTATTTACCTTTAGTATGTTAGCTAAAGAAGAGAACTTGAACAGACAAAACTTAAAAATATAACACTGTGCAATTCAGGAGTGGCTGGTGATGCCCGTGGCACAGTAAGTTCGCTACGAAAGCATCTTAAACCTGAACTTTGTTTTTTACTATTTTTTGAGTGTTTAACCTCTCAAATATGCCTAGCCAAAGAAGTTTGAGGTTTTAAGGACCTGGCTGAACACAGAGTAAATGTATGAGTAAACCTCAGCTTTGGTGAATAAGGCCAACATGGGATTGATTTGAATGGATTGCTCCAGGGACAGAGAATGTTGAAACCCAGATGTTTCTAACACTGGGTTCCCAACTAAGTCTGACTCCATCACTGACATTTTCACCCTCTGCCCTCATTTCAACTTAATTCACAATTAGAAAATTTTCAAAGGAACATAGCCTGTGTCTTTCACACACTCATTTTGCTCTTTGTGCTTTTCACTGGCTGCCAGAATTCGGACTCTGCACCCACAGAAGAGTGCACTGACCAGTTTGCAAGCACTGCTTGTGTCCTCTGATCTCAAGGAAGGGATCAGAGCTGTAGGACTTTCCCCCACAGTATACAGCAAGACATTTATGAAGGAAGGCTAATGTGCCTGCTCCTTAAACTGCACAAAGTGCAAGGTACTGACTTTTTCACCTCACAGAGATCTTAAAACCAGTAGGCAAATAATCTTAAATGTGGCAATGCCCCTAATCAACACTTGAGGTGGCAATGCTCAGACAATTGAAACTGTGCCTGTTTGATAACGCTGTCAGCACAGTCAGCCCCTTCTCATCTTTGGGCAGGGAAAGTGGGGAAACGGCAGAGAAAATGATTTAGTGATGTCTCAGCTATTTTACAAGAGTGGTGTCTTGGCAAAGATCAGGTTGTCTCTAATAACATCTTTCACTCTTACTGCCGCACAAAGGTGGCTGCTGGGAGAATGTCATACCTTCAGTAAGGACAGTGAGGCTGGGAAAAGGAAAAACGTTGTTGAAAGGATTCCCTCACAAACTTGTTAGCTAAATTTCCACTTCTTGTAAGCACAGTATGTACTTTTATTTTCCTTAAGAAGATGAGTGTCATTAATTTAGAGTTTACTTGATTTGCTAGATAAAACAATACTTAGGTTTTAAGTATATTAACACTTTCAATGATAATTTCAGGAATAATTTTATTATGCCCTTTGAAAAATAAAAAAATAATGGAATATAGATGCAACCAGTTCAAGAGCTTTACTTCTCTTGTCCTTTCATGGTTTTTGGAACGTGTATTCTAGGTGTGTAATTCAAAGTCCAGATTGAGCTTCCAAAATTGGCAAGGAGAAAAAAAGGTAATACATTGTCTTACATGTAAATATTTGCAAGAAATGCTATAAACTGGATTTGTGTTCTCTTTTCAAATTGCTTCAAAGTGTAACTCTAACCAGCTTAAATAAAGGCAACTGCTATTAGTTCTCAACTATTATCTAATTTCAACCAATACTTTAGCAGAACAAAGATTTTTAAAATTAAAAAAACAAAAAGCAGAGAAAGCCAGAATGACCAAATAAATAGTTATATATATGTAATATATATAAAAATATATATACTGTAGATATCCATATATAAAATCAAAACACAAAATGATCAAAACTAAAGAAACTGCTCACCATATAAATAGGGAGCAGAGATTGATGAAACTCCATAACTTGAAGTCATTGTGTTGCACAGGGAAAAGGTCAGAGCAGATATTTTTTAGCCTTGGGATATGTGACAGGGAAGGTGCAGGTGATGATTAACATAAGCACAGATGGGACTGACTGGTGATCATCTGACAATTGTAAAGCAGAGCATGGAGTAGCAAAGTGGTGGAAGGCAACCCAGTCTCAGGTCTGGCACTGCTGCCTTGTCTATGACAACGGGTGATGCAAATGATGGGCAGCTTATGGGCAGGCAAGTGCACTGCCACAATGTTTTAAAAAATCCTAAGAATTTGCATGTTGAATGAGTGATTTGTTATTCAAACTGGTAGCCAAGGTAAATCACTAAAACATCTCCTTGAAATTGCACTCTAAATCAATATGAAACCACAGATGAATAGCCAATTACAAATCGTTCAGTTCTTTCACTCATATTCTAACAGTTAAGAGTGAAGCTTTATAAATCTCAAGTGATCCCTTCATTTCTTCTGCAAATATGTAATTTTAGAATCTCTGCCATCAAGGCAAAAAGCTGCTTAGATGAAGAGAAACAGGATTATTTTAAAAGGCCATATAAGGAATTTTATTAAGTAAAGTAGAGAGAGAATAAACACTTCAGGACGTAAGACTTTATGACCAAGTGCTATTGCTTGCATTTAGAATTATTTTTACATAACAGAAAAGCAGCCTGGCCAGAACAGTCAGCCTCTCTTCATTTCTCTTATGTGAAGCCTAACACATATCCCTTTTATTTAAATTCTGATAGAAATTCATCAATTCAACCATCAGTGTACAGTGAGTACAAAGAAACCCAGCTCATTCTCTCATTATCGTTGTCTGTATCTTGCTGCAGCCATACCCAGTTACACCACATCAGCTGGAGAAGCCCTTGGCTCCAGGCCACCACGCGCTGCATAAAAAGGACAACTGCAGCTCCAGGGGAAAACAAAAGCTTCACACTTTCTTTGTTTTGCTATTGTTTTATAGTGCTAGACCAGTGAATCGTTCTGCAGGTCAGTCTGCAAGTTTGTGATCAAACCAGTGAAATTTCTCACTTCCAATTTGTCTGGAAGCCCATTGTCAGTGCAGGGAAAAAAGCACAAAATGTGATACGAAAAAAATATATATTCAGTAATGTTTTGATTCATTCATTCATCACAAGGTGACTACCCCTACAAGTCAGGTACACCAGGGAGTGCTCTCAAGTACAAGTGAAAGTCAGTCAGTCATCAGGAGCTGCTGAACTTGTCTGCCCAAGCAACACTGTTTCCATATGAACCCATTTCTGGACAACCTTTCAACTACAGGGAAGGAACAGATACTTATAATGTAGAAACTGTATCTAGAAAGAGATGTTTACAAAAGGTTGGGTGAATCAGGGTCCATACACTTTTCTCTGCTTTCTTGGAGGGAGTCTACAGGCCAAATGTACAAACATCTACATCACTGATGTCCAATGCCTGGCAAGAGGAATCCTGCACCAGATTCTAAACTCGCTGTTAGTGACTTCACATATTCCTCATGTCTGTGCCTGGGCTGTTTTGATCAATTTCATTCCTGCACTAAGGGAATAATTGCAAGGTTCAGCTATCTTCAGTGGCGCTGAGAATATGTATCCCAACTGCATGTCTCCAGTCAAGTCCATTCCAGAATCTGTGCCTCAGGAATGGAACAAAGGATATTGTTGAACAGCTGGATTTGATGATCGTTAGAGGTCTTTTCCAGCTTAAGTGATTCTATGATTCCATTCCAAGATACATGTGCCCAGAGCAGCAAGGCACAGCTCCTGGTGGTAACTCATTCCAAGCAGCCTCTAGGACCATGGAGAAAAGGCACAACACAGAAGGCTCATGGTGTAACTGTGCTCTTCTGCTGGCTTGCAGGGTAACCACAAGCAAAGCCTTGAACAGCTGCATCCAGTGCAAATGTAAATTAAGCTCAGTTGTTTCCACCCCCCAGCGCTAACATGTGGAGGAAAATCAATGGCAGAGAGAAGATATGAAGATGACAGCTTGTTCCGCTGTGAGGATCATTGCAATAGAACAGGTTTGGGACCACCAGATCAAGCAGTGCTCTTGCAACACTCGCTGACACTACCAGTGGGTTTATTTTACATATTCTCAGCAAAAGCAGTAATTACTTTAATTAATAATTATAATAATTATTATTTAATTAATAATTATAATTATTATTTAATTATAATTACTTAAATTAATTATAGGTTGGACTAGATGATCTTCAAGGTTCTTTCCAGCCTTATCTATACTGTGATACTGTAATTACCTGTCCCAGCTGTAAAAATATTTATAAGGTTTCTGCTACAAGACTCCAGCAAATGCCCTGTGTCATTGGGCTGCTGAGGCCAGCGCTCTGCTGTCACAGAGAGTCAACTCACACCATTTTTTTTCCCATTAAGACTTCAAGCTCCACTTTAATAGAAATTTATGCTGTCTTCTCTACCCACTGGGTTCTAGAAGAAGGCTTTGGCCAGATTCTGATGTCTCCAGGACTGGAGAAATCCATTTCTGTTTTCTGATCTGACTCATGGACAATTTACAGTCATTTTATTTTTTACCCATTTCATCTTTTCTTACTGGACTCCTCATCTGTGTCTAAATGAATGTTTAAATGACAGCCACAACCTCACTTAGCCTATTGATCTGCTGAACTAAAGCAAGCTAAGGACCTCCTGCTCTTCTCTTATTTACCAGGGCTTCCCACTCCTCTGATGCCATTCCTGGTAGCTGTTTTCCAAACCTCTTCAGTTTGAACACAATTTACTTCAAGAGGGGCAATCAGAACTGTACGTGGTAGTCCAGGTGAGCTCTGAGGCATCTTGGGCAAGGCCACTGGGCTTTTCTACCACTTCTGGAAACATGTTGCCTGAAGCTTTTCACGCCCACATTTAACTTTTTGAAGAGCCATGACATCAAGTGGGCTCTCTGTCATTTTGTGAGAAACTAACACACCATTTTCTGTCCTTTCCAAACTATGCGAACCCAAATTGTAAGGGGCTTCTGCTAAAAGTACTGGAATTGGCACCATGTACAGTCGAATTAGTACTATTCCAGCTGTAAAGATGATTTGGTTTCTTGTCTATATTTATTTCTATGAATTGACAGTTCCTAATTCTAAGCAGCACACCTTTTCTGTACCAAAATTTTTAATGAAAACATTACACAGTAGAGTAAGATGGTCTCAGAAATACACCTTCAGAAATCTATCACAAGCCTTCCTTCCCATTTCAACACAATCCACCATCACTTGTTTTCTCCAGATTATCTGTTATGAGGCAAAATGCCAAGCACATAAATATGAGAAAGGATGAGACCTTTCATGTTTCTGCAAAACAGAAAAATTATCTAATACTATAAGCTACCTCGCACAATCTGCTCTTGGTGAGCTATTTAACTCCATGCTGCTAACGATTCTGTTCTGCAGAGCCCTTTATGAGCCTCCCATTCTTATGCCAAAATGGTAATCTGATGATTAATGGCAATGGTTCCGATAATTTCCTTTGTCTGTTTCTAAATAGAAGTGTTACATTTGCTGCCTTTCCTGTCATGGTTACTCTCACAGGTTTAGCTCCGAATAGCTGTAATTCAAACTCTGTGCTAATGGACAGTGAGTTTGTCAGCCTAGTCTCCCAGTGTCTTCACCTCCTGAGTTCCTGATGTCCTGGTTTCTGCTGAGAGTTCACATGAAAGTGCCTCTACTTCAGGTTTCCAGATTGTTATCCCCATCTTCCTTTCACCGTTTTTACTGTCCTGGTAATGCCTCATTATGCCACAGAAGGACAGAGGTCAAAAGAAGACACTCATATTTTAATTTATTTATGCACAATATCAATGTCATACACAAAGCTGCTCTGTGAGCCTCTCCTCGTGTGTATCATGCAGCAATTGCAGGGCTAATAAATCAGTTGTAAGACGACTGTGTAGGCCAGTCAAGCCATAACCTTACTTAGTTTCAGACATGTTCACTGATTTTAAGCATCAGAGAGTAGTGCGTGAAAAAAAAAAGGATGTGTCCCTTCACAATCATTACAGTGCTTGTGTGAAGTAATAACAAAAAAAGTCCAGGAACCGTAACATGGACTTTCTGGTGCCTGTGCATTCCCAAATAGGGACTTGCAGAACATGCAGAAAAGCAAATGAAACAAGTTATTTCAGGATTTTTTTTTAAATATATCTTTTAATTTCTGAATAATTTAGTCAGAACCATTTACTTTTGAGTGCAGAGAAGTGATAGCTCTCACAGCTAGTTATTCAGACTCACCTGAACAGAGGCGAGCGCTGACCTGTACAATGTCCTTTGTATTCCCTACTATATTCTCAGGACTCACAACACTCCAGGGTCAATGACCTCAACTAGAAAGTCTGAAGTAACCTGACATTTTTAATCATACAGTCAGCCTAGGGAAAAGAGCTGCCTGCTACCACATCTCTTCCTCAACCACATGGCCTTCTGAAAATTAATGTGCTCAATTCCCTAATCATTCTGCTCCAGGATGATCACTTTGTCTCTTTTTAATGCGAGGACATTGCCAACTCTTTTCATCATTGCTGAGGTCTCTTGGGACAACCTCTTTCAGCCAATGATCCTTTTCAATCTGCTTACTCCTTCTATCAATGATAAGATCAAAGCTATCCACTTGAAAGAAAATCTTTAGTATTTAATTGGTGTTTCCTTTTTTCTCATATGATGATTTTTTTGTAAAAGTTAAAACTAAAACCCACACAGTGCTCACAGGCATTCAATGCCAGCTACACACAGGTCATTGCCCTCATCACAATGTCCCAAATGGTTCATCAGAAAAAAAATCTCACTACAGAAGAGCTGTCAATCACAATCACAGAGTAAACAACTTGGTTATATCCATTTGTAACATATAGTGAAGGGAGTACGTTGATTCTGTAGCTATTAACAGACTTCCACTCATGGTAGCCAAGCTTCAGTCATTCAGGTCTTGGCACTGCAGCAGTCTGCCTACATAAATTACTGCACTTGTGTGAAACAGACTTTTCTGAGTGTACCTGTGCCTTCAAGTTTCATTGTACTCTTGACTACCAAGCGTGTTCCAGTTTTTGTAGAGCAATGCAGTTATGCTCCTCCAAGAAAGTGTTAAATGTCAGATCCTAGAGGGATCAACATATCTGCTCCTCCACCGTGCAAGTGGAAAAAGGTTCGTCAATCTACCTTACACAAGGAATGGACGTTAAAGAGGAGACAGTCATATTCTCACTAGCAGTTTTCTATTACAGCAGGAAGAGGAAGCTAAAAAGAGAACAATAAGGAAATGCTAGTTCCCTTCCTGAAAAGTACCATCTAAGATTTAAACATACAGAATAGGGTGCAGGTTATTCTTTCCAGCAAAACCATCAGAGGCCTCAAACTCCTACTGAAGGCAATTCTTAGAGAAAGTATACACGGTGAGAGCCACCTTTTGTATCAGGTATCTGAAAACACCAACAGCTGTTTATATAGCACCATGTAAAATTATTTTCACCATATTTTACTGTATTTTTAAATAAACAAGAACTCATGTCTTGCTAGTAGAAAAGTTTACATTACTTAATGAAGAATGTTTTAAGAAAGAAATACATTCAGAGCATTCACTCTGCTATAGCCACTATGGTAAAAGCCCATCAATGAAAAGGCATTATGTCATTAAGTCAGAATATTTATTACCTTTAGCTGGAAAACAATTTGCAAGGAAAAAGTGAAAGTGCCTGTTTTCTATTCCATCATGATGATGCAGCTTGCAATAATCATAATAATAGGTCATATTGGGCCTGTACTTTCTCCTGAACATCCGTAGTGAGTTAGTTATTATGGCAGAAAATTTATGAGGCACAATTTGGCTGTATATGGTACTAACATAACATTAAAGAGGTAATATTTCCTACCTTTAGCTTTTTCTTTTTTTTAGCTACTTTTTCCCCAGTACCAGCAAATGAAGTACTTAAGAAAGCTAGATTATACAGAAGAATTTGTTAGCTGTACACAGTGGTGAATATACTCATTGAAACACAAGGCTCCATTCACTGCAAATGATGTTATTTATGTTCAAACAGATGCAGGACTAGGGTGTAGAGCTGAGCAGTGGGTGTGCATTGTGTTACTCACGAGTGGTGGTATTTTCAAGAATGCCTAATGAGGAATATGACTCATTTGAAAGAAGCTTTGGCAACTGGCTGGTAAAAAAGGAGCAACTATGCTTCCGGCAAAAGATTAAAAACTTACTTTCTATTGAGCTTGGAAACTGGGAAGTTCCAGCAAATGTAGGATCAGACCATTAAACAAATGGGTTTCAGAGCACTCACTGACAAGACCAAATGAACTGCCTGCACTATTTGTATGGATGCAAGCGAGACCATGCTGTTTACGAAATTGCTCTTGAAACTTCTCATGAAACTTCTCTTCAAACACAATTATTTGTAAGAACAGCGAACATCCTAGAACAAGGTCGGTGAAAGAAAATATATGATTTTACGTCCTCATATGATTGAAAGAACAGTGCTGTGTTAAAATATTTCCAAAATAGAGCATGCAAGGGAGTATTTGTTGTCCTGAAAGGTTTGTGGAACTGAGCCTCAGTTTGTGCATATACTGCTGTACACCGAGACAATGAAAAAGGCCCCAATTTGTCAACAGTATGAAAGCCTGGGCAATGCTGCAAGTTAAGCAAACCATGTTTTGAAATTAGTGTTACAAGAAAGTCTGAGTTCAAGGGAGACCGAAAACACTATTGCTATTTGTACTTCTACTGAATACGGTGAAAAAATAACAGAGATGAATGACAGGCATGGTTTGTATGACAAGATTTACAGGGCCTGCCTCATATTACCTTTCGTAGAGGCAGCAAATAGTCCTTGCTGATCTGCAGTTAATCTTACATGACTGGCTCAGAAACCTACCAACACTAATAATAGACCCTGTGTACTGCCATCAGTAGGTTCATGCTGAAAGGCACTGAGGAGCATAGCTCAATGTTAAAGAAGGCATAAAGTAACTCTTACGTTGGACAGATTGCATCTTTTGGTTTGTTAATCAACACCTACCAGCACCTACCAAGGAGAAGGCAAAACAACAGCACGACAAGAAATTAGGCTTGTGTTACCTGATAGATCACAACCCGGAATTTGTTTTTTTTCAGCATCTCCTCTTGTTTTGCTTTCACCTTCTGCACGCTGGCGCTCTGTCTCTCCACACGTGCCCGGACCTCCTTCATGTTGGAGCTGACTTTGTGGGTTTTCTGCAGTAGCTTGTTCACCATGAAGCCTGTATTGCCATGAGCCTGGGCAAGCTTTAAAATGTCAATCTGTATGGTCTTGATGGCATTTTCCATCTCCCTATGCTTCTCCTCTATCCTTTTCTGGCTTGCCTGCACGCTGTCGACAATGTTGGCCACTTTGTCCAGGACTGTCACAATCGTGTAAGCTGCATCTTGTTCTTCTTCCTCCTCGATGACACTAGAGAGACGATTTTGGTGTGTTTTGTCAGCCTCTGAGGGGATTTCACGGCGATCCATTTTGCCTGCCTTCAGCCAGGTTGGAGGGAGGCGAAGTTTCGGTGATCCTGCCAGAGTGATTCTGGCGCTGTTGCAGGGAGCCAGGGTGACAGCTGGCTCCAGCGATGCTCAAAGTAGGGCGTGAAACACCGCTCCTGGACCTTGGTCAAGTATTCTGACTACAAAATATCCACACATGATTGTTCAGATACTTTCAGCAACATGAAACCCCTAAAATTAGGAAGCAATATCTGGAAAGGAACATACGTTTAAAGGGTCACGCTTCTGTGCTGATGAGGTTATTAGTGTTAATCCAGCAAAGTTAAGTAACTTGCTAATTAAGCAGGAGGGCAAACTTGCATATTTTTAAAGATCTAGTTTTGTTTTCATTTTACTGAAGTGCTTTCCTCTGAGAGAATTCAAAAAGCAGCCAGCAAAATTAGCATGGTTGTTTTTTCCAGCAAAACAACTTCAGGTCTTCAGCTTGCCATAATTACCCCATAGGGTAACAAATAAACACACTAAACCAGAGGCAATATAGTGAAAAAGTTGTATTGTGACATGCTTTTCCAGTTCAAAATGTTGAAAGCATTTTTTTTTTTTATTGAACGAATTATTAAATCCTACATGCAAAATTCTGAAAGCCTAAACTACATGTCAAAACAGCTGAACACATCCTATTCACACTTTATCTTGGGATCTTTCAAACAACAACTAACAGTCTATTAATATAACTATGACCTGCAGACTAATTTGGATGGACTTCCTTAGCTCTTGAAAATACTCTGTACAAGAGCACTAGTAATTCATTCACTTTTATTTTTTTTTATTTTAATCACAAACACTATACAATCTGTATTGTAGGTGTTAAAACATGTATTTTCTTTAAAAAAGTTTAAGAAGTATTAAAACAGCTTTTAACAGTGATAAAGTAGGCTTTATTCCAATTGTTTGTGTTCAATTATTCAACATCAATTTTTACAATACCTAAATCTACTAAGACCTACTTCTTTTGGACCTGTGCCATCTGCTTTACCAGGCAACTTCCCAGATTATGAAATTTATAATTTTTCTCTTTAAAAATAAATTGTTGGAATTATTTACGAAGATGGCAGTGCTTAGACGCAGCCCACACATTTTATAAATATGTTACAACTACACACAGCACACAGCTTCACAGTTCATGCGATAGGCAGTGTCTAAAAAATCAGTTACTAACTTCCAAAAACATTTAAATATCTACGGTATTTAAACACAGTGTTTTCTAGTTCTTCATAAGAAAAGTAAGCTGTAAACATTTTTACCTTTAGTTCATGCCTTGTTTGTTAGGTAATATGGACTTTTTTTGTTGGTTTGTTGGGGGTTTTTTAAGTCTACAACCATTGTTTCAATAAATCTGTGTTCCCAAAAATATTACATTCCATGGATAAAGCACAAGTCTATTATATAACCACGTGATACAGATACAGAAAATGAACTACTGTAGTCAAACCCATAAAAGTAAAGATATTAAAACAGTCCATAGCTGTTAGAGCTGATGCTTTCAGAATACAGACCAACATTGTTACACTAAAAATGTTCAAAAATAAGGCCTCTGAAATAAATATTTCCATTCTTTAAAAAAAGATATAATAAAAATGTACATCACATGGTCAATGTAGGTATAAAAAGCACTAAGTTAAACCATTCTGGATGATGTATCTGAAGTAAAATGGCCTAGATTTTGCTTCTGTCGACGTCCTCTATTGTTTTTGGGGCATTTTCTGTTTAAAAAAAAAAAAAAAGAGAGAGAGAGAAAGAAATAAAAAAGGAGGGCTGATTTTATATATGCCACATAAAATTAAACCTAACAATAACACATTGAACTAATTTTCTGTACTGAACAATAGCAAGGAGTCTATGAGCTGTGCTGACTGGGAGGACAGTCCCGATGTTGGGTACTGGACTGGGGATGTTTGAAAGACCTCAGATCATTCAGAAGGCAGCTCTGCTTGAACTCGAGACTGAAACCAGCAAAATACATTCCATAGCAAATTGCATTAGCTTTACTTTATACATATTTCGTGCTTAAAACCTAGTGGATGGTAAGAATGGATCAATCAGGCTTTTGAAGTGCTGCACCTCCAGCTACCTTGCTGCTCATGGAAGCTTGTGAGACAGAGCCCACCCCGAACTCTCTAGGAGGTGACTCAGGTGATCCCCTTCTTGGGGCCAAAGGCACAACTAAGAAAAGATTCACAAAAGCCAGCAATTCTGAATGAAACGGGACTTCCTCAGCCTGTTGAGACAGCAGGCAATGCATGATGGAGCAGTCCTGCTGGGATGCAGCAAGACACAAGAGACTGTGAGCTGGGGAATGGTTTCAGAGAGGCTGAAAGGAGAGCTGAACCACTGATTTCTACACCACTGGTTTGGCCAGCAGGGTGTTGAGGGAAAAAGGGATGACACCAATTGCATGAGCCAAGGAACTCTTTTACACATGCAGGTGGTGTTTTATACATGTACTTATATTTACTAAGTTGAACTTTACATGGATATAGGGAAGGAGGCCTGCATTGTTCATTCATAGGGGTGTCACTCTACACCATGGAGTTTGAGAAGCCATGCACTACTGTAATAGCAGGAAGTTTTATGGCCCAAAGTAAATGGAGCTGAAAAAGTGATGGACGACTTGAGGAGGAAAAGGCAAAGTGTGGCATGGATGCCCAAACATAGGACATAAATGTTTCATGCAACTATAAGGTAACTACGTCATCCTTAATCTATCCCAGAGCCCTTATTCTTGTTTGATTCAAGTCCTCGAACTGAACCTTTTGTCATTAAACAGAACCCATGGCACTCATCTCAGTTTTTATGCAAGGTGAGAGTTCGAGGTAACCCAGAAACCTGAACTCTGCTTGTGCATCTTTACATTTCATAGAAGAGGTCCTTATGGAGAGTGTCTAATAACAGGACTAGTTGCACAATAATTTTCAGAAGGTTCTTTCTCTGGGTAGCACCTATTACCTATATTATCTATTACCCAGAGAAGCACCTATTACCCAGTGGTACCGCAGGGAACGGCATCTTGTCAACGTCTCTGGTTTTACTGGGTGGTAGTGGGGGATCATAGCTTCTATAAGATCTTAGCAATGGTTCAGTAAGTCCAGTGAAGTTCTAACAGAGTAGCTGACCTTTTGGATGTGTTCCAAGGCTGATCTGTTCTGCTGTGTATTTGGTCTGGAGCTTCAAAGTGGTTACTGGTGGTTTCTGAATTTAAACAAATCTGTGTTTTGTGGCCAAAAAACAAGGGGGGAGATGGGATGTTACATAATCCTTTTGCTTCATTCATTAGGTGGTTTTTATGGGGATATTTTAGGATAAATAAAATGTTCTGTGTCATATATTTAAGTACCAAAAAAATATTCATACAATGTGTAGGTTTTCACTGGTTTTGTCTTTACCTACCTTGTTATGCACATGACAATTGCAACTATAATGGCAATCTGTACAGCTCCAATTATTGCTGCAATAAGGACATGCGTAAGCTTTTGTCTACTTGGGACAACATAAAGAATACTAAAGTCTGTCTTTTCACAGTGCTGTCCAGTATATCCTGATTCACACCTAAAAAAGAAAAGGAATATTTCATGGAATCAGTCATTTGACAACAACCCAGGCATTTTACAGATGAAATAAGTAAACCAAGGTGACTCCAGCTGCGAAAGAGCTGATGAGAAGCTGAAGGTGTGGTGATGCTTGAGATGGGGAATGATTTGGATTTTTACGGCACAAGAAGATTCAGAGCAAATAGATATGCTTTGCTTTTTTTGGCTAAGGTAACTAGTGGCCCACTGAAAAGGCACCAGCATGGTGAAGGCCCTGATTTGTCAAAATAAATATAAGGGGTCATCATTATATTGGTGCAAAATTTATGAAGAATGAATCAATTGGGTGAAACAAGTAGACAAAGCTAAATGAAACACAAAGAAGCAGGCTCATGAAACACAAAGTGAACACACTCATTCAGCTCCGTTGTCAACATGGGACAGAAGTGACAAAGAGGAAGAGAAACCTTGAAAAATGGGGGGAAAGGAAGATCTATTTTCAAGCTGCAACCTACAGAAGTGGAATCTTGCAAAACCTACTGGACAAGCCCCCTCCTGCCTTGTCACCAAGACAAAATTTGATGGAGATTGGGTCAGAAAAATCCAATGGTTCACAACTGTTCAAATGAGAGTTCATGGAAGAATCTAAAAAAATTGGCCAGGGGTGGGGAAAAAATGCCTGGAGAAGCAGCTGCTCCACATGGTACCTTGCCTCAGCAAAGCAGCAATTAGCTCAATGAGAAACTCAGCAGAGGCTGTTCCTGATGAGTTTCAGGCAAAGCAAGATGTGCCAGCAGAAACACTCTCTGGACCAATTCATGTCCCAAGGCAAAAGAGGTAGAAGCACAGCAAGAAGAGGCAAGAGTCACCCAAGACACTGAGCTCAAGTCTATAGAATCAAAGGCCACCACTTACAATCCTAAGCAAGTTCCTTGTACAGTTGTCCTTTAGAATTGACTGATGCAAATGCATTGTTATGGAAACTGAATCATACAATTGGCCTCCAGCTCTATAGTAGAAAGCTGGAGAAGAAATACTCTCATGCAGGCAGAGAAACAATCCTTTTGTAAATGGGATCTGACTAGCCCAAATGCAACACAAAATCAGACTCATGCATTCAAAAGCTTTGTGCTAGGGTAGGAATTAATACTGTTTCGAGCAACAAAATAATTACACCAAAGACCTTTCTACAACTCCTAATGCAGCTCCTAATCCCCCTCTGCATGCAGGGATAATAGCCGGGGTTTACATGTTGATAATCTTGTGACTCTACTTTCTCCAGCCATGACCTACTATGTAAGGAGTTTTGGTTCAGGCATGAATCAAGTTCCAGTGAGTTGTTAAAAAAATCCCTTCATATGCTGTAAGTATGCTTGGTGTTAGCTAGGAGAGGAATAAAGAGAACTCTGTATAATCCTACAAGAAGAATAAGGACAGGGAACATGTTAATAGCTCATCAAGAGGACTAAATTCTTACTGTTACATTGCTTTTGTTTTCATTAAAGAAGGTAACAGATTCAATGTTATCAATGTGAGAGTTGCTTTAATACAGAGGACGGAAAACAAAGCCTTCAGCAACGGCCAAAACAGTAGTGTGTACAAATAATTCAAAGATGCTTCCTCAGAAACACCAAAGTGACAAAAAATTATTTCCAAGAAAGAATGGATGGAAATTCAGGTAGGATGAAGTACTAGGCACTAATTTAAGCTATCTTAAACTAGTAGAACAGATTTTAAAGCAATCTGCTCTATTAATATATAACAAGATAATACAGCATTAGTATAATTGCAAGATCAATAGCAATCGCAAGGATTTATCAAAATAAGCTGATCAGTCAATTAATTGAATTAGCATGAAGAAATTTAGATTTCTTTGTAAAGGGTTGAACTGTGCCTCCTTGATGCAGCCTGCCATAAGGACAGGGCAGAATGCACTTAGGAGGGCATGAGGAGATAGACCAGATCCCAGCTGTGGAAAGGCCACTAAACTCAATGCTGTGCAATTGATTACTACAAAACCTTCCTCCCACCTGCCAGCTGGCAGACCTGGAGGGCTGCTGTACAGTAAGCATGGAAATTCAAGCAAAAGTCAGAATTCTGCGCAAGTATTTTCTGCAGTTTTGTAGGTCATCCAATACCTCACATATATTGCTACCAGGAAATGAGGACCAAATTAAACAATGTATGTGCTATATGTGTGTGAGAATGGAAAGCATTTGTAAATAACAATTTGCCCTTAGCATTCATTTTCCTTGCCCAAGACAGAATTTTTTTCTTTGATGGAAGTACATGATTACTATAGTGGATTGATGTTTGATATAAACCATTTGTTTCCTTAATAACTACGCTCCAGTAGAAAACATACATAAGTATGACACAATCAGTACATTAGCAGTCAAGAAAATCCAAAGGAGATCTGATACTCAGGGTTACGAACTGACAGTCACAAATTCTTGACTGCAGCCACAGAAGGTTTGTTGGGCTAGATCCAGTGCTGAGGTACTATTCAGGCTGTTTAAATGCATAGCTGAAGGCAGCAATAGTAAAGGCAACTATAAAATACAATATAAAGGGATGGTACATTACTTAAGTTCATCAAAACACTGCCTATCAGTAGGGTCATGATAAATATATAAATGATTAAATATACATTGAATTGTAAATTAAAAAATTACTAAAATATTAGCACCTTCCAGAAAAAAAAATATGATGAACTAAAAATCAGTTAAGTCAGACAGGAATGTTTTTCTTAAAATACCTCTACTTCAGGTATTTTGGGGACAAATGCCAGTTCTAGATCAAAAGAGTACTGTAATCAAATAGTGCTGTATAATGCCCATCAAGATGATGTTGGGGATCCATTCAGTTGCCTAAGAGAAGCAAAGCCATGTTGAGTTATCTTGGTTCCAGTTAAGAAAAGAAAAAAACAAAACAGTCCTATTGGAAAAGTGAAAATAAACAATAAAAGGTCTTGCATGGGAAAAGAAATATTATAAGCTTTCAAATGCCTAAGCTGACAACCATAAGGGCTTAACCATAAAGGTTGGCATAAGCCCAACCTTTTGGGCTTCCTGCTCTCTGATCAGTCTGAAAACCCTTAAATCTTGGCAGTGCAAAAAACACCTAAATAGTATCAATCAATAAAGATCAAGGGAGAAAATGTGAAAGCATCTAATGGATTTACAGCTAAAGTTTCAAAAGCAAAGGAAAACAAAGAGTTAGAGCATCTTGATTCAGGTTAATCTGAAGCTACAAACTTGCAAGATAGAAGTTCAGGACTGAAAACTAATGGGCGGGGTACTGCATCTTATTATGAAGAACTGACCTTTTTCTATAAACAGCTTTAAAAATAGATTTTATTTTTGGAGAAAAACAAAGATAGAGAATTTAACTGATAAAATCTAAAGTAAGAACTATCTCAGAGCCAAGGAATGTTCGGATATCCCAGAAGACACTGAGTGGCTTATTACTGAGTGTGCTGAGCAGCCAGACTATACTATGTGGGCTGAAGAATATTTTGCAATTTTATGTTCTCTAGATGAAGGTTATTATTGTGAAAAAGGGCAATAAATGTTAAAAATAAGACATTGATACTCTAGAGAGTTCATGACAGGAGCAATAACATGCACAGAACAGACTGAGAGGTTAATGGGGAAAAGCAGAGTTATACAGAGAAGCTATACAAGGCAAAGGCCTTTTTACTGCATTTTCCTTTTGCTTTGTTTGCTTTGGGTTTTTTTTTCCCCTCTAGTTAGGATTTAGCATCTGAAAATAAGAAAACATGAAGGCTACACTTCTCAGAGGCATTCAGCTTCTGAACTACCTGACTGACTGAGCCTCTCCTCGGAGCACTATCTCCCTCATGGCTGGAGCAGCTGGGTGCTGCCCAGAGCACAGGCATACGGCTCCTGTGCCACCGCTTAGATAACTGCGAAGTCATGCATCCTGTAATTATGTCTAGAGAGCATTTTGATTAAGCTTTACAGCAATTTCAATCACATTTTGGAAGCATGCAGGACTTACCGGCAGGAAGCCTTCTGAGTGGAATAAATGAATTCACATTTTCCATGTATACAGTAACCATTGAAGCTTTCTGAACAAGGTATGTGGTTTCCAATGTAAATGTCTTCTCTTTGATCACTGGCATCTTGAAAAGAAATGTACATAAACAATTATACATGGCTGTATGATACTAATTAAAAACTCCCAACCAAGAATAGCATATCCTAAAAAACTTGCAGTGAATCAAGGAATACAGAATAAAGCAGAGGCTTAAGGGGGAAGTTTCAGAGGTACCCACAAAGATTTGCTAGAATGTACTGCAGTGAGAAATGATCCTCAGAGACATCTAAATACACTTCTTCTGTAAGGTTTCTCAAAAAAAAGAGAAAAGTGTTCACACAGAAACAAGCCAAAGCAGGAAGAACAGCAGAAGCTTTGTCAGTGGCACTGGGGCAAAGAGCTTATGCATAGCTACAGAGAGCTTTCTCTACCATGTGTAAACAGAGAAAAAAAATCCCCTCTTAAAAGGGTTAGAAAGAAGCTGAACCACATTTTGTGTTTACTAGATAAAAAATCACTTGATACAGCCCAGATCTAATTGGTACCACTGGTCATTAAAGCTGAAATCAACACACTTCAATAGCAGTCTTCCTCAAAGAAATACTTTAATGGAGAGAGAACTCAAAAAGATATTGAATTGTGTTCAAAATACCCATTCCTTTGGGAAGTGTGCTAGTTTTGGCCGGGATGGAGTTAACTTCCTTCACAGTAGCTCATGCTGTGGTTTAGGTTTCTAGCTGCAATAGTACGGGTAAACATACTGCTCTTTGGCTGTTGCTGAAGGGTGCTTGCACCGCATCGAGGCTTCCTCTGCTTCTCACTCTGCTTCTCCCCTCAGCGAGGAGACTGGGAGTGGGCAAGAGCCTGGGTGGGGTCACAACCAGGACAGCCACCCCAAACTATGCAAACAGATGTTCCATACCATATGACAACATGTTCAGCCAGTAAAAACTAGGGGTTTGGTACTTCCAAGGTGGCAGTTGCACAGAGGCTGGTGGGACGTTGCCAGTGATGGCTTTTGCTCCACTTGAGGTTTTTATCTTTTTTCCCCCTTCACTTATTAAGCTATTTTTTATCTTGACCAACGAGTTTTTCTCATGGTGACTTTTCTAATTGCCTCTTACAGTGTCCTTGGGGAAGCTGGGATAGCGCTGGTTGGTAGCCACTAGTTGCTGTCTGGATCAGCTCAGTACAGGAAAGCAGTCCCTTCTTCCCCAGCATAGTTCATGCTTCCGTCATGTTACTAACACTATCCAAAGCAGTGTTCATTTTCAAACATTTTTCTTCCCAAAATTTTTCTGTAAGGAAGTCCTAAACACAGAAGCTGTACTTCATAATGAACTTCTCTAAAGAGCAGGGATCTTAAGATGTGAGCATCATTATGGAAGTTTGTTCATTTCCATGGCAATGGACTACAGCGTCAGGAAAAAAAAAAAAAAAGACTATAATGAACTGCAGGTGCAAAGCAAAAGGGACTGTGAAGAAGAAATCTATTACACAATTACACATTTTGAAATAATACCAGCAAGAATGTATTTCTACAAGAGAATAAAAAAGGCATGCTGCTATGTTAGGTTTATCCTATACGTTTCTGGAATGTTTTTTAATTTGTTTCAGAAGAAAAAAACCCATCCATGTCCACCACTGCCCTGATGGAACAGACTATGCCATGGCATAAGTGGAAAAAAGTGAGGATGTCCCATCTCAAAAATGTTGTCTCCCTCCTCCTCCAAGAAGTTAATTACTGTCACATCTGGTTCCAATCAAAGACTTGTAATAAGCTATAGACAATTACATTAATCTGTTCAGACAGTTGCACCGTATCTGGTCTTAATATACTCTATACTGACAGAATGTGAGGCCCATTTGAAGACTGAAAGATGCATTCCCTGAAAGGTACACAAGTAGCCAGAGGTAGCCAGAGCCACACAGGTCAGAGGCAAAACTTATTTTAAGCAAAGATCTGCTGTTAAAAGCAGATGATTCCTAATGTAAACCAGACATTTACCCCCATGTTGATGGGAATCTATTTCTAATCTGAGAGACCTGCTAGACTGCTTCAGAGCTTCAAAGTGAAAGATTTAACTGGTAGGAGCCTTGAAAGAGTGACTGGTTATAGCAATTCAAATAATTCACCAGAAGGAAGAGTCATGCATAAAAACTAAACCCCTGATGCTCATTCTGGCACAACAAAACCAGCAAGCCAGCTGAATCTGGGAGGAGAGACCTTTCTGATATAACTTTAGGTAGCAACTTGCAATGCAGAAGAAGGAGACTTCAGGGTTCTAGAGACTAAAAGGTTTTATACAAGAATAACTCACAGGAACTGAAAGAAAAAGCAGTCAGGTAGGAGTGTGGACTGTTCTCTTATCCTGGAAGAAAAAATGTAATTTAAAGTAGTTCACTTCAGGCTCTCACTATCTAAAAGGCCTGACTTACTGCATTAAAAAATTCAAAACAGCTTTTTTTTCATGAACCATGGTCCCTCCATGCAGATCATTTGCTGAATGTGAGACCGCACAAGCTATACACATTAATAATAATAATTATATACAATGGTTTTTCCCCTAACGATATTTCAAGGGCAATTTATATGCAATGAACAAAAGGCTGTTTCTTCTTTGAAATAGGAACCAAAAGTGGTATTTCATTACATTACATAATAAGATATATATTCCATTTGGTGCCTTTTATACCTTTATAATGTAAGTGAAAATTGACATTAAATCACTCCAACTGGTACATCATATGCAGTGAAAATAGGAGAATTTGTGAAAAGAGAAAAATACATGAAGCTTTTTGGCACTAAATTACTTTTCAAGAGGAACACAAGGAATGTTGAAACCCATGGTTTGACGACTTTAGTCAGGGAGGCCATGGAAATGCAAACCAAGTATAATGACAGAAAAAAACTAAAGACCAGAGCTAACAAAGAAGACACCAACCCCTTGCAACAAAACTTGCATTAAGACCAGTGCTGAGAAGAAGTAACAGTGAGTGATGTTCATTAGCAATTCCTTCCTGTGTGGAACAGAAGCACCCATTTGCTGACTGGATTCTCATTTCAAGGAATTTGGCTACCTCCTTTGAGCCTGAATTAGAGATGTCACCACAAGACTGAAGAGGT
This sequence comes from Pitta sordida, assembly GCA_013390025.1. Taxonomy (NCBI): domain Eukaryota; kingdom Metazoa; phylum Chordata; class Aves; order Passeriformes; family Pittidae; genus Pitta; species Pitta sordida. The sequence goes on from WEKX01028187.1 coordinate 200,199, forward strand.
TATTGCAAGCTTCAGATTCCTACCACTCCTGCTCTTCCATATAGCTACTCATGATATAGCAACAAAAAGTCTGAGGTCAACCAATGAGATTTCAGAAGCCTTGGCTAAAAATATGTGGGAGCATAGATGATGTTTCCTCTCAATCCTCCAAATAATGTGGGGAGACTTGAAAGAAACAGGCGAGCCCAGGATATCAATACCTGGGCTCTGGGACTGGTGTTTCCACCAAACCTTTGGAGTTTTAAGTCATGGAGGAGACTTTGAAACACAAGGTATGCTGGGGCCTGATAGGACCCACCTGAGTGTAAGCCAGTGGGGCTGATGGAGAAGGCTTTAAATTAGAATTGATGGGGGAAAGGATTACCAACAGCATTGCAGTAGGTAAGACACAGCATCGCCCAAGGGTGGCAAGTGCTAGTGGGAACACTTGTACTGCTCCTGGGAGCACAGAGAGCTCAGGCCCATATCTGAAATGCTTGAATACCAACACACACAGTATGAGAAACAAACAGGATGAACTGGAAGCATTGGTCAGCTCGCAGAGCTATGATATTGGTATTTACACGACTTGGTAAAATGAGTCCCAAAATTGGAGTGTTGGAATGGAGGACTACAGGCTGCTCTTGAGAGATAGGAAGAGCAGGTAAGTTGGAGGTGTCCTGCTCTATGTAAGAGAGAGGTTCGATTGCACAGCACTTACAATTAGTGCTGATGTGGTTGAGAGCCTCTAGGTGAAGGCTAGAGGGATGGATAACAAGGAGGTGTGGTTGCAGATATCTACTATGTATGGAGTGCTCAGTCAGGATGTAAATTAGTCTATAAGTATTCCTGAGAAATTTCTGGATTTTTAGCCCTCATCCTTATGGGATATTTTTAATTTCCCAGACATCAACTGGGAATATAATACTGGCAAACAGGTCTTGGAAATTCTTGAAGTTTGTAGGAGATACTTCTCATCACAGGTAGTCAGTGAGCCAAGTCCTCCCAGGCTTGCTATTTGGGAATAGAGGACTCATGGGGAATGTAATTGTAGCTGTCTTGGCCATAGTGATCATGAAATGTCTGTGTTTAATGGTTGATTTTTCACTATCATGAGAAAAAAAGTACAGCAGAATTGCTAGCCCGGACTTCAGGAGAAAAAACTTGGAGCTATTCATGGAACTATTTAGCAGAGTACCCTGGCAATCTGCTTTTGAGAGCTTAGGGCTCCATGAGTGCTGGTCAATTTTTAAGAAGCACCATTTAGAAGCACAAGAACAGACAACTCCATTCTGTTGTAACTCAAGCAACTGGGGCAGAAGACCAGCTTGACTGAACAGGGAACTCTTTGTGGAGCTCAAGAGGAAAGAGAATTTCTATGATCACGGGAAGTGGGTTCAGGTCTTCACAGGGAGAGTACAGAGCTGTGGTTTGTATACAGGGCAAAACGACAAAAGGCCAAAGCTCATCTAGAGTTGAATCGGGATAGTGTTGTGTAAGATAACATCAAGGACTTTTTAAAGTATGTTAATGGCAAAAAAGGTCTAAAGAAAGCATTGGATTGATACTCAGTGTGGATGGTCATGTGACTAACAGGGATGAAGAAAAAAGTTGGGGCATTAAAGGTTACAGTGTCACAGTATTGATAAGGTTGGAAAAGACCTTGAAGATGATCTAGTCCAACCTAAAATCCAACAAAACCTAACATCTAATATCTAGATCACATCATTTAGCACCTCGTCCAGCCTACCCTTAAACAACTCCAGGGTTGGCGACTCAACCACCTCTGTGAGCAACCCATTCCAAAACTGGATCACTCTTTCAGTAAAAAACCTTTTCCTAATACAGTTATCCTCCGCATAGTCGCGATCCATAATTTGTGAGATCCCATACTCGCTGTTGATTTTCCAGATAGCTGTGGGACTAGGCGCGTGCACAGAACCTACCACGACCTCAGTCTNCAGGGGAAGGATAACCTCTCTTGACCTACTGGCCACACCATTCTTGATGCAGGCCAGAATGCCATTGGCCCTCTTGGCACACTGCTGGCTCATGTTGAGTTTGCTGTTCACTAATACCCCCAAGTCTCTTTCCACCTGACCACTGCCTAAGAACTCCATCCCCAGCCTATTGCCCAGGTCATTAAAGGCAAGGTAAGGTTAGGTTCATATAGGTGAAAGATTTTCAATCAATGCGATTCTTTAGATTAGTTTACTGAAAATATTTTAAAACAACCTAACAAATATGGAGTCATCCCTTTTTTCCAGAAGTTAACGGAAAATATGAGATCATAGGAGGGAGGCTTGTGTCATGTTATTTCATCATGAATGTCACAGCTTAGTATCTTCCAGTAAAGTAATATTCACAGCACTTGGAGTCCTGGGGCCACTGTACAAGGTGACAAGCACCTGGGCCTCCTAGAGGAATACAGCAGGAAAACTTACAAATCATGCACATCTTCTTGTGAGCCTTGCAACATGCTGTAAGAAAGAAGCTTTTCACAGGTCTGTCTTGTTACAGAAATCAAAGCTGTAAGGCAGACAAGAAGGGACTTGCATGTTCTGTTTTCTCATTTGTGAAGCCATAACCAAATATGTGTAGCACAAAGTCTGCACAGTACCTTTCACTTCTGGCCGATACAGCATGCCATCATCTTTCTTTCCAACCGCATTTGTGTCATCTGTTTCTAGGTGAAAAATACATGCATGATTAGCAATTAGGAAAGGCTATTTTCTAGACCACTACATGTACTCAGCAATATTCAAAGAATTATTTAAAATTCTAGTAAAATCCGGACACATTCCCACATTGTTCCTCCTGTACCACCAGGTTGGTGGCAAACTTGGTCAGTAACCCTGGTCTCCAGACCAACACCTGGCACACTACAATGTGTAGGTTTTGAACTAAAAACATTCCTGTGGTATGGACCTAGGTTATGTTGGTGACAGTCTGTTTTGGTGTTGGAACTGTCCAAGTTCCAGATCTAGATGTAGCTGGCAAAGAGATAGTGGAAAGCTGTTATTCCCATGAGAAAGTCCTAATGCAAGCCCCCAAAACCGAAGTCAGGCACATGATTAGCTACAAGGCTGTAGACAGGGGGGTTCAGTGGACCACTCCAACACTGCAAAAGGAAATCATATACTAATCTCTGAGGTTGAAAAAGACCCTTAAGATTTATGGATCAATATTTGTGCAATTGGGGCCCAGCTCATCTCACCTTGGAAACACCTTGCCCACAGCAGCAAGAGGGCACAATTTCCACACATCCACATTCCTTTTGCTCTCCCACTTCTTACTACCCCCTCATGTAAGAACTGTTGGATAATGGCTTAGATTTCCCTAATTGCTTCTTCTGTCTTTCTAGGTAACAACAGCCAAAGAAAGACAATGTAAACACAGAACATATGTATGTAGTGTGCGAAACTCAAAACTACAGGTGGGCAGTTCACTGATAACTGGATCACTGACTTCTGATCAAAAATGGAAAAGGGAAAGTTCTACCAAGACCACTTATGTCAGAATTTGCATTTACCAGAGAAACAAAATTAAGCCTACCTGAGCAGTGTCCCAGATGCCTGATGTCAATCTGCTCTTGCCGCAGACATGACGCTTCTCTAACAAAGCACGGATTGTTATAGGAACTTCCATCAGAAGCACATACAGGATTAAAACTGTATCCACTGCAATCTATATTACATACACACCTGTTCATTGAAATATACAGCAAAACAAAATTGACATTCAGCAAACAGAAATTAAATCATGTTGAGTCCTGAACAAAAAGTACTTCATATACCAACACCAGGAGAGAAGAGCATGCTGCATGAGGAGGCTGAAGCAGTCATTGATGTCTCAGGCTTCCATGCAGACTGCACAAAATTATGAAGAGGTGCTCCAGTGTGTATTTTAATAATGTATTAATGTTTCTTGTAGTTTTCCTATGATATCACTCTCATGGAATACACCCGAAAATTGATAACACATTGTTAGGAAGATTTACTACATTAATATACCAGTCTGTATTGTTTGTTCTCTAGAGTGAACAAAACCAGGAGAATATTCTACTTTTTTGGGGGGTGGCAGGATCCTTGAGAGAGAAAAAGGATTCCCATTTCTGTTAAGCAAAAAAAGTTCTATTTCAGAGACAGTATGAACTCAAAATGATTGGTTAACTGTGTCACTTCAGCAAAATATTAATTTATATCTTTGAAAGTTAACAATGGGTCTATTATGTTGTATTTAAAACAGGATTATGCAATCTGAATTATTTCATATTGCATCCCATTGACACTTTGATTGTTTTGGAAAAAGCATTGTCCACATAATTTGTAACTAGAGATTGTAAAGCCAAATATGAATAAATGAAGACCTAGCATGTAGCTGGTTCCTAACTATACAAATGTAGGACAGCCAAAGACTGACAGGGTTATGACTTATGTGATTATGGTTAGATAGCTTTGTAGCTCCAGCACAAAGTACTGAAATTTTACAGGTATGAATGGCACAGAAAAACTTTCCAGCTTTGAAAGCACCACATCCCTTGTTTATTTTAATCAATATTCTATTTTCTAAGAGAACTTCTATTGTTGAATGAAAGTTTCTGTGTATGTTTCACATTGTTCTGCAAGGTCCTTTCCTCCTCTGGTCTGTGGAAAATAAGGAGTGTGGCTGCGGAACGGCAGAGGAGGACAAGGTGGCACCATGTCCAGCTCTCACTCGAGCTCCTCCTGACATTATGAGTGTGAGAAGAGCCACTCTGCATCTTCTGAAAAGCTGGCAGTGGGCACTTCAAGTGGAATCTCAAGGTTCTGTCCTTGCCAGAAAGATCTGCACAGGGGTACATGGTCTGACTGCCAGAAGCTGCTCCAAGCTTCACTTTGATTCAGTCTTATAAGTCACAGAGTGGGGGAAAATGTTCGAGCTACCCAACTTGCCCGTTCTTTTATATTCCTTCTCACTGTTTTAGATAAAACTAAACTATTAGACAGACATATGTATGCCGCAAGCCAGTGAAAAATCTAGCAGTAGAACTTGATTCCATGCTGCAGAAACACTGAAGATGGCCTACATCTTCTTCCTCCTTTTCCACCAGCATCTTTTGTTGCTTAATTTAATTTTGCCAGTAATGTTTCATTCCTGTGAACTTCAGATTGTTGCTATACAAAAGAATATCTTTAGCACAAACAGGATTTTAAGTGCACCTATTGACAATGAAAAACTGCCTGAGTAATGAGTCTCTACACATTTCAGGGACCTACCTCCAAGTACTAAAGAAGCCTTCCAATATCAATATGATGAACATATGATAATTTTCCTTACTAGAAATGCTAATGGTTATAAACTTCAGAACCAGGATGGAAAGACTATTTTGTTTACGTGCTCCCACATGATTTTACGACTAATAAGGGGTTTATTAGGATTTACTACATACAAATAAAAGGCTCATGGCTCTGCAGTTCCGCATATTTATTGACACAAATCAGCAGAGAGCTAGTCCTAATTTGTATGACACTGCCTATGTGCTTACAGATGCCTTTGCTCAGTCCTAGCACTCAGGAAGCACCACTGCCTGCAAGCAGCCACTCTTGTAAAAGCTGAGCACATTTGCATATGTATCTCCAGACTACTTCCATCTGTATTTCTATGTCCAAACAGATCTAAATCTGTCTGTTGTCATCATCCAAGGTCTGTAGCATCAAAATGATGGTTCAGTTTTGTCATTCCTGGTGACAGATAAGGTGACTTCTGAATGATTTTTTTCTTCCTCATAGTGACATTACAGGCTGGAGTTGAATCTGCTTGGAAACTACTTACATTTCCACACTTTGCTATATTTAGATTTAACATCTAATGATGAATGCTTACTTGTCAAATTCTTGTTTTAGGGATAGTTGTAAAATCCTGACCCTGGTTTTCTGATAAATACTCTCAGTATTAGCTCTAAATATTTAGTCAATGTAAAAAAATTTCGGATTACCTGCCTGGTGTAGCTACTTCTTTATCTATGACCATGACGCCAAATGATACATGCAGCCTTCCCCAGGCTATTTAGTTACTGGTTCCTCAACAGAACTGTTTGACACGTAAAAGTGGTTTATGTACACTGTGGGGTAGTGCACAGTTGAACTGGACTGATATACTTCAAAAAAATTGAAACTATTATTCCAACATAAAACCCTGAAGCCTTTCAGAGAGCTGAAAGGAAGGAAGTTACGGTGAGGACATGGCTTGAGTGTGATACTCTGACGGGAAAAGATGCAGTAAGGGGGCAGAGAGGGAGCCAATAGCACATGTTAGAAACCTGCACTTGCCAGAGGGTTTGTACCACTTTAGTACAGTGGTAAGTGTCCCCACCTGGCGTGTGGGAGACCCGGGTTCAATTCCCGCCAGGGAGACAGTGTTAAGAGTTGGACTCGATGATCCTTGTGGGTCCCTTCCAACTCAGAATATTCTGTGATTCTGTGATTCTGTATAGGGCGCAATGAAGTTGTCCTTGCTTACAGACAGTTTTTACTAGACCAAAAATACAGTCAGGATTGCAGGAAGTGCCAAACTGTGAGATGGGAGCAGTGACATATGAGAAGTGCTTCTCTTGACAGAAAACATGAAAAGAATGTTGTTTTCAACTGCTCGATGTTTGTGAAGGAAGGTAAAACTATGGGAGAGCAAGTTGCTGCTCTGATGCTGCACATCAAATACACTGAAACCAGAGCCTGAGTCCCTGAGAGAGGACAGGACCACCATAGACTAAAACAGAAGAGCACTCAGGGAAGACACACAAACAAACCTGCTACAAAATACTGAATATAGGTTACATCATGAAGTCAGAGAACTACAGAAGAGAGACAGCAGCTTGATACTGAGATGACAGAAAACTCAATAGCCTGAGGGGAGCCAACTCCACCCACCCCACCCGCCCGCCACCAGTTTGAGAGCTAAAGCCAGGCAGAAGTCAAAGCTCAAGGCTACCAAACACAGCCCATGGTGCTGAACCATATAACAGACCATACAAGCAGCACAAATTTGTGAGGAAATACGTGAGCTAAAGGCGAGTTCCTAAAGGGCAGAAATCTTATCAGAGGTTTTTGCCTGTATGAAGCTGTATGAAGCACCATGGTCTGTAGGCTTTGCTTTTCTTCACAGCTAAGAATGAAAGAACACAAAACTGCAGTCCCATGTTGTAATCCACTTCCTGAAAAGTCTCTCTCATGATGAGGAGAGAGTACAAAGAGAGCAGAGGTCAATAAAGAGAGCTGCTTATGAAGGAAGGGCAGGAAAAACCTGAGATCATGAAGGGAGAGCAGGGTCCTATGGGAGGAGGATGGGAGACACCTCAGGCACCCAGGAAGACAGAAGTAGACCTTAACTGTAAAATTCCTAATATACTGCCTTTTAAGCACGGACTCTCACTTCTGCCTTAGCTCCCATCAGCACTGTGTCCATGTACACCCGTCCATGACAGCAGTGCCACGTGCAGCTCCCTGAGCTTTCCTGTGCAGCTGGTCCTGTCCCTAGGAGGCTGGGAGAAGAGGCCGACTCCCACCTGGCTACAACCTCCTTTCAGGTAGTTGTGGAGAGCAGTAAGGTCTACCCTGAGCCTCCTTTTCTCCAGGCTAAACAACTCCAGCTACCTCAGCCTCTCCTCATCAGACTTGTGCTCCAGACCCTTCACCAGCTCTGTTTTCCTTTTCAGGGCACACTCCAGCACCTCAATGTCTTCTTGGCCACCTGAGAACTCTTGGCTCACATTCAGCTGGCTGTCAGCCAATACCCTCTGGTCCTTTTTTCTCATCCTAGTAGTATCATACTATCTTTCTCCTTTCCCTCAATCATTTATTATTGCTATTTGGAGCAATGTCCAGGAACAACTGCTTGAAGTCCATCAGCGGCACAAGTATAAATTTTATGAAGCTGATCTTCAGCTACTAAAATTGAGGATAAGCACAGCAAAGTCTGCATAAAAAACCCCCAAATAACAACAATAACAACAACAACAACAAAACGCCCCACTTAAAAACCTGCAATAAAAACCTTCTCTGCTCTTTTCTCTCACTTATCCCAGGAAAGTCAACAGGACATAATCAGATGCTTTCCTGATGTACTAGTTCATACAGAAAAAACCCTTCATTTTGTCACCTGTCATCAGAGAGCTGACATCCTAAGAAGGTCACCAGCTAGCTGTGAAAATGTGCTTTCAGAAGTTGCATGCATATAACTCATTAACACTATTGGTTAAACAGAAAAGCATTTGAATTTTGGGAAAGTACAAAGTGACTTAATTAAACCACACAAAATTTTTAGATGGTTTTAATAAATAAGAAATGATGATGTACTACTCAATTTTTAGAGGCTACTAGGTGTAACAAAGAAAAAGTGGTTAGTAAAATGATGTGACAAGCTGAGGCTGCAAGAGCACTTGCTGCTATCAGTAAATTAATTAGATCCCCAGGGATCAGAACATATTTCAAGGTTCCCTTTTGTTTTCAGGCTTCAAGGTGTACGTGGTCTGTTGGAAGTTCTGTGTGCTTAAAAACCATGGTAGGTTCAAAGAAAAGAGGGGGGAGGAAAGGCAAGGAAAACATTACAGATTTGTGGAGTGGGCTGGCTATTGGGGGAGACTGGTGTTCCCAACCAACAGATCAGGCTGCTACATTTGTGCCCATCTGGGATTTGCTCACAAATGCATTTTTCTGGTCTGGTCTCACAGGCTGCTTGCTGCAGCCCTTCCCGGCAGGTGACAGAAACAGCAAGCTTTCTCAGGTGCGCACCAATTTATTGACATATCTGCTTAGAAATGTAAAATGGAAACACTAGAGTAAAACAAAGTGTGTGAAATGCACACAGATGGATAAGGGTATGCTTGATGGAATAAATTGAGGTAAATTGAAATAGCACGGGTATTGCATTTGCAGTTAAGAATAACCATGCCAAATGAAGGATTACCTTTCATTTGATGTTCCTTCCCTTGTGCCTAATTCTTCCCAGATGAAACCTGAACTAAGAAAATCTGGATTTCAAAGTGATTTTTCTACTTATTTAACTAGAGTTGAATCTTCATCAGGTTTTTTTGTGTGTTTTTTTAAATTCTCTTACAGTAGAATGTGATTCTACAAGCTTCTCCATGCCCTGCTTGAACACTGTCAGTCTTTACTTCTGATCAGCAATGCAGAACACCCTTTGAATACCATAAGCTTCAGCTACTCTCCAGACATCCCTACATTCTATTTTTTAGTTTTGTGGCGTGGCTCTTTCTGACCATTGTAGAAATTTAGTCCTTACCTGCAGTGAGTTTCTTGTAGCATACACAGTGAACTGATGGTTGCTTTGCCAAGCACTATGTACTCTCCCTCCACCCTCAAATAACAGGAAACTTCAAAGACTCGGCACATACTGCTGCAAAGTTCACTAAAAATATATATTAAAAACCCAAGCCTGGATTATTATCCATCTAGGATCTATTCAATTTCTTAATTGTCGATATAAAGAAAAGACCCTTACGCTATTCTTCTCATATCAGAATGTCCCGTAGCACAGATTTTCATAATCCAGTAATCCTATCACACAACCTGAAATCCCTTGTTTAGGTTGACTTTCTCTATTGTCTGAATGGACTGTTTTACACACAAATACTTCAGATTTTTTTTCCTGCTGGACCAGAAAGCTGTGAATTGCATTTACATGAGATTGATTTCCTTCCTTATGAATACCTACATAAAATAGCATACCTTAAATGGGCCAATTAAAAACCAATCAACAAACAAAATCTTGGTAAATGAGTGAAAAAATGGTCAAAAGATGAAAGCATAAAATCACCCGACAGACTACAAACCAGCCAAATCTTTCCCTGGAGAAAAAAATTGCATAGATAAGGCAGAGACTAGGACTTTGAAATGTCCACACTGGTATTTCTAATAGTTAATATCTGGTTTGGTCATTGTGGAATCAGACAGTATATAAATTACAGGCCAGTTGAACCTATATGTTGATGAGATGTATTTTCTTTCCAAAGTAAATCTTGTAATACATTAATCTCAAAAGGTCTTTCTGGGAATCAGTTCTCAATCTTTCTTGAAAATCTACATTATAAGTCAAAACAGATCTTTGACAGTATAGTACACTTATTAAAAAAAAAAAGACTGGATGTGCTCAGAATCTCATTTCCATATTTCATCTGTTTAAAAAATAGGCAAAATTGAAAGCATGACAGATTTGAATTTTTGCAGTGAGGCTATTTTTAAGTAAATTATTTCCTTTTTGCTGTTTAAAACTACCTGAAGGGAGATTGCAGTCAGGTGGGTGTGAATCTCTTCTCTCAGGCTGCCAGCACCAGAACGAGAGGACATGGCCTCAAGCTGCACCAGGGGAGGTTTAGACTGGATGTTAGGAAGACCTTTTTCACGGAGAGAGTGATCCCTCAGTGGAATGGTCTGCCCAGGGAGGTGGCGGAGTTGCTTTCTCTGGAGGTGTTTAAGGAAAGACTGGATGAGGAACTCAGTGACATAGTCTAGACGATGGGAGGCTCAGATGGATGGAGCATGGTCCCCATGGCTCCAGGGTTGCGGGTTCAATCCCTGGGTGGGCGCTCACTTGGGAGTTGGACTAGATGACCCTTGTGGGTCCCTTCCAACTCGGAATAACCTGTGAACCTGGGAATCTCCAGAAATCTGAATATGACAGCAAAGCCACAGGACAGACAGCAGGTGGACTGGCTGGGTAGCAGGTCTGCAGAAAAAGGTGCAGAGAGCATCAGGCTGGGGGCCACATCACAGGAGGGTCACCAACATAGCAAAGAAAATGACTCCTCTCCTTCATTCAGCACTTCTGAGGTCTTGTGTGAAGCACTCTGTCTGGTTTTGGGACCCCTCCAATAACAGAAATTGGAGAGGCTTCAGTGGGTGAAACCCTAAGATGGGTAGAGGGCCAGAGCATGGGCTGTGAATGGCTGGGACACTGGATCTGTTCAGCCTGGAGAAGAGGAGGCTAAGGAAGTGACTGCTGTCACCAACAATATAAGAGGGATTATTGACAAGACAGAGGGAGGCCCTTCTCAGGGGTGCTTGGTAGAGGAGTGAAAGACAACAGTTTCAAGCTGTGGAGAGAGAAATTCTGATTGAACACAAGGAAACTATTCCTCAAAGTGAGAGAATCTCAGCTCTTAAATAAATATGGCCTGATATCAAGTCTTCCTTCATGGAAATTGTCAGACCTCTCCTGGAGAAACCCTTTTGCTCACATGAATGAACTATCCCTGGTTGCAGTGCAGAGCATGTATGTTTGGGATGGTGACCTACAGGATTTACCCCATCAACTCCTGGAAATGCCAGATGCCATGTTCAAGTGTCCAACCCTCCTCATGGTGGAAACATTTGCCATTATGTCAAACCAGAAATTCCCATGTTTTGATATGCGTCCATTGCCCCTCACAATACCAGTGTGCACCTCCAAGAAGAAAGGACCAGCTTAGACATCAGAAATTCAACGGGAGAAATCAGGAAATGCCAAGTGGTCTTGCTCCTACTTCTCTGTTATAAAGATTCACTCTATAGTTTTCACGGAACATATCAGGTGTCACCATTTTTTGCATAGAACTCCCACAGCTTCCCAGGCACAAAAGACAAACCAAAGTTCGTATGGAATAAAATCATCTCTAGCAGGACCTTTCCATCATTGGGAGAAACTGCCTATTCTGTGTTGCAGGCTGTTGTGGCTGGCCTATTGGCAGGTCCTGGAATTCCTCATTAATGCCAGCTGATTTACTTCAAACCACTCAACACTTGATGGCAAGTTGTCTTCTTCCACTAATTCATTAAACATTTTATCTGTAATTTAAATTCCCTATTCAAAAATCAGGATTAGAGATACTAGAGATATTAGATTTCACTTCTCAAGACTCTGAGGATCAGAAAGAGATGATGTCTGTAAGGTCTTAGCTTGCACGCTTTGGAAAAAAGAATGAAAAAATGCATAATTGTACATTTGCTGTATGTATCATGAATATGGCTTGAGATATCTACTGACGGTTAAGAGACAGTTACTATAATGAAGGAAAATTCTCTGTAAATGCCCTCTGTAAAACATGCAGATCACTCTATTAGGTGTTTTCACATCACAAAGTGCAAGCAAGGGCTATCCAGGCCTAAGAAATTTACTTGAATGGAACTCAATATACTTCTTTTTTAAGGTTCAGTAGACATTATATCACTATTAAAAAAAGATTCAGTGGCCATTCTCATGTCTTAAAAAGAAAAAAAATCAAACCAGAACATTTTTATGAAATCAAGGTGTTTTGTGATTTGCTAGAAAACTGAAAAAACTTATCCGATAAATTGAGAATAAACTTCATGGGAATATTTTCTAACTTTTCAGTATTTTCTACAAAAAAGTTTTTGTTTTCACATATTTTTTTAATGAGGACTCATTAAAGAAATCTTAGAAACAAAAGAGCACTCTCCTCCTGTTGTCAAGGAGCAGAAGCATGGCTTCATTTTATATAAGTAGGATGTAGGGAATAAATCTTCAGCTCCAGCCAGCTTCATCCTAACTCTCTTATATCGCTGCAGGAATGCCAGCTCCACAAGTGCAGAAAGACTAGGCAAGCTTTTACTGAAGTTGAATGTTTTCAGGATTTATTTTCCAAAGCCAAAAGCACATCTCAGTGCATATAACAAACAAATCTATACCCATCTTGCTACTCATAAATGTAACAGACCAAGACAATATTCCAGAAAATTATTAGCATTATAACAACAGCTACAGCTCATTTTTCTCTCCTGCAAAGAGCAAGCCTATTTCTGTACTTCGTCTTTTTATGAAATGCGAAGTATCATGCTAGTATTCATGAGTACGACTATAATTTTGGTTTCCCTTGTATGTTATGATTTAATCTTGAATACATAGCTTGAATATTAGTGCTAAGATGCTTTATTGCCTGAGATGTCCTCATGCTGATATCCCCTAATAAAATCTTGTGCAATTAAGATATATTTCAACACTAAATGGATTCCAGGAGGAAGACAAGAGAAGGGAGAGTGATGGTTCCTCTGATTAGTAATGTTCGAGCACTGTTATTCTGAGATGTTGTTCCCTCTGTGTACACAAAAATGCACCATTTGCACACCTCTCAAATACCTTCAAGCACTGTGTCTGCAACTGTGACCTTCTTCCATACTTGTGGTCACTGCCAGGACAACAGTTGTGAGCAAACAAAGCCTCATCAGATAGACTTCTTTTCCCACCCCAAAATCCTAAATGCCTCATGGGGATGTCTAAAGAAGCCCTTTCCTCCATGGTGTCTCTGCTCTTCCCTCCAGCCACACAGATCCTGGACAGCCAGGGTATACTCTAGCCACCAGGTACCTTGAGTGGGGACATTCAGTGCATCTGCTTCTGCATTATGGACTGTCTTTAAAAGCTTCTTGTTTCTTGATAATTTGTTTTGAACTTTGATAAGTAGTATTTCTCCCTGATTTTGCCTTGGGTGCATCTAACTGGTTATATGCTCTGAGGATTCAGAAACTTAATAGTCAGGTAGGTATAGACTTGGAGATTTAGGGATTTTAGTGAAACAGTGAAATTTTAGTGAATTTTAGAAAGATTTTAGAAGAATTAATAGATTTTAGAAGCATTCACTGGCCCTGAAATTTAACATCTAATATTAAAGGTAAGAAATTTTTGTTTTGCAGTCCTGATGTATAAACAGAACACAGCCCTACTCAAAACATGGAGCAAGAATGTGCTGATTGGTCAAAAGGCTTAAAACAAGGTTGACATTTATGACATAATGCTGAAGGGATACATATTCATGGCGTAATTTCCATATGTATGAGGCATGGATATAAAGATAGGTGGCAAACCTGAGGTGGGGCTTTTTGGCATCTGACAGGGCTAGGAGACATTTTTACAAGACAAAGATGTTCTTTCTTTGTTCCCGGACCCCAAAATAAATCTTTTCTATAGCATGCATGCAAAAACCTTGAGTTCTAACTGATCTCCTTAAATCAGAGTTTGCAAGACATGGCTGGGTCAGGTCCCCAGCTCAACCTAATGTTTAGGTTCAAGCTTTCCACTGATGGAAGTAACTTTCTGTAATACTTTATGAACAAGCAGAACATACAGACAAAAATCTCAGGGATGAATTATTAGTATTTATTTTGCATTTCTGTTTGGGGTTTGGGTTGTTTTGTTGGCAGGATAAAACAAGTCAAGGTCCTTTATTTGAAAAATATGACATAAAGATTGTCCAATATAATTCTTTGTTGTTTTCTCCCTTTACCTTATAACTGCAGATGGTTTGTTCTCTACAGATACATATTAAACATATTATCACAGGACAGCATTAAAGCTTCAATTAGTAAGAACAAACATAGTCAAGCAAATGATCATGTACTTTTCTTTCAACATTTGTTCCTCTTTTGTTCAGTGATATTGTTAAGGAAAACAATACATACCCAACATTTTCTGCATCTTCATCACACTCAGCCCTATATTTGCAAACTCCACATTTTGAGTGCTTTCTCTGAACTTCTGTCCCAGATCCTTCATACTCTGAAAAAAAAATAAAGTATTGTTAACAGAAATCTTGACTTTTTAATTAAGCCCTGATTTTTCTTACCTAAATCCATTTGCCTTCAGAGATACTGTCAACATGAAGCTATCGTATGCTGACTGAAGCTATTGACCTTAATAGTGCTCCCTTTTTCAAAATCAAGTCAATTGGAGGCTGGTAGAACTGTACCAGTGATAGAAAAGCATCCCTGGAAACACTAGTGCTTCATTGATTGACTCTTCTTTTATTCTTATTTCAGTCATTTTTATTTATTCCCACTCCACCAAACACATAACTGGCACTGACATGTGTCCCAGTCACATTTACTCCTAATTGCCACTGATAATGTATAAACCCTGTCCCTTTTGATGTCCTTGAATATTAGGTACTGGGGATTTGAGTATGTCCTGGTTTGAATATCGTTTTTTTCTTCTGGCAGTGGGGGGGGCTAACTAGTAGAAGCAACGCCAGCCAGTTCCTGGCTGGAGCCCCAACTACCTGCCCAAGGTCAGGCAGTTGGAGAGATAGAGGCGGAAAGAAAAAAACCCTAGAAAACAGCAATAAGATGGCCGGAGCACAGCCTGTGAGAGGTTGAACAGCCATGAAGGGACCCAGGCCAGGGTGGCCAGAGGAGAGGGAGGAAGTGTTCCAGGTGTCTCGCTGCTGCTTGTGGAATGGATTGTGGTGAAGCAGACTGTCTGCCTGCAACCCATGGAATAGAGAGAGTAGAGATGCAGAATCCACCTACAGCCACGCTGGAGTTGGAGGATCACGCTGGAAAAGCTGCAGATATTTTTCGAGCCCACACATACTTGGAGCAGAGCTCGGCAGAGATCCTGGCTGGACAGACGTTTTGTGACAGAATTGCACTGTGGTAGGATCTGATCTATGTACTCTGGGATGGGCTCATGAATGAAGTAGTGCAGCCAGTGCTTAAAAGACTGCATCCTGTGCTGTGACTCTTGGGCAATAGAGAATGGAAGAGCTGTCGCCTCTGGGACTGGACTCACTTGGGAGAGGGTCATGAAAGACTTTTTATCTTGTGAGAGAGAGAGAGGACTTTATGAAAGGCAAAGAGATGGTTTCCTATCCTAAAACTCGTCAAAAAATACCAAATGCCTGGCTTTTCCCCTACTCCTGTTTCCCTTTTTGTCTCCTGGAGAAAAAAAGGCAATATGATACCTGCTGTAAGAAGAAGGATGGATGGGGGAAGAAGGCTGCCTTTAAAATTATGCTTCTCACATTAAGCTCTGATCTTGTTAGAAATAAATAAATCCTTGTAGCTTGTCTTGTTTTGCCTGTGATAAACCTTTTTCAGTTTTTTTTTCCTTTTTTTTCCGGAAGAGGTTGTGGGTGAATCTCTGGCATCCAGCCAGTGCCAAACCACGACAGAGTAGTATTTTCTCTGATAGCCTTTAATTACAGATAGATTTAGGCAGGGTTACTGCTTGCATTTTCCCCCCCTTTCTGATTCCAGACTATGAGATTAGACAATGCTCATATATCATATATGCTGTGGTGTATTTTCCAGACTACTCTGCTTAGATCTACAGGAATTAAAAAAAAAAAAAAGTCATGTTAACAAGAAAGTGGCAGAAAGGCTATGTATCCTAAAAAGTAAAATCAATATCTCGAATATTCTGATCCTCAAAACATCTACACCAATCTTAGTGTTGACACTCACTCAAAACTCTTCACCAAATAACAGAGAAATACTCTTACTGTTTCATTAGTCATTAGTCACTCCTATGTCTGATTTTTAACAAAGTGATAAAGTAGAGCTAGATATTTGACACGAAGGAAAAGAACCACAGAAATCTCAAGAAGGAGTCGAGAATCACTTAAAGTATCAGAGAATTGTGTTTCAGTGCTCCTGACTACACAAGGCTGTTGGACGGACAGAGAACAAAGTGACTCCTTTTCTCATAGCAGTGTTATGTGCTGCAGGAACAGTAAATCAAACACCGCCAATGAAACAGCTGCATTTACATTCTTTCAATGTAAACAGGAAAAAGAAATCCACACTAGTACTCCCTAATTTTCCTGGATCTTTGCAGAAGGGAATCTCTCCATCCCACCTGTAGTACTGGGCTTCCATGAAGGATAGTGCAGGTGAGACTCTCAAATTGCTATTGGCTAGGGGCTGAGTGGCTGGAGAGTGGTCAAGAGGAGAGGGATTTGGGAGTGTTGGTTGACAGGAAACTTAATATGCGCCAACAGTGTGCCCAGGTGACTAAGAGGACCAATGGCATCCTGTCCTGTATCAGGAATGATGTGGCCAGTAGGACTAGGGAAGTTATTCTTCCCTTCTACTCAGCACTGATTAGTTTAAGAAAGATGTTGAGCTGCTTGAGCGTTTCCAGAGAAGGGTGACGAGGATGGTGAAGGGTCTGGAGGACAAGCCCTATGGGGAGTGACTGAGGGAGCTGGGAGTGTTCAGTCTGGAGAAGGGGAGGCTCAGAGGAGGCCTTATTGCTCACCACAACTACCTTAAGGGAAGTTGTAGTCAGGTGGGTGTAGGTCTCTTCTCTCAGGCTACCAGTGACAGAAAGAGGACACAGTCTTAAGCTGTGTCAGGGGAGGTTTAGACTAGATATTAGGAAGAACCTTTTCACTAAAAGAGTGATTTCTCAATGGAATGGGCTGCTCAAAGAGGTAGTGGAGTCGCCATGGCTGGAGGTGTTTAAGAAAAGACTGGATGATGTACTTAGTGACATGATCTAGAAAGTGGGATGGTGTGTTAGGTAATAGGTTGGCAATAGGTTAGGTAATAGGCAATAGGTTGGACTCAATGATCTCTATTGTCTTTTCCAACCTTATTAATTCTGTGATTCTGTGATTCTCCATGCCACTAAATGATCCTCTATGGTTTGAAAAAGTTAAACAAAAGGTACTGCTCATGGCTTTCATTTGTGGTATTGCAACTTCTTTTGCTATTCTTATGACCCTTGATCTCCCCTTTGCCAGTATGTTAACACCTTTTGGGGACAAGAGCTGGATATATTGCTCCAGAAGACTTGTCATCAAAGCCAAATACCATCTATGACATTCTTCAGTTTAATCATCCAACAATCACATTACTTTTTGACCATTTTTCTGCACTGATCACTGATTCACACTTTATTATCCACCTTATTCCCCAGTGAGTTCTTTTCAGGGTCAACAGTTTGTAGGAGTGAGGTCGATATCAAGGAAAAATCACCTAGATCCTGAACTCGCTGCATATAACCATCCTCAGACATTAAAATCCTGCCTGCTTATGCAGCCTATTATGTCAGTGACCTGTTCTCTGCCATCCACACTAAATCAGTACTGATTGATTTTCTACCAGGTCACCAGTGGAAGGGGTCAAGAGGTCATGAACAGTCACTAGAAATGCACTCATTTTCTAACAATTTCTTAACATTTAACGATATACAGATTTGCAGTAATTTTGCACATTAGATGTGCACTGCATGGATGCTGTGCTCTCTAGTTACTTGGATTTATATGAGATTAGAGATTGCATTTGACTGAGAAAGATTATTGTTTTGAGGTGGTATGCTTACATAAAATGTTCTGTTGTACAAATGCCTTTCTTGGAAGATAAATTTCTAAAAAGCGTATTTTCTCAATAAAAGTTCCCTACAAACTCATGGTGTTTGACATTATTTTCTCTTCCCTTAATTTTGTACTCAGTTGAATTTTTCACCTTCTATTTCACTGCTGTACATCTGATAGGTGCCAGAATGAGAGGCTGTTGCCCTATGATCATCACATTTGTCTTTTCTGAAAATATTTGTATGTTATTTATCCTTATTACACTGAAGAAAGAGAGGAAAAAAGTCATAACAGCCCAGAGGACGCTTTACTACCATTTTTAAAGCTTTCAGGCACAAACAGACAGATCTGCTGGTTACAAACCATGTCTTCAGCACTTGGTGCTTAATATCCTTCTAAGGTACTGCTGACATGGAAAATATTTCATCAAACCCATATATACTGACTTGACTACAAATGTAACCAGAAGCATTTTCACTGCACTATTAACATTTCAATTTTGTAATGGAGAAGTAGCAAATACGCACACGTACACATGCACTCTTCCTCCTGAGCGTGAGTTTCGCTTTCTGTGAATGCCCCCAGCATTTTTTTATTTTCAGAAACAGTAGCCAACAACTACTTGTTCATTGTTTCTATATGCAGTAGACCCCCGCCACTACATGGTTTTGCACTTTGCGGATTCACAGATTCACAGGTTATTCCGAGTTGGAAGGGACCCACAAGGATCATCTAGCCCAACTCCCAAGCGACTCCCAAACAGGGAATGAACCCCCAGCCCCGGAGCCATGGGCACCACACTCTGTCCATCCGAACCTCCCATTGTCTAGGCCATGTCAATGAGTTCCTCATCCAGCCTTTTCTTAAACACCTTCAGGGATGGTGACTCCACCACCTCCCTGGGCAGACCATTCCACTGAGGGATCACTCTCACTCTCTCTGTGAAAAAGATATTCAATTACGCCCTGCCCATTGTCCTGGCCACCTCTGCTCTGGTGTGGCTGCAGGGCATTCCCAGGACAGTTCCAGGGCCTGTGCCGCATCAGAAGAGCTTCTGGTCCCTCGTGGCCCAACTTGCAGGCTGCCCAGGCTGCACCAGTCCTGCTTGTCCCACCTGCAAGGCTGCCTGGAGCTGCCCGGAGCCTCACTACTTCACGGTTCTGCTCTTGAGTGTCCACTTCTTTGCGGGGTGTTTTCTCTGTGAAGATGGCAGTCTGTTTTGCAATGCATTCGCAACTGTGCCTGCACTGATAGTCATGAATATTTAAATTAGCCCCACCCACCGTGCTGCATGGATTGCTGGTGCACTACTCTGCTGACCCGCCAATGCTGCCCGCACCACTCAGAATAAAGAGGCAGCGCTTTGCCATCCCACGTACTGGCAAATCTGTGTTGTTGAAGGTTCTTCAGGCACTGGGGGAACTCTGCTGTAATATCAATGATGTGGAGGGACAAGCTGCTTTCCTCCCTGCCCCAGGCTGTGCCCAACAGCCAGCAGCGAACCAAAGGCGCACTTCATAAGAGGAAGCTGATGCCGTGCTAGCAAACAGTTGCATTTTCTCCTTTCACTTGCAAAAGCCTGGCATGCCTGTGATGAGTGGCTGTGCCTGTTCTCCTCCCCCCCAGCTCCCATCAAAAGTTGTTGGTGCTGCCGCCTGCACCGTGAGCGGTGGCAGCGGTGCATACAGCCTGTCCAGGTGTCGCCGAGAAACAGCAGGACCGGCAGGACAGTCCTGCCGGCGACACTCAAGCGGGGACACAGGTGTGTGGCTGGCTTCCCCAGCGCAGGACGACCGGAGAAGCACCCCTGTTACCATGGGAACGAGCTGTGACAGTACCTGCGCGGCCACTGAATTCTGAGGGGGCAGGAGCCATGCTGCTGCCAAAAGAGCACATATAAACACACCTGTTGGCAGTGCCAGTGCTTGTGGGGTCCCAGAGACATTAGGGTTCCCCCCCGATCATCACCGGGGATGTTAACAGTGTATAGATCATACATAAGGGATGGATACCATAAGTGTTTCTGCTCATGCTGGGGTCCCCCACTCCCACTGGCCACAGCGTGGGACTTGCCCCACCAGTTCCGGTAGCAGGACGGCTGGGCTGGTGTCCTGGGGGAGACCCCAGCATTGCATTGTTTCCATGGAAACAGGTGGTGGGTAGGTGCCAGTGGCTGCCCAGGTACTGTCTCAGCTTGTCCCCATGCCTCCCTACTCGCAAGCAAAATGAGGTGAGGGGAGCATTCACAACCACAGCGCTGGCTTCATGCTGGAAAGTTAGGCTTGAGTTCCTTGCTGGCTGTTGAGCTGGGCATTAGGTGAGTCCCCTGGTGCCAGGGCTGTCAGTCCCACCCTGCTGTGTCCAACAGGGCTGGGAGCTGTGGCCACTGTGCAGGGGCCAGGCTCACACTGGTTGGTGGGTTTAAACCATTTTGCTGCCACTGCCGAAACCTGTGGAGTGGCCATGGCAGGCCCAGGCATTCTCTCAGAATTTTAGGTGGGACACTCAGCGTGCCTGCTTGGCCATTGACTGTGCCAGCACTGTTCCCATGGTAATGTGCTGTTGCAAGGACCTGGCCAGGTGTGGTCAGCCACTTGCCCTCGCTTCCACCCTTGCAAGGGGGCCTGGCTAGCAGGGGGTTCAGGGAGCACCAAGCACGGTGCAAGTTGTGTTTAAACATGCACTCGTGGGGTCCCAGGGGTGTACAGGTCCTCCTGCACCCCTCCAGGGATGATTTACAGTTACGTAATATTTACACACTCTCAGGGTAGATGTGGTGTCCAAGACTATATGCCATGTCTACCCTGAGAATAGCAAGACCAGGTCTCCCTACCCACAGACACACAGGGACAGTGGAGTAGCTTGCTCCCAGCCCCAATGTCCTTGGCCAAGCGTAAAAGGGATTTTTCCCAGTGTGGGGTGCCTGTGGGTGCTGGGAGCCGATGAGACAAACACTGACACACAGGCGGGTGGTGCCAACAAAGCGCCAGAGTGTGCCAGGGCTCAGGCAGGGCAGTGCGGCGGGCAGGGCTAATTTGCATATTAATGAGCTGACTATCTTCACAGGATGAGGGTTTTGCAGGGGGAGGCCTGCAGCCCCATGGTAATTGAAGGATGACTCTATTAGATACTACATATAACAGAGACTGAAGTCATGTCATGCTTTAGAAATGGTACTCCCTAATTCTCTCCAAACCATGTGCTGCTCTCCCACTTCCTTACTTTCCCCTTTCCCCCTGAGGTGG
The DNA here is from genome assembly GCA_013390025.1 of Pitta sordida. Taxonomy (NCBI): domain Eukaryota; kingdom Metazoa; phylum Chordata; class Aves; order Passeriformes; family Pittidae; genus Pitta; species Pitta sordida. The sequence continues at coordinate 221,508 of WEKX01028187.1, forward strand.
GATGGAGAAGAGAATTGGAGGCACACATGGCTCACAGGCTGAGATAAGAATAATTTACTGGAAACAGCAATGAGATAAGAAAACAAAGACTAACATCAACAGCAGTGATATTAATAACAAAAGTGTACAAAAGAGAGAGTGATTCACTTCCCAAAATGCTCACTGCAGAGCCTCTGACCCAGCTGCAGCCATGTTGCCCTGACTGGAAAAGAACCCTTCTTTCTGGAAAGAGACTCCCTTCCCCCTGCCCCGAGCAATGATGTGAGGTGGTACAGAACAGCTTCGGGGTCCTAGCCATGTTCCCTCCTAGCTAAGGCAAAAATTAATGCTGTCATGGCCAGAACCAAGAAAAGTCCTTCAAGAAATACAGCTTTCCCCTCCAGGACAGAATAGATTAATATTATTTTTCCACCTGAATTGGTAGCAGACTTGTATACCTATATACTGTTAAAATAAGTTAACCTATTAATATTTGAGAGTATCTTTCTCTGGTGTAAATATGTCCAAATAGGGAATGTATCCCTTGACAGATCGCTCCTCCCTTATCCTTTCTCTTCCCACACAAACACACACAGAATATTATGAGTTGGAAGGGACCCACAAGGATCATCTAGTCCAACTCACCATCTAACACCCGTGCAGAGACCGAAAGCACATCCCAGAGCAGTAACACAAACCTAGTTCCCTCACAGTCTAGCAGGCCACTCCGAGCCAGAAGGGACCCAGGATCATCCAGCCCTACACCCCCCAGCTAGACCATGTCACTAAGCTCCTCATCGAGTCTTCTCTTAAACACCTCCAGGGACGGTGACTCCACCACCTCCCTGGGCAGTCCCAGATTTGATTGTTTCTACATAGGTTGTTGTAGCCATTAATTTTAATATTCCAATCAATAAGATCTTCTCAGCAGACTTCAGTAATAACAATTAGGTAAAAATATGCTCCCAAATGAGCAATTGAACCTCCTCTTGTTTATTATGCAAGCTTCTAATATTAATGACTAGATGATTACAGAATTTCTTCTCCTTGGATTTGTTGGTATCCTGATTAATTCTCCTCTTTGACATCTTAATTTTGTGTTGAGTAAAAGCTCATTTTCCCTCTCTTTTCAGCTTCCTTACATGGTTCAGGGCAACACCTCATTAATACTCTGTCCTTCAAAAGAAACAAGGCACAAGGATAGGACCAGTAACTCCTAGTTGTCTCTCTGAGCTGCTGTGCTCCCTAACACTTCTTGAGTCATTATTCCTCTGCAGAACATGGCTGGCCATCTGTTAGGAGCTGCAGGGCAAGGAGGCTGCAAATGGACAGCAGCTCCGGAGGAACTGGGCAGCAGTAAACTGTTTCCCTCAGCAACTTATTTGTGTGTTCCTACAATGGCAATATGGCTTGGTTTCTGCTGAGAGCTTTCAATCAGGCTTGAAGCAAAAGCATCTTTCTGTGTCAAGGTGATGTTTGGTCTGCCCTAAGGCATGGCTCAGAAAGAGAGGTATATTGTGTATTTGTATTTATCACTTTTCACAGTGAAGTGGGGGGAGCTTGTAGCGAGCTGCAACTCCTCAGTAGCCCTGAGCACATAGAATAAAGATTCCTTTGTCTGGGAAAGCCCCTCTGAAAATCAATTCCTATCTGGTTTGGGAGTACAGTGGTTTTTGCTGTATCTCATAGGAGCAAATAATCTCCAAAATACAGTAATCCCTCAGATAGCGCAGGGGTTGATTCCAGAAAGACGCCACGATAAGTAAAATCCGCGAACTAGTGGTAAATGCAGTAAATACAGTAAAGCCAGTAAAGATGAGGGGAAAAAAACCCGCAATGTACTGAAGCCACGAATGGTAAACCGCAAAGTAGTGACAGATTACTGCATTTCTGAAAAATAGGAAGGGCTGCAGAAAATCCTCTTCTGCAACCTAAAGTACATAAGACCCCCCACCCCATGACCAGACTGTGATTCCCTCAGTACACCTAGCACAAAATACCACAGTCCACAGAATCACACATTAAGGACTGTGATTCACTGAACAGTTTAGTGACTTGTCCTACCTTCCATTAATTTTTAGGGCATCTTTAATAACATAGTTAAAAGGGACATTGTTTCTGTAATTTGAAACAAAGCTGCAAACTTGTATATTTAAAGCAAATACTACTCTTAGCTATCACAAACTTTTAGCAAGCAAATTTTCTTGACCACACTGCTAGATCGTATGCAGAAGCAAAATTTGGCAGTGTGGAAGGTCCTGCTTTCTTATCCAACCACCTAGCTGGCTTAGCAGCAAAGCCTGGCTTGCTATAGTAGAGATCTACACCTGGCTGAAAGATACTTTCCGTATGCAGTGAGGATCACACACTGCAGCAGTAAATATGCCCCAGGGAATCTGATTTTGCAAGAGGGGGCATTACAAGTTTAACACAAGGATGCCAGGCCTATTTATGACTGAGGTGCCTGGAGTGAGGGAATTTGAAGTTTGATTGCCTAATCCCAACCCAGCCAAGGTGGTATGCTTGCCCAGTGGTTATGATAATGGCAGCCTGTGCTGTCATTAAGCAAAGGACATGAGAATGAGCACTGTAAGACTCTACCACCACTACCCTTGTTCTCTGTTAGATATTTTACACATCTGAGAGCTGTAACTCCTGGTTTGCTTCTGTGCATATGACACTGTGGACAACAGTGGGAAAAGCTGGCATACTGAGACTGGATCAGCTTTCACACTGCAGAAACCTCCAGCTGGAGAACTCTAGCAACCATTCACTCTGATTCAAATGCAACTAGAATGACACTGGCTTCACAGTAAGCATCAGGGAAGTTATGCATGCTGGTGGAAATTAGATGATGGTGGAAAAGAGAAAGGACAAGAAAGTCACTAGATGCCAAGGGTGTGGTCCCACAATTTCAGGAACACACCGAATGCTTTTCTGCATGCCCTATGCAGGCTGTATAACGTAAACCTGTCCTAATTTGTTACCTGTCATCCTGCACAAGAGGCAAGAAGAATCTATCTTTATGTGCCCCTGGCTCCAGCATCCTTCCAAGCAAGCTACAGCTCCCCTGGAAAACCTGCTGAGAGTAAATTACCTCTAACAGAATGCTGGAACATTTAGGTGCTTTTCCTTTGCCTTTATGAACCTTTGCTGAAAACATAGCAAATCTTGCAAGTTTTATTTCAGTGTTAATTTTACCTGCATCAAGTAGGATCTTGACAGAAATAAGTAGGGCCATTTGAAGCTTAAGTGACACTCAATGATAAGTCACGTGATGAAATCTGCACTTAAATCTTTCCAAGTCGCACACCACTATAGAAATAGGTAAAAGACATGATGTTACCTCCTATCCAGGGTGTTAATCACCATCGAGGTTCTGCAGTCATAATAAAATACATTCAAACAAAGCAGGAGGACTATTACAAATTAAAATAAAAAGCGTTTGAGGTTCTAAACTGTGTGTTTATTCTACCCTGACTGTGTGACAATTACTGGATAAGTGTTGTCCCCAATGAGGGGAAGGAACAGATGGCAGCCTGCTAAAAAGCACATACTGTATATCAATTTATTAATTACTAAATGCAATCTGCTAGACGTTCATCACAAGATACTTCAGCTATAAAATTTCAGAGGGATTAGAAATTCAAAACGAATTATTTTAATAATAATTAACTTAGCTATATGTATTGCAAGCATGTTATTTTCTTAGCTTAAAAGCCTGAAATGATTGGGTGCCATCTGTCTAACTACCATTCCATCTTTTTTAATATCAATAGTGCATTTTGCTCAGGTACACAGATAAACACTGAACAAAAGAATTAAAAATTCATGTTACGGACATAGAAGGACACTTAGACATCTCACCCTTGTCGGTTGATTACCAGAGCACAGAACCTGCCTCTTCTAGGACAGTGATTAGTTTCTGAGAAGCTGGCTTGAAAAGTCATGGCCATTTGTTAGCTCTTTGATGGGGTATGTATGCTGATGGTTTTCAACACAGCCTTGCAAAGGCCTAAGTATATTGCAAAGTCAACATCACAGCTGCAAGCTAGCAATTTACCTTTCTATGTACATGTGCCAGCTTGAGGATCTTTTTTTTTTGCCCCAGCCTACAACTTGTAGAAGTACATCCAGCAGGTCAAATAGTGTTGCAATTCACAATTGGCAGAGATGAACAAAAATCTGAGCATTTTTGTTCACCAATTCTATCTCAAACTTGAGCAAAACAATGTTTAAACAAAGCAGATCAGGACCTTGTTTTATGACTGTATTCTTCAGAACAGAGAAACTACTGAATAGTTCGTACGAGACTGCCGAGAGAAGCCTATCTCTTAAGCGCAAATTTAAAGGATCCCTTCAACTGTGACTCCAAATAAGCAACTAATCAACCATTTTGGTCCTGAGTCCCCACTCTCTGACATTTCTGCAGACATGAAACATCCTGGTAGAGTACTGAGGTTTTAAAAACTTCTCTAATTTCTGAATTAACAATCACACTTTACTTAGAAGTGGCTTCAGAATATCCACTGCCACACATGAGCAACTTTTTGGTTTCATAATTGCAACTTTTGTGAAGCTAACTGAAGGTTCATACTTGTGAAATTAGCAAAATTAGTAATTTTATTCCAGCGTTTTATTAATACAGTGTTATCAGAGCATGGAGAATGGAAATAGCTTATTCAGAGTGTCAGAGGACAACTAGACAATTGCGTCACCTTAAAAAAACTTGGATATTACTTCATCTTGTTCAGGTGTACTGAAAAAAAATCTCTCGTTCTTAACTCTTTTCCTAAAATCTAATTTCCTTTTAACACTAAACATGATTCGAGGAGAACCTGAACCAGTAGTTCCACGGTCTTTTTTTTTGTGACATATGTCATGTTCTATGGCAGGATATTGCCTGAAATAGTCTTTGAGGATTAAGACTTTTGCGGGGGGGGGAGGTTAATTGGTTCTAAAGCTATTTTTTTTCTCTTTTTTTAAATGTAACATTGAATGCATTTAACATCATACAGCTTGGGAGTAGGAGGGAAAACATGCATCAAGTCAAGTTTCAGAATCATTAATGAGCTTGTTCTGGATAATGAAAAAGAACAGGATAATGAAAAAGAACAGTGTGAGCCAGCAGCACAAATATTAGCTGCACATGAGGCACACAGCTAATTTCAACATTGGAGACTCACAGGCAGGGCCATAGCAACTGAAGAGCTCAACTTGGATGTTTTCTTCACATACTTTCAAGTTAAAAATCTGCTGCAAACTACATCTGCGCAGCAATCACAATGCTTCCTGAACGTATACAAGCAGCTGCACTCATCCATTCTGTGTGGGCAAGCATCACTGGTGCATACACAATCACACTAATTGCATGTTTAAGAAACACAGCAAACACTGATTCTGTGATTAACATCTGGAAATGTAAACCCTAGGGAAAACCCACAAATCTCAAATCTCTAAGCTAGCATGTTTGCTTACTTGCTGGTTGTCTCTCACTTATTGTTGCACATTTCCACTTCCATTGAAGCTTCCTTGTGCTTCCAAGACGTAGCTGTACCTGATCAACAGGGCACAGGGACCCCCCCATGCAATTTGATTCCCATTTGTGCACCATTTATCCAAGAATATCCAATAATATGATATCAAATATTCAGACATGGGTGACTACTTTATCTCAGTATACCCTGACTTCCTCCAAGAGGAAATGGGAAAGGCTGGGCCAGGAAGGATTTGTACTGCACTCAGTCCCACAGCTGGAAGGAGGGAGGCAGGACTGTGGAGTGCACCCACCACAGGGCACCTCTACTCTGCAGGTCGCCCTGTGCTTGGGTTCCTACCCTTCTTTTTGTCTGGATTCCAAACAATGCATCTCCATCTTCAATAGGTTCATCACTCTCTTAGAAGTTTGTTTTCAATTATAAATTCCTTAAACTTGCAATAAGTCATCTCAGTTGTTAAGATTTCCTTGTAACACTTTTATAGTTATTTGAATTACGGAACAAAACCAATTCCAGATACAAAAGTACTGTGAAAACAAAAATATTGTTGAATTTTCAGCCACAGCAGAATTCAATAACCAAAGCAACAGTGGACTCTATTCTTTGAAGGATTGCTTTCAGACACAGAAAAAAGTCAACATGTTCAAGACTAACCAACCATTTTGCAGAAGTATTACTCAATACCCAGTGTAGTGAGGAAGGTGCACAGGGACAGGAATAATTCAGTGTATCCAAAAAAACAACCAAACAAAAAAAAAAGAACTGCCAAGCAGGATTTCCAGTGTCTCGTTTTTACAATTATTTTTTTAAATCTAAGATTCAGGAATAGACCTAACAGTTTTAATACTGAACAGAAGCAGAAACACCTCAAACACCCAAATAAACGAAGGACTAATGTCACAGAAACTGATGGAGAACATAGCAGGTGTGTTTTTCCTTCTTTATTTGATATCCAGGCAGTGAAGATAATATCTGCGGCCAAGGTAACCAGATTTAATTCTTTCTGCTTGAAGTGAACTAAATCTACATATTCTACCTCACAAGATAATGCATGAACCACTTCTGCAATGAATTGAGGGACCACCGAATCTCCTAAGCCAATGCCATTCCATTTTGCATAAATAATTCAAATGCACTGGCATGCTGAGTCCCAGCTTACAAAGTCCTTCCATAGCATGCATCCCTCCTCCCTATCTCTTTGTCTGAGGCTCAATGAATATTTCAAGTGAGAACAAAAAGAATAGCAAAGACTGAGACCCATTTGAGCCTCTCTTACAACAGGGTGGCGGACTTTGGTTCAGTCTCCTCCCTACATCAAGAAATGAGTATATTTGAACATGGACCTTTCACCTCTTCAATGAGCAGCTAATGAAAAGCAGCATGTTCTGGCCTTCTTTCTCCAAACTGTTCATAAAATTACCTAAAGAATTCCGACATCTGTCAGTCCACTGCCAATCTCTTCCAGACCAACACAGTAGCATTTACAAGGGACTTTCATGGGGATTTTTGAATGCAGTCGGTAAATACTGCAAAAAAAAAAAAATCCCAACAGCATTCAGTTTTCTAAAACTGCTCTTAAAAAAAAAAAAAAAAAAGTGAAACATGAACTAAATTACTGTCATCTGTCTCCTACCAGAACTGCATACCAGTATGGAGGCACGAAATGTTTCCAGGGAGCAGCTGTAGTGGAATAACAGAGTCTGGGTAACAAAGGGGGAAGGAGAAGCAAACAGAGCTGTGTAAAGAACGTGATGCAGTCTCAGGAAGAAGAGCATCAGAAAAAAGTCACCTGTGAAGTTAAGAACAGGTAGTATTTGAACAAAACATCGTTCCTTCAAACACTGGCCCAAAAGGAAACAAAGGTGAGAATGGCCATGTGCTAGCAGCACAGCAGGAATTTACTGATAGCATTTTATTAAAGGGGAGTGAAATGCCTCCCCTTCACCTTGATAGAGGAAAAAAAAGGAAGCTAGCTTCTGATTTTTCAAAAGTTAACTCCTATGTTCAGCTACACAGTGACATCATTGACTGTTTTCCATAAAAGCACATTTTCATGTAGCTATACAAGACTACAATACTTTAAAAAATCCCATCTGTATGAAATGCAACATCTTCTTAATATGAAATCTAAAAGCAAAACAGTTTTTCTGTATATAGTCTATATATATACATCTCACATTTTTCATTCTATACCTATTCTTCCTAGCACAGTAATGCCTCAAATATCGCAGAGGGTGAGTTCCAGAAAGATGCCATGATAATCAAAATCCGCGAAGTAGTGGTAAATATGGTAAATACAATAAATATGGTAAAAATGGTAAAGCCTGTAAAGCCGGTAAAGCTGTGTCCTGGGTTAGACCAATACCTTCCAGGGAAGATGGGAACCTTCCTGGAGGGGAAAGGAAAAAACCCCGTCATTATCTATTTTACTATACCTTTTAAACCAAAGGAGCTTTTGGTCAAAAAATATTAAAAAAGGAAGCAAAAATACACAGATGAGCTGGCTACGAGTGAGGGCCAGTGCAGGGTTGGCTCTCCTCAGGGTTAGTGTCAAGCCCCCTGAACACAGGGCTGGGCTGGGACAGGTAGCAACCATAGCAGAGGTGATTTTGGTCATGGGGACAGTCGAGACTTCACTGTTGCACGGGGAGCAAAACCATAGCAGCTAGTCAGCCCAAGTTCTTCTTCCCCAATCACAGCCGAAAATCACCAGTGACCCACCTGGTCCCCAGAACTGTCCTTCTCTGACAAGTCCAGCCTGGCTGCTGAGGCCAGAATGGTGACACACATGGGCTATGGAACTTTTTACAATGGTGTAATGTTATGAAACCTCTGTGAGTGCCTCTGGAGTGCTGGCAGTGGCCACCCTGCCAGCAGTGGTGGCAGGGGGCTATTAGGGCTGTGGTGCTCAGCCAGTACCTAGTGGGTTCAGTCCCCTGGCTAGACTTAGAGTGACAGGAGAGGGTGTGACTTCTGCAGAGCTGTGCAGGGTCTCAGTGTCCGCCCGTGGCAGACCAGGGGCAGCCGGCATTGAGGCACCCCTGCACGGGGCCCTGTGTGCCCTGAAGTGTGCCACAGCAGCGTGTTAGACTATGTACTATGTGCATAAGCCCTTTGCGATAGGGACCAACCATGGAGACACACAGGAGCTGGGTAGGGACTGTGTCAGGGGACCACGCTGTCTCACACGCCACGGGACTATAAACGCCACGTAACCTTCACAATATTCATAAGGGACTGATCTGTCGCTGTCCCCAGCGAGCGAGAAGAGCCAGTCCTGCCCCACAGTGAGCGGCAGTGCTGCCCCTCCCCCAAACAGAGCAACTGTGCATGTGTCAACCAGACATATTTGTGAATAACTGATTAGGATTTGTGAAGAAATTTTTTGCGAATAGTTGAAGCAGCGAATAATTAGGCATGAACAGTCGAGGTATGACTGTACATATTGCACTGTTTCCATAGGAACCAGGGGGGTGGGGGGGGAGCGATGGCAGAGATGCAGCCTCTCCCCATTTCACTCCCCTGTCCCATCCCGCTGTTCAGCAGACTGGGAACAGTAGATGTTCCAGTGACACTGGCCCGGCCACAGCAGGGGACCATGGGTGTGGTCCCTGGTGGAGCTACCTGCAGCGGAAGCCAAGCGCTGTGTGTTCCCAGGAGCCGCCCACCCGGCGCTGGTGCAGGATATATTGCTCCAGGGAATGCACAACGTGTGCGGAGGCGCTGCACTCATTATGTCTTGGACAGTGACCGCACCTCCTCCGCTCTCAGGGCTTGAGGGGACACCCTACTCCTGGGATGGTGGGCAGGGTGAGCCCCGGAGCAGGGGACTCCAAGAGCCCTGGCATTGCCCAGCAGGGAATAAGCAGAGTGCCCTGGCATCTCCCAGAAGTTCCCAGCACCTCCCAGCTCCCCAGGCACTGCGGCGTGCCACTGGTGGCAGCGATGACAAAAGCCGCAAAAGCGTCACCGCAGGGAAACCTAGGGATTCCCTGGGCCGAAAGGGCTCAGAAGGGATTCTCTTCACTTCCCTGAACAGTCCAAGAGCATTGGGCCAGTGCTTGGAATGCCCTCCAGCACTCTGCAGCTGAGGGTGCAGGGTGGTGGGCATGACTTATTTGCATATTCATGACACACCTATCCTCGCAGACCAAGGGATTTGCAGCAGGCAAGGAGACCCTAACCCTGGCGAATATCAAGATATTACTGTATTGCACTATATGCATCAAATGAAAAATTATATAGGTCAAATCTGAAAGCACAACATCAGTCAAATGCGGGCTACAGCCTATTCCTATACTGTTCTGAGATGGTCCGGTACCAGTGCAACATTAAAGCTTATTTTAAGATGTCCTAATTTTTCCTTAATTCACGGGGTATGTACCTAAAACTGACACACATATATTAAAAAAAGAGACCCGAAGCAACTATAAGTGGAGTTTGCTACTCACCTCCTTCTCCTGACCCAGAGCCATTATCTGAAAAAGAAACAGAGAGGGAGAAAAAAAGAGAAAATGAAAATATTGCTCCAGGAGCAGCTGTTTGTTCATGAACTTGCCACTGTAAAACATTACACAGATATTACATTTCATGAGCCAGCTGTAAAAACAAACATCCCACATAAAGTCTGGAATCCTTTAACACGGTTCGTCCATACTCGCTGTGCCCTAGTCTCTCTTCTCTCCGTCAAGATAATTTTACTCAAGGAACAGCCTCATTCTATACTGAAACTATATTGCTTTCTTAGTCTTTTTTCAACTGTTAGAGATTTAAATTTGTTAAACCCAAAAGACATGAAAAGAACAAAGTCCAATTTTTGGAATTTTTCTTTTTCTTACCCTCTGGAGTGGTATTTAAACAAGTAACACATAAATAACCTGACAGCAGAAGTACCTATGGAAAAAAAACTGGTCCTCAAAGTAAAGTTCATTTAAGTCATCAAATGACAAAATAGCTCCTCTCAGCTGAGTCAATCATTTCATATAAAGATGCTCTAACAGCATAGTTATTTCATTGACATTTGACTGACTGGATTAGCATCTGATGAGTGACAGCTTTCAGCTGATCCCACTTGCATTAGCAGTTAAAGTGTCAGCAGGACTTGAACTTCCTCAACACCCTAGGCAAACTAACTCTACTTTAGAGCACTATGGATCTAGATAAGGATTTTGTATGTGCATCCTGCTGGGCAGTACTCTGCACAGTCTTCAGCTAACACAGCAGTAAAGCCCTTAAACACATGTTCTGAGTCACAAATCTAGCTCAGTCTGTCTTGCTCAAAGGAAGAGGAGAGTAGAGGACAGGATGGCAACTACTCTCAATGAATCATGCCCCATTCCCATTAGCTTAGCTTCTCTAAAAGATGAAGAGACAAGCAGAGCACACACTCTGCTCATCACACACCTCTCTTTTCATGCCTGCTTTGGTGATGGAGAAGGTGGCTGAATTTATTTCCACAAATCTGAAAGAAGAAGGAGGCCAGACAGAGAGAGGAGTGGGGTTCTTACTTCCACACATGAGCTCATTGCTCACATCAGAGGAAAAACCAAACCCTCCATTCCTTCAGTTCCTTCCCCTGCTTTTCTTTAAGGACTTATATTTTTAAGAATAATTCCCTCTAGTGCACGGATAAAAGTGTGAAATTCCACGTTACTGGGTCACTTCACACATTAAAATTAACCTCCTATCACATAAGGTATCAGGAATAGAGATTTGGTTTTCTTTCATCTAAATATTCCTTTCTTTTGTCCTATACCACTATTCTGTGTCTACTAGACTGAGCTTGTTACTTCACAGAAATTAATGCAAAAACCAGAAGGGCTCCTCTTCCATTGCTAGTGACCCACTTTACTGACAAAGCAGACAATCCCATATGAAATGCCACTGTTGAGTCACTGAGAAATATGCCTTATGATATGGTATTGCTTAATTATGAAATTCGAAGGAGTATAATTTATTTATTTAAGTTAAGCATATAGGCTTATTGGTGGCAGTGAAAATGTGTCACAAGCTGTTTTGGGGGACAGAAAGCTGACACACAAACATGAGCAAGTTCAACATGTAATTCATATGAAAAACAAAGGCTAAAATGACTCAAAGAAACCCAACTTGTTCCATGTTTTTATTTCCAACTCTCACTCTTCGACTGCTTTCCCCTGTGCGTCCAGCTCTGAGGTGAGAAATGTTGCTCAGCCCCAGCATGAGGGGCTCTGGTTATGCCCTGCATGCTGTGTGGCACAGGAAGTACCATCACACAGACAGTATGAGCTGTAAAAAGAGTCATGTAAATAAGAGATGATGCTCAGACCACCCGAATCTATAGATCATTGGCTTGATATACATGAAGCCTACTTGGCAGGACATCATAGCAACAGAACAGATCTATTCCCACATTTCTGTGCTTTTAGATCTCAAGAAACAAACAAACAAAGCGTCATCCTCTATAACACTGTATCATTTTTAACTTTTCCCTGGGAGATGTGCTAGGACTCTTGTCTCCATGGTAACCATGCTAAACTAAGCTGGTGTTCCTGCTTTTTTCTGAGCCTTGGCTAGATTTTCCCAAGCAGCTGCTGGTTAAAAGATAAGCATTTTTTCCAAGCTTACTCAGACAAGCAACCCTGCTCTTTTCAGGCTCTTAATGAATTCAGGATTTCCAAAAGTGGCCTCCATGCTCCAAGATCTGTCAAATAAGTGAAGATGCTGAAGACAAACAGCATTCTCCCAGCCACTGGTCAATAATTAGAGGAGTGACTGACCTTTACCTTTACTTAAGCCACCCTTTTCCAAGTTGACTTACAAAGATTGAGAACAGCCCTGCCAAGAAGGACCTGGGGGTGCGGATCTAATTGTGGCCTTCCAGTATATGAAGGGAACCTACAAGAAAGAGGGAGAGCATAGTAAACCCTCGGAACACGCGGGGGAACGGGTCTGGCCAGGCCGTATGAGTCATGAAATCTGTTAAGATACCGAACCCATGAATATTCAATTAAGCCATGTCCATTGCTATGCCCGCTCCATTCCTGAGCTCTGGAGGGCGTTTCTGGGACTGCCCACCACCCTATGCTGCCTTAGGAGACCTAAGGGAATGCCTTCCCGCCCGGAAAACCATCTTTAAACTTAACTCAAATGTGATCAAACATGGTGAAGGCACCGAGCCTCACCAAGAAAACACTGGCTCATGTCGCTCGCCTGCGTGCTGCTTTACATGGCCATGCTCCAGCGAGGTGGGCGGGCAGCTTCTGCATTAGGCAGTGGGGTGCAGGAAGGAGCAGTGGGGTGCAGGCAGGGGCCAGGGCTGGGGAAAAATAATCCGCAATTAATTGAATACGTGAATATACTGACTGTGAATATGTGGGAGGGGTTACTGTATGTCCTAGTTTGGGGTTTCCCTCTGGCAGCGAGGGGGTTAACAGCTCCTGCCTGGGCCTCTGTCACTGCCATGGAAATCAAGGTCATGAGCAGATAGAGATACCTTTGTGAATAACATATTTGAAAATGGAAAAAAACCCTAGTAACAGAAAGTAGATGGCCGGAGCAGAGCCTGGGTGAGAAGCTGAGAAGCTATGAAGGCACCCCAGCCAGCCCAGCCAGAGGAGGGGTAGGAAAGGTTTCCAGGTGTCTCGCTGCTGCTCGTAGAATGGGCCATAGTGAAGCAGACTGTCGGCCTGCAAACCTATGGAATAGAGAGAGAAAACCCAGCAATGCAGAATCCACATGAGGCCACACTGAAGATGGAGGATCATGCTGCTAAAGCTGCAGATGTCTTAAGAGCCCAGAAATACGGAGCTGGAGCTGAGCTCGGCAGAGATCCTTTGGACAGACGTTTTGTGACAGAATTGCACTGTGGTAGGATCTGAACTATGTCCTTTGAGATGCGCTCATATATGAAGTAGAAAAGCCAGTGCTTAAAAAACTGCATCCTGTGCTGTGACTCTCGGGCAACAGAAGAATGGAAGAACTGTCGTCCCTGGGTCGAGATCTCACTTGGGAAAGGGGCATGAAAGACTTTTCCTCTCATAAGAGAGAGAGAGAACTTTATGGAAAGGCAGAGAGATGCTTTCTTACCCTAAAACTGGTCAGAAATACCAACTTGCCTGGCTTTTCCCCTACCCCTGTTCCCCCTTTGTCTTCTGGAGAAAAAAGGGAAAATGAAATCTGTTGTAAGGAGAAGGAGGGGTGGAGGGGAAAAGGTTGCCTTTAAAATTATGCTTCTCACATTAAGCTCTGATCTTGTTAGTTAATAAATAAATCCTTTATATTCCTCACTTGTAGCTTGCCTTGTTTTGCCTGTGATAAGGTTTTTTCCCAGTTTTTTTTCTCCAGGAGAGGTTGTGGATGAATCTCTGGCATCCAGCCAGGGTCAAACCATGACACTGTATTTACAAGGGCATGTAGCGACAGGACACAGGTGGAATGGATTAAAACTAAAAGAGATTAGATTAGCTATTAGGAAAAAATTCTTTACTAGGAGGGTGGTAAGGCACTGGAACAGGCTGTCCAGTGAAGCTGTGGATGACACTTCCCTAGAAGCATTCAAGGATGAAGCTCTGAGCAGCCTGGTCTAGTGAAAGGTGTCCCTGCTCGTGGCAGGGGGCTGGAACTGGATCATCTTTAAAATCCCTTCCCACCTAAACTATTCTATGATTCTATAAAAATATGTTTATATACAAACGTACAGGGCTCTTCTGCAAGCTGCTTTTATTCATGAAGGAGTTTCTGGATAAAATACATAGACTGCTTTCTTTAGAAGAACTTTGATCAAACTTGGCATCTGAATGCTGTAAACACTAGGCTATAGACAGAATCTCATTTTTGGGGGGTTGTCTCTGAACAGGAGCCATTTCTGTACCATGGGTCTGCTTTGGTGCACAGGCAAAAAAAATTCCTCAACCCCAAAAGAGCCTGCGGCCTCTCTCATTCACGAGGGATGCCTTTTAACTCAAACTAGCATGAGAATTGAACCCATCTCTTCCCCATTTAGGGCAACAGCTCCAAATTGCTAAGTACAAACAGGAGAGCAAAGAGTCCACTGACAAATTTTAAGCAAGCAGACCCTTCCATGAGCCACTCCTAAGAGAATAATACCTAACAGAGAAACAGTGTTTGTTTCTAGTTCTGCAAATAGCCTTCTTCCCCCTCCTCTTTTTTTTTTTTTTAAACTTAGAAATCCTAACAGAAAGCAATGGACTGTGGATTCCAAATACATACAATACACTGATAATAAACAAGAATACCAAGGACTACATCAATGTGTGGTTACATTTTCATGTGCATAGTAATATAAACATGTCAGCAGTCAAAACCAAGATGATCCAGAAGATCATCCAAAAGACCTGTATATGCAGTCCCAAAATTTCAGCCATACATTCTCTTTCATTTCTGTAAACCACCATTTTCAATATCAAAACTTGTATTGTTTATTCCTAAAGCATCTATAACTGACTCTTTTTTAAAAACATTGCTTGTTTTAGAATCTTGAAACTCTGACAACTCTCAGAGAACGAAAATAAACATATAAACATGCTGCTAAATCACTCATATATGTAAAAATTTAAGTATTACCTGCCAAGAAATAGAATAATGATTTAGTGACTAAATCTCACAGTAGTCTGTTTTAGTGCTGTAGTTTCAGAAGGTATCAATCCTTAGCAAATGGGAAATATTTCATTCTTTTATGAGATTTAGAAGTCTGATGTTCTTTAAATATCAAACAGTTGCTACAACACTAAGAGGGAATTTAATCCTATAGTCCTGGGTGCATCCCATCAGGATGCAACTTTGCTTGGAAAAACCAAAACACTGATAGGAAACCACTGAATTTATATTTGGCTAACAATGATGTCCTAGAACAAAGCATTTTCATATCAAATTCAAAGGCATACAGTGAAAATTAATGGGGGTCTATAAAAGATTTTTAATCTGGATATGTGATTCTCCATTATATGTGTAACAGATCAAGAGCATAAATATATTGATCTCCTGGTGACCTACAATGCAAGGCAGGGCATGGAGAGGTTCCAGATGACGGCTTTTATCATCCAATATTCTCATGGCGCCTAAAGCGCATTAGACACTCGGGAAGCAGCAAGTACCACTCTAGTAGACCTCTGATGAAGCACGCAAAATTGCACCTGTGTAAATGCAGCCTGAATCACATCCTCAGTTTTAGAAATGTGTTTTCAGTACTTTCTAGATAGCTGTGTTTGAGTTGTATTTCTCAATCTGTTACACTAAGTGCTAGAAATTCTGCTGTTTTATGTAGGACTTAAAGAAAAGGAGAGAAAGGTTAAAAAAACCCCACTATACTATTTGAGTAACTTAGTAATTAGCTGCCAGCAACATGAGGCTGAGAAGACACAATTTTTCTTATTGAAATTTCTTTTTCATGCATATGAAAACAAACACATTTTGTTGTTCCCAAACATTATCCTAGAATTTTGGTTTAGTGAGAGAAAGAAACTTTCATGCTCTGTATCTGTTTCTTAAAAAATTTGGACATGAAATCAAAAACCACTATTTACCTATACTGCCTTAGTTCAAACCTTCATACTTCTTGGATGTTGTTATGTGTGAGTGCTCTAAAACTGTGTTGTATTTTTTTCCCATTTCTGCAGCATCTGGAGATAATTTACAGGTCCGATATTGGGAAAGAAGGTAGATTCAGCCTTTATTCTAATTTCCAGATAAGATGCTGCAGCTACCAGTGAGCTCCAGGCTGATACCTCTAAATTGTCATTGATAATTAACCAACACAAAGGCAGCAAGGAGTATGCATCTGACCCATGGTCACACTTTTGCCTGCCATATAAATATAATCTTGTTTAGGTTAATCTGAATAACCACTGTGTATCCAAAGATGAGGGATACCCCACAACTTATTTTTTGCATGTGTGTTATTTATGTCCCAGAGACTGCAGTCGTTGATGCTACTGAGTCATTTAACTTCATTCAGAGAAAGCCAGCCATGTGTCTGGTCTCATCAGCTTGGATCTAAGCAGAGAAGACCTCTGGTGGCTAAAGTTTTTGTGTCCAAGAGCACACTGCAATATTGAAGATAGTGAAAACCTGTTCCATGTATTTTAAACATGTGAAAATTCTATGCTTAAAGTGTATAGAAAGACAAAATAATCCAATCCATTATATATGTGAGCTAGAATGATTTTGTAAGTTATGCATATCTTCAATATAAAGTCCCAAAGTCAAAGATGATGTCTTGGATACAGGCAGAATGGCAGTCAGGATGATCGGTGTCACTTGTTGGATGTCACATAAATTCTTATATTCAAAAAATAAAATCCTAAATTAACTACTAATTTGGAGTCTGCTCCAAAATCATTGAAAGCCTCTTGACGATTATCAAGGCTCCTCTGTGAATACCACAGAAGCATTCACAATCTATTTTCCCAGATAAAGTAGTCATACCTCTGTACTCGTGGGTTTCGGGTCTCCACGGGTCCATATGAAACATTAAATCAGTGAACAAGGGTGCGCCATTAATACGGTAAGCTATTGCCATAAATATTGCAACTTTGCAACACTGAAACACACCGAGGCCCTTTAGGACAGGGCGGGCCTTGGAGTCAGAGTTTTTTCACTTGAACTGCAGTGTCTATGCTGGTCCCAGGGGACAGGAAGTCTCCCATCGCATTCCAGGCCTGCAGCCGCTGGAGTGCTTTGCCTGGGGCTATGCATATCAATACACGCTGGCATGTCCAGGCTGGCTGCCGGGGCCAGAACGGGACTGTGCAGTGCTGTGTGTTACAGTTTAAGACTTCCTCAGTCCTGGGGCAGGCGTGGGGCATGGCAGTCTGTGGAACTATACACCTGTCCAGGAATCACTGAATAAAAGTCATGGAAAAATTTCACGCAAATCACCGAAGACACAAATATGAAGGTGCGAATTACCGTGGTATGACTGTATTTCAACATTTAATGTTTATTTATTAACTGTTGGCATATCAGAAGATATATCAGATTTCTTCTCTAGAAAAATATTCCATTGCTAAAGAGGACTTGGGTTTTCTACATTTCATTCTATGAAAAGCATAAAAATTATAATTGCTGGAATTAAGGGCAAAATTAAAGAGCTAACCAAAGAACATCACTCATTAGTGACACAAAGTCATGTTTTACATACCAGAATAACAAGGTCCTCTTGATACCACTGTTATCTCTTTCTGGTGCTTGCAAGCAGCTCTCCTGAGGAAGCATTCATTTTGGTAAGTGTCTCCATTTGATCCACAAACTGGAATATAGTTTGTGTGACACTGAAAAAGAAATCATAATGTAACCTAAATACAAAATCATGTAATTAAAAAAAGTCATATAATTAATCAAAAATCATGTAATTAATACAAAATTTTAAAAATCACGTAATTAATCTCAACTGCATATTAATATATAGGAAGACTACTTACTAGCAGTAACTTATAACCCTTTTCATGAAAGGATGAGTTGAAATATATTAGTTTTTCAGTATCACTATACGTATTCCTCTTGGATCACTGAAATAATAGTCCAATTCCATATGGACTGAACACAGGAATTCAGTTGGAAAGATTAAAAGAACAAAATAACTATGGTGGGATTTTGTAATGGCTAGAGGGAATATGTCAAGTATCTAAAAGTATTTGAAGGATAAACACTGAGGAAGGAGAAAACTTCTTCAAGATAATACAAGAAAGTATGACTAGGCACAAGGGGGTGAAACTGAGCAAAAGAAAATTTAAGGAGAACTGTGCTTAAGGGGAGATTTGCTGACCTTTTTGGTCAGAACAGTTTTACAAAGGAGATAGAAAACAATCTTACAAAGGAGGTGGAAAACAAATCTGCCTCTCATTAAATTCATGATCATTGTGAGTGTTTTACTTGGTCAACAACTATAATAATGCTTTTGTATTACTATACAGAAAAAATCGAAGCTTAAAGGAAGAAATTCTTCACTGAAAGGGTGATCTGCCATTGGAATGGACTGCCCAGGGAGGTGGTGGAGTCACCGTCCCTGGAAGTGTTTAAAAGTAGGCTAGGTGAGGCACTTACTGCCATGGTTTAGACAATGGGTGTTGGATAAGTTGGACTTGATGATCTCTAAGGTCTCTTCCAGCCTTACTAATACTGTGATACTGTAAAGTTAGTAGCATTTGATATGTTTAATAAAAAGACAAGTAGAAAGGAAAAAATCATTCAGAATAGCTTTTGCAAAAACTGCCTGTATTTTGCTATTTTCTCACATTCCAAGAAAGATAGAATATAAACTCCTTGTGCATATAAAGTGCATTGAAATGCTGGGAACACCAATCTGCCTAACATCCGAGAGAGTTACAAAGCTTCCTGCTAAACTGGAGATCCAAACCCTGCTTCACTGCATGGAAAAGGAGACATTGCTCTGTTTGGAGGTACAGTGGTAACTGTAATGTCAGACATCTTTTGCATCTTCAAAAAAGGCAAAAAGAACCCAATCAAAACCAAAAAAAACAATGATCAAATACACAGAGTGGTCACCAAGTTTCTCAATCATATAAAGTTTATGATTAAACTGTTCAACCAGTGAGACTGCATGCAGAAATAGCAACATTTGTTAAGCTAAATTGCTTCAAAAGAACAAGAGTTTCTCTTCCAAATTCCCAATGAGTCTCTCCAACCACAGTTTCTTTGTGCTTGACATGCACAAATATCAAAATACTCAATTTTTAAAAAATAATTTTGAAGGTTATTACCCTCCAATCCTTTGTCATCCTGCCATAGATGACAAACTGAGAATCAACTAAGAAGGTACAGACAGAAAAAAATTTGGCTGCCTGCTCTGAAGATTATTTCAAACAGTTTTGTAATACCTTTCCATAATGAGTAGCTCTCAGACATTCAATCACAGCCATCAGTCCTGTCACCTCTCATACTGAACGGTCATTTCCAGGGAATAATTAACAGGTGACTCTGAGGGGAACAATACTTTCCAATAGATAATTCCCTGTTCAATATTAAAGAAGCTGTGTCATGTTTTAAAGCTGCAGGTTTCTGTCCTGTGCTCTCGGTCGATGTACGGGTATTAGATGGTGAGTTGGACTGGATGATCCTCGTGGGTCCCTTCCCACTCATAATTTTCTGTGATTCTGTGATTCTGTGAAAGCAATTCTGTTTTTGCAGTTTGGTAAGCCTTTAGCATTTGGCACAGTACACCCAGAAATTCTCATGCAAATGGGCTTTAGTAGTAGTGTTGTTTTCTTGTGAGGAAATCCTATAATGACCAAATGACCTCAAATGACCAAAAGGGAGAGCATCTCTTCATGGACAGGATGCGCTCTGCACAGTGTGCCACAGGAAAATCCATCTGAGCTCCATCCAGTGCTGTGATTGCTGAGTTTCCAGCATATGAATGAGTTGTAAGGTTTACTCACTATCTATATTCCTTTTCCTATTCTGTCTTATTAAAGCTGTGATCTTATTAAACTGTTCTCCATCCAGCCTTTCTTACTGAGATTGAAAAAGACTCCCATGATGTCTCCCTGTGTCTCACCTCACCATACCTCCCCTACTGGTTCAGAAGGCGCTCACTAGATGTGAATCAGCTTTGCATTCATGTTTTGTAAAACTCATCCAAAACACAGCAGAAGACCTTTCCAGAAGTTTGGTGAACAAATGGTAACTCTTGTTTTATTGCAACGGGAGGCGATAACAGTGTCTTGAATTATGACTTTGTAAGACAGAGAAAGGTGCAAGATTTTCAGAGGGGCTGCAGCCTGCAGAGCTATTGCTGCCATGACATTACAGCTGTTTCAATGTCAAAGCCGAAATTTGTTGGCTAGTCATCTCCAAAGGGGTTTCTAGGAGGAAAAACTATCTTGAAGTTTTAGAAGACTAAACACTTGAGAAATTCTGACAGGCCAGGAGCAGTAGCAGATAAGGAAGAAGAGGAAGGAGTGGTGATGCCTGGAATGTAACCAAAATCTGCATTTTCCTAAATCTGGGAGCAGTTTGTGCCAGCCTAAACCCTAATTAAGGGATGGCTGTGAATAGGTGTGCACCTCTGCTCCCCAAAACATCCCTCTGTTGGGCAGCCAGGGCTGTAGCTTCACATCCAGTGGTATTTCCCTTCCAACAAGAACCTGGACCCAGAGCCAACTTAATTATACAATGCATTTTTCTAAAAACTGCAATTTTAAGAGAGTAAGTACTGATTCAGCCTCGCTGAATCAGACCAGTAGCACATTTATCCATATGCTCTGTTCTAGCCATGAGGAATAGAAAACACACTTCAGGAAGGACAAGTTGATATTCCCACCTCTTCCTTTCAGTTCCTCTTCAGCTGAACTACTGTACACAAATGTGTCTATTTCCCTTTCAAAACCTTGCAAAGTCAGAAAAAAATTAGCTAGCTCTCAGATAGTCTTGCATAGGACTGTCTTGTACAGACTTGCATGGAGAACCTAACAGTTTGGGGTAGGTGTTTGCTGCCTGGGATATTTTGGTGCTGCTACTTGTAGACAATAATTAAGGTCGAGAGTTACAGGAAGAATTCAACCTGTTAGGTCTGAAAAATTGAACACCTTCTCTTTGTCTTTATACTTGTTTCCTTAGAGAAGTACAAGTAAACTTGCAAATAGTATCTTAAAAACTATACTGGTTTTTAAAATGGGTTCCCCAAGACAAAGTATCAACTTATCATATGGGCTTGCTCTTTTCTTTAGTCTTCATGACCTGGATATTAGGAAGTTGCAAGATTTATCACCTACAGAAAACAAATTAAGCCTTTACCTAGCCTAAGGTTGCATTTCTTTTCCTTTTTTTTTTTTTTTGATTTTATTTTGATTTTACTGTTTTTTGTAAATAAAAGTTACAGAGTGAAGGCTGATGAAAAACCTATTCTCCTAAGAATTTTTTCTTCCTTTAGAAGACAGTTGGATCCCATTGTTCTTATGGAACAATGCCCCCAGCATAGGTGAACAGCAACACATCAAAAGCCAGCTCCGAAACACTGGAATCCAAACCCAGTGTAAGATCATGTATATATTGTTGCTATTCTGGTTCTCCTTGATTTATTATTTATTGGAAACAGAACACACAATTATTTTAAAACACTGAAAGACAGTCCACTCTAGGGTTGGCTGATAACACTGCCAGCTCTTCCAGTTTTACTGTGAGTCTCATGCATAATGTCTGATACATTTGTCCTGGCTATAAACCGTAAAAAGCAAGAACTGCTCTGCTGTTTTTTCTGTAGAAGAATTTGGGGGCGGGATGGGAGGAAGGATTGTCATGATAGTTATAAAACCTGTAAACTAAAGGCTCAAAAACTGACAAAGCAAATTGAACTTTACTATTTTTAAAAAGTTCAGAAGATATTTTTATCAAATTTCTGGACTTCTTTTTCCCTGAGTGGGACCAATTCACTGTTTTAATTCACACATTTTATGATCACTGGTGATCCTGTTATTATCTGACATTCTAAATACGGCAAGATTTTTCAGGGTCTAACATACCATATTTAGCCACCAGTAGAACATGTAAGAATCCTCCAAATACCAGGTATTAGAGTAAGAAGTTCATAATAAGTATGACATTTAAATTACAAAGCTTCATCTGATGTGTGTGACAATGTTTGGCTGCCCAGCTTCAAGTCACCTGCCCTACCAAACCTTGTGTCTTGGGGCAGGAGGAGTCAAGGTGGAGAGGCAAAAGTGGGTGTCACTTGGCACTCCTTACCTATGATTGTGCTGCCATGGGTGTCTGGCAGGTGACAGCCCTCATGTTCTTCTCCACATCGGTCTCTGCTGCTGGCAGACTTACCAAAACTCTACAAGGAGTTAACATGAGGAAAGCTACACTCTCCGCTTGCTCCCTGAGCACATCTGGGTGAAATTCAGTCACATACCATCCCAACGAATGCAATTGAAAAAGATGCTTATGGTTAGATACTACAAGGCTGTCGCTGAGAGAAATTTTTAAAGTGGTGGTTCTAGAAATCCTTCAATACACCTGAAAGATTAGTCAGAAACAACAACAAAAAAAAGTGAGCAGCCCTTACCTGGAACTGACATGCACATTTCAAGCCATCACCCTCTTCCTTGCACACTCCTCCGTATTTACATGATGATTCATCACACACTCTTGCATCGGATTCCCTTACATTTAACTCTGGAAAAAAAATAGAAAAAGGAGACATAAAATAAACTCTAAAATGAGTAATTTTGAGGACTGCCTTGTCCTTAAATCCTCTGAGCCCCCTACTGCCTTATCCCCATAGAGAAATTAAAGGAAAGTATCCAGAGCTGTTCCCCAGGATGCCCTGCATTGGCTCCATTCTGCCTCTTGGCTCCTCCCCAGGGCCGGGTCCTGATCCCCAGAGGCAGCATTGTCTGGCTGGCACAGTGGCTGTGGCTAAATGCTGTTTACCAAAGAAGTAGATACAAAGCAAGTGTGTGCTTATAGTGCCCAAATTTCCTTCCGTGTTTCACCTGATGGGGATGTCCGAAAACAAAACCCTTCTCCACAGAAGTTCAGTCTAGCAGTTACAGCCCGTGTTTCTCACCCACTAACTTTTTTTCTTTCACTTTCCACAAAGGTCCTGAGCAAGAAGAAAAGCTAAACCATCAGAATTTCTATGCCCAGTTTCCCCAGTCTCTGCCAGGGCCACGTTGTTATCCTTCAGACTAAAAACAAACCCAAGCCGGTTTAAACTATTATAATTTGCTTGCACTGTAGAAGCCAAAGTAATGAACCAGAGAGGTGTGTCTTAGCTGCTGCATAAAAATATGGAGCACAAATGCAGCTCCTGTCTCCATAAGCGTGCAGCAGAGTCACAGCTGGCAAGAGGGAAACCAGGGGGCTATAAACACCAACTGCATAGGCTCTAGCTCCAGCATAAAGGTTGCCTAAATGACTTCAGGCTTTTCTGGGCACCACAACACAAGGCTAGATTTAAAGGAGAATAAATATATTCTTTTGAAATAAGTATTTGATTTAAACTATATGTAGGAGAGAAAGCAAAAGGCAGCATCAGTAGGATAATGGAAGTAGTCAGTGTTAGCCGAAAAGTGACCTCCTCAGGCTGTGTGGGAACAGCGCTGGTACTAATGATTTCAATGAAAAGGTGAAAATTACACCAAGGGCTCTGGAAAAATTCCCTGTCACTGATAAGTGTGCAGCGGTATCAGAAGAGATCTTTAAATATCTGTGCTAAGGCTCAAGATAGAAACCTTCAAGACTCTACAGCAAGTATCATCCACTAAAGAGATTCATTGGCAGCACTGTGATTTAAAATAATGCCCGTGACTTTTAATAAGCAAGCCGTATCCAGAAAACTGGCTTAACGAAAGAACTGAACACCAGCCATTCAGAAATGGGAAAAGGTAGGTCAAAAGCAGAAGAAAATAATCCTCTCTGCCACTTAGAGTCTTAAACAGGCAATCACCCCCCCTCCTCACAGCAGCGTCAGCATTTTAGTATGACAGTGACAGACACCCTGGAAAACTGCTCCTATGTGTTTATGTAACATTTATGCACCCACATATATATATAGTAGTTTATATAAGTAAACAAATAATAATTACTGTAATAAATTTTACTGTATAGCATACACTTCCATATTTAATATAGCATAATTAGAGCACTGAAGTTACAGGATTACAGCTCAATGCAGTCCACCTATAATCCACACATTTTTTTGACAACTGTGATAAAAAAACCTGAAAAACATATTGATTCTTTTTCCCTTATAGGTCCATCATTCCCGAAGGCATAATGAGGAGGGCAATGTGTGTAACACTGGGTAGATAGGTATCCTGGTTGCCATCACAACCCTGTGTGTGTGTTCTCTAATGTTATTCTTAATGTCACCGTTTATCAAGCATGACTGCTGCATTGTAGGGACCAAGCTAATGTGACAGAACATTGCAGCTTTTCAATTTAATGTGTTCATAACTCGCTCCTGAAGGAAATGTGCCTTTCTTTCTCCTCATGGTGATCTGTTCCACAAAGATGAACAAACTAGCAAAATTAATTAAGGAGAAATGATTGTCATATCTGAAAGAAGGATCCACCTTTAGGTGACATCATATTTGATAAAATGTAATTATAAAAAAGAGTAACCATACAGACAAATTAGAGCATGAACACCTTTCACAATTTTGTTTTCATCTGGTCAGGAAAATAAAGAGATGTTGACCCCAGCTTCTCAACTCTCTATGGAGTTCCCTGGACTTAGTGCTTTGCAACATCCTACCCAGTACCCCCAGTCAGCAGCAGAAACATCTTGGCAGCTCAACTCCTGCTTGAATTCCTGAGGGCTTACATGATACCCAACTGCCTAAGCAATGTGGTGCAGACTTTTCCTTAACATCAGTGTCCCCTGGTATGAAAAAGGCACATGAACACCCAGGACGGAGCCTCTTCACAACAGTGGTGGGCAAGGGACCTCACTTTTCCGCAAAGGAGGGGAAGGATGTGGTGTGGTAAGAAAGAGACCCCAGCTAGCAGTTCAGCATCAAGGCTGAACCAGAAATATACTTGTTCCTCACTTAGCTACTGCTATAGCTGCAAAAACCAATGAGAAACGGAAAGATTTCAGACCAAAACTGTAAGAGAGGATGTGAAGATGGGGATGGAGAATAAGCCTTTGTGAACTTCCCTCATCTCAAGAAACCAAGCAGTTTGTGGGGTTTTTAATTCCAAAGAAGAAATTACAATGACAGAAGCACACTGTTTTAATGGCTCCTTTATTTTAGGAGTGGACTGGTTTTCTTATCACATACATGATACATACTGATTAAAAGCGCAATGGAACGAAATGAATGCTGAGCAGTAAAGGTCATGCCAAGATCAGGAGCCAGCATAATTTTCCAAAGTTGTACAAAAGAAAAGTCTCTCCTGGCTCGGAGTGGCCTGTGCACCTGTGAGGGAACCAGGTTTATGTTCACCACTCTGGGGTGTGCGTTCAGTCTCTGTACGGGCGTTAGATGGTGAGTTGGACTAGATGATCCTTGTGGGTCCCTTCCAACTCATAGTATTCTGTGATTCTGTGATGTCACATAATCCCTTATTCCATTCAATGGCAAACTCCAGCAGCAGGGAAATCAAGCCATTGACATGTGCATGATTACATCTGATGGAATCACAAGTACTGGGAAGTATGGTGGCCCTGATGACTTCCACATCTGCAGCATTCAGATAAAAAAAGAACTGATGTGAATGGATGTTAATAGAGTGAAGAGGAACTGCCGATGTTTCACATGTCTGAAATATGCTCTTTTCAATGGATTCCCTACAGACAGAACTAAAACAGAGTTTCTGCAATTACTTCCAGAAAAACAGAATCATTATTATCATATGTGAGCATGGACCTAGGACAGGAAGAAGAACATGTAGAAAATGGTTTAGGGTAATTTCTTACATGTTTCTTTAATGCCTACTGCAACTCATGTCCTAGGCTCTTAGTAGGTATAGCTCTGAGAAAGGCTCAGTGTGATTCATTATGCACAGTGAGAATATGGTAGGTAGTAATCCATCAATTCCCAAGAGAAAATATAATTAGCGCAATTAAATCAGGCTTCCAAATTAACGACAAAATTAATCTCTAAAGACCCTAAACGAGGTATTAAAAATGATTTGCTAATATCTGTTCAGCCACTACACTTCCTGGTTGTGCAAGAGAGTCTGGCACAAAGCAGCTTGCAAAGATCCACAGCAAGGTCACAGAATCACAGAATCACAGAATATTATGAGTTGGAAGGGACCCACAAGGATCATCTAGTCCAACTCACCATCTAACACCCATACAGAGACCGAGGGCACATCGCAGAGCGGTAACACCAACCTAGATCACTCACAGTCTAGCAGGCCACTCCGAGCCGGAAGGGGCCCAGGATCATCCAGCCCTACACCCCCCAGCTAGTCCATGTCTTTGGGGTTTGTTTTTTTTCTCTTTTGAAACGAATTCACGTTGTGATAATATGATACAGCACTAAAAATGAGGAAAGCCTTCTCCATTTTGACTCCTTTCAGAGAATTTGAAGTACACCTCAATACAAGTAGCTGGAGATAAGGGTTTTGCCTGTGACCTCAGTGTGTTGCTCTTGTTGTAAGTTAAATTACATATCAAAATGCTCAACAAGAAGGTAAAATCGAATTTGTAGCTTTAATCTTGTAGCTTTGCTTCCATCTGGATACCTCAAGAATAAAGTAAAATCTAAGATGGGCAAATCTGTTAACTTTGCTTTTCCAAAATTCATGTTCCTCCTGGGGTTGGCAATAGTATACACAGTAATGATGAATAGATACAAGAAACTAAAAAAATACCTTTCCTACATATAAGGAACTAAAACATACCTTTCCTACGTGAAAATGAGTATGTGGGTTCAGCAGCAGTGCTATCAGCTTAGTCCTTCTTGACTACTGCAGCTGTGCTGAGAAAAAACTCCCTCTGCCTGCCTGTCTGTTTTCTGGTGAGACTCCAACCAGGAGAAGTGTCAGGACCCTTCATGTCTTTTGCTCTTGACCTATTGGTTTGGTGAAAGACTGGAAACAACTTCCACCATTTGCATTAGGGGGAAAAGGTGGGGCATCTCACTGCTCCTTTCCTGTCCTCCAGACTTTTTTTGTGAAGATGTTTTAAATTAGGATGTATGACCTCTTGTGGAAGTTATATACAGACACATGAATACACACAGACCTTGGCAAGTTCATAAAGGGTCTAAAACTGTACAGGTTAAAAGAACCTCCAAAATTGTAAGAGCAGTTGAGTCAACAGTGGCTTGGGAAAGGGCTCAGGAAAATGTTACGTTGTGTGAGGATATGTTAGAGCTCACAAAGACTACTGGAGATAGTGGTGTTATGGATGAGCCGGATGAGCTCTCAGGATCACAGAAGAGCATCAGTGAGAGTCAAAATCTGATGAGCAGAAAATCTATAATCTGCTCAGTTCTGGGAGTCAACCTTATGACTCTGGATTAGCTTTGGCAAATCATTAGGGGTTTTTTTTGTTTGGCAAAGTGTTCTGGTTTTGACAAATTATAAATGAATGAAGAACCAAATGAGGGAAAAAGCCCTCAACAACAAAATCTTTAAGGATTATAAAACTAAGGTGCTCACAAGTACAGTAATAACCTGAGTCTTAACTCTAACTCTTCAGTAAAGCTTCACCTGCCAGTCACACCCTTTGCCCCACAGCAAAGACAATAGCCAGACCCAGGCCTCTGCCCATGTGGTTGCTAAGCCCAGCCTACTCACTTCAGTCATAAAGGTGAATTAGAGTGGCATTACAGGTAAATAAAATCACTGCAAAAGAGATTCTCCAGAGGGGTATTTTGGATGTCCCTGGAATACCTCTGCTCACCTCCAGCTGCCAGCTCAGAATCACACCATGTGCCTGAGAGCATTGTCCAAATGCTTCTTGAACTCAGGCTTGGTGCTGTGGCCACTTTCCTGGGGAGACAACCAGCTAGTGCACAATCACCCTCTGGGTGAAGAACCTTTTCCTCATATCTAGGAATATTATAAATATTAGTAAAAATACCTAAGCCTTTCCTGACACAGCTCCATGCCATTTCATCAGGTCCTCTCACTGCCAGTTCCCCCTGTGAGGAAGCTGTAGATCATGATGAGGTCTTCCCTTAGTCTCCACTTCTCCAGACTGAACAAGTCAAGTGACCTCAGCCACTCCATGTATGGCTTCCCCTCAAGGCGTCTTCATCCCTTGGATTATTGCCTGGCTTTAGCACCGCAACCCAAGGAGCAAGCATTGATTCTTGCTTCGTGGGTTAGAAGACAAGATATTACTAAAATATGGTGCCTTCAGGATCCCGATCTTCCCAAACAAGTACATATCACTGACAAAACCTGAGATTACTATTTATTTGGTAACAATCTCTACATCAGGGTTTCCGGAGCATCTTAGTGTCCCCATGTTCCAACAGTTGTGGATTATGTAAAACACAGTAATTTGCATTGTAGTTTGTCTGTTGAATTTCTTCTCCGAAATTGTCAGAGGTTATGGTGAAAAAAAAGAGAGCAGACAAACCTCTCAGACAAAATTAACAATTACTTGTCCAAATAAATAATACTTGCTTATGTCAGACAATGCAAAGACAGAATGGATCATACTTCTATCTTGTCCATATGACATTGAGACACTGCATATCCCCTTTGAGGATGCCTGTTGTCACTGATTTGAAGTGATATTTTAGAAAAAAAATTGTAAGACATTAAGAATGTAGAGAATGGAAAGAACAAGGAAAAGAGCTCTTAAGAAATCAATCAGAGAAGAAAAATAAGAAAACAAAAATATGTAACACAGGAAAATCTAAAACAAATGTAAACTTTAAATCATCAAAATAGTTAACAGTCATTTACATGTGCTTCCTGTGATAAGGTATAATTTTCTTTCACAGTTGCATTAAAAGAAAATAACTTATTGGAAGAGCTAAGAGGTTATATGGAGGGAAGAAAAAGAATTAAAATTCATTTACCCTAAAAAAACATAGACAACTGTACTATAATTGAATTAAGATATTCTTAGATGTTTTTTTAATTGGTCAATTAATGGATGCCTTGAGTGGCTGATGGCATATCTGCTGTTTTCAAAACAATCTTAAGCAGTATTAGAGGACTAGAAAAACCCGTTTAGCCATGTCTCAAAGCAATATTTAACGCTCAATTGTGCAGAAAGAAGAAAAAAGCTGTGCTTTGGCTCTCAAGAATGGTATCTGAGTGAATAAAGCTTGAAATATTTCCCTAAAACTACTTTTACAAGACTGCATTAGCTTTTGATTGCTTAAGTGCTGTCCAATATATCTAGGATGATTATACTCTTATATTTCTAATCACTATAGCCTCCTTTGGAACAGAGGAAAACTGAAAGCATACATGCTGCTAAAGAAATTAGTATTCTTACACACCATAGGACACCACAGCAAATGTTAACAACTAGCACTCACACAGCAAGGTATCAAGACTGGTTTTGAACCCAAGAGTCTCCCACACTTCAATATTCACATTACTAGTGTGCTTCAGACTAACTCAATTCAGTGTGAAAAAAGTAAGGAAAGTGTCACGGTGACAAATGTTTGTGTGACAGTTCCATCAAAATATTAGATGCAGCTGATGGCACATTTCTGTTTCCATCTTGGAAAAAAAAGTATTTGCAGAGAAAGTTAAGGCACTTTTTTCCTCTAGTAAAAGCTTTGACAATACAGTCAGGCCTCCTATACCACAGTACCGCGGGTCTTGCCCCCTCCCCATGCAGCCCCAGATCAGTGTTGACTGGCAGCTCATTAATATGCAAATCTGCCCCTGGTCACCCTGCCCCCACAGCTCCAGAGCGGTTGCAGGGCATTCCTAGAAGTTCCTCGCGAGGTTGGGGGAGCGAAGCTGGTCTCCTCTGCCCCATGGGGCAGCTGCAGCGGGCAGAGGGGCACCACAGGGCTGTATGAACTTCTGAGCTCTGCCTGCCATGCTCCCTCCCGGGGGACATGCCTGTCATGGCACAGCTGCAGCTGGGGCCGGCATGGATAGCTTCTCTGCCCTGTGGGGTAGCTGCAGTGGGCAGGGGAGGCACTGCAGGGCACGGGCAGCCACGGCACAGGCGGCCACAGCACAGACAGTGGTGGTGGGGATTTGCAGGGATTTTCATATTCATGACTGCCTACTTTGAATATTCATGCGTGTCAGGTCACAGTATCACAGTATTGATAAGGGTGGAAAGGACCTTGAAGATCATCTAGTGCAACCTATAATCCAACTANCAGAAATTCTGTATAATCTGTAGGTGAATATTTTAACAAATCGTACATCTCAACAAGCCATGAAGGCGGTTGCAAACAGGGAAAGATGCAGTGGGAACCTGGAATGATTTTCTCTCTCAAAAACACTTCCATATCAAGGTCAGGCAGTACAGCAATCTGGCCCTCAGGACACGGGTCTGGTGTGTTTCTCCCCCAGCAACTATCCAGGACACTGACTGCAAACTTGCTTACAAAGCAGAACATGACTTACTACAAAGAATTGTTGAATGTGATTATGCAAGGTCATTATAAAAAAGTTGGAAAATCATGGCATATTTTTACATAAAATTAAAATATTAGAAAAGAAACATGTTCATATAGCATATTTACAGCAATACAGATTACAACATACAGTATTATCAATCTTTAGTTTCTAAGGAAACCAAGGCTCTGCAGGAGCAGCAACTCTGTAAATGTGTCTCCATTGGTTTGTTCCAATAACTTTTGCAGTCACTGGGCAATTCCAGCCAAATGTGACAGTGATAAACACCTGGGACAATGAGCTTCCTACAGATTCATGGAAAATCCATGGCTGCTTAGAGAATGGGAATCCAATGTCATTGTCAATTGAAGGATTCTGTGACCTGAAGGCATGTACTTTGGGACACGGCTCATGTGACAAGACCACAAATGCATGTGGTGTGTTTCTTTTCACAAACACATGCAAATAAGTGATGTTGACTGTTTTCCACTCATGGCACTGTTATGTTCTTTCATATTGCAACTTGGAAATTGACATTTGGATCATGTAAACACATGGACTTTAGGATACTCGGTAACTTGTGCTGATGAATGCTAATGCCTATAGAAATGGATGTATTCTGCTGGCTTAACTTTAAAAATAACGCTTTTACACTTAGCCAGTCTTTTTCAACTAGTGGGACTCCTAGGAAATGTTTCATTTGCATAAGTTATACTGTTAATTCCTGACAGTTGTGCAGTATGTGTAATTACAGTCAGTCAGTGAGAAAATGTTATTTGTCCTCGTTCCCTTAATGCTCCCCTGCTCTCTTCATCTGTCTCTCAGTCTGCAGAGTAGATGGACAAATAACCAAAATATTTCCAAGCAACTTGCTAAGGATCTTATATTTCTCTTCTCCCCAGTCTTCCAAGTAGGGGAGTTTCACTTTCTTTCTACTTTTCTATCACTGTCTACGTAAGAACACAACAGTGCTCCCATGGAAGCTATAGGTTTGCCTAATGAATCCTTCTATGTCAGCAGAACTCTTCAGTCTTGTTCATAAAGGAAAAGGTCTGCAAGGTGATTTGATAGCAGAAGTCTAAAATGTGGCTTCAAATAGCTTAAATTTTAAACATTACTCATTGCTCCTAGTCACTGTTGTTAATAGCTATATGAAATATAAGATATTAAGTGAATAGCATAAGATATTGAGGCTTAAATGAAGACCAGATCCCCTTTCTGAAAGACAGGGATGAGAACCAGTCCATTACCTGCATGATAAGCACAGAAGTCATATAAACTGTGATAAAAATTAGATGATACTGTGTCCATTTCAATGGATGTGGATGTGGAAGAAAAGTATATAGAGAGAATGACTTATCCAAGGCTACAGCACAAGGCCAAGGCAAGACACCACAACTGAACTTGTCCCCCTCCAAGTGTTTTGTTACACGGTTATCTTTCCTCACTGTCATCGCCTTCCCTTTAATAGAAGTATCTTCAATACCACAGCCAGAAAATCATTATGATCACCAAAAATGGAGCAAACAGGAAAAGATTAAGGGAGTAGATGTCAATCAATTTAAAAAGTGAGAGAAAGAATTAATACTAACTCACTATGGCTACTAATGCTAATTAAAGAACTATGTTGATGTATTAATGCAGCTTGCAGGACTCATTTGCTGTATTCAAATAGCTGATAATCGCTGCTCAGAATTCAAACTGTGCTGGTGTGATAGAGCCTAATGCAGACAGTGCCATGCAAACCCAGAAACATGTCTCATAGCCCCATTGGGAAAATTCTTGTTTGCTCAGGTACACAACACTGTAGGGGGTTGGCTCTTGAGCAGAAAGACACGAAAAAATGGAGGAGTCTGGACACACTTTTGGGATGTGCCCTGCCCTAGGGAAGGTAGGACAGAGGGATAAAGACAAATAAGAGGATAAGTTGAGCTTGATCAAAATATGGGTTACTATTTTTCAGAGAGGACACTGTCTTTGCAAGGGTGTGAGAAAAATGCTCTCTGCTTGCATCTCCCACCTATGTGGTCTCTCACAGAACAGTTAGTGTCCCTGGGCACCTAGGGCCAGTTTTCTAATGGAGACACCTTATCTCACTCCCTCTCGCTTTCCAGTCACCTGAGACTTCCTGGAGCTGATTGATTCCTCAGATAAACTCTAAGAGAAACCACTCGTGCAAGCCTCAACTATAAGTGTAGCTCAAGGCTGACTGAACATAGGGAGAAACCTACTGCATCCAGAGTATTCAACTGACATTTTTCAAAAATGCCAATAAGTCACCTGTCATCTGAAGATGACGGGTGTAACAAAGAGTTAGATCTCTTCAGAAGGTCTGGAAACTGTAAACCTGTCATGTATCTTATTTCTAAGTTTGCAAAAGTGAAGAGCCTGCCAAACTTACACTCAAATTTCTGAAAAAAAAGTAAATTTCATGTCTGCATAACCTCCACACTAGAGGGACTATGGATCAAACTTGACAGACTGTGGTCACAGGATAGGAAACACTTCATCCCAAAATCAAATGTAATTCAAGTTAGTAGTGCCTGACACTCATTTTCTATCTGGAAGAGTCTGACTTGCCTTCACCAGAGAAAATCAGTAAAGCATTTCCCATGCCACAAGCTACCTCTCTGGGCAGTTCTTCAGAGGTAGGCCATCATCATCTTTAGCACAGTGTCCCTGCCTGTCATGCAGGAGACTGGCAGTGGTGCTGTTTAAGAGTTGCACTCGATGATTCTTGTGGGTCCCTTCCAACTCAGAATATTCTGTGATTCTGTGATCTTCATCTGAATAACTAAGTAGATAGATGTATTCAACACTCGGTGATGCACTCAACATCAAAACTGCCCGTCTGCACTAGCACTTTCAAAATTAATATACTGAAAAAGCTGAGACAAAGAAAAGCTCAGAGAAAAAAGTCTTCCTGCAATTATAGTGATTATGAATATTTTCCATAATCTCAGCCAAGCTCTTTGGGCAAGGCCTCCACTGATGCTGCTGATCAATTCTTTGTACACAGGATTACTGAATAGCCTGTGAAAACAAATAACTGGAAACATCTTCCCTCCAATTCCCTAATGTTGTTCACAACAGTTTCATATAAACACAGTCTTACTTGCAACCAGGTGAGGGAAATCAGCGGGGCCTCATGGCCATCTCTTACATATTATAGTCTGCTCCCAGCAGCCGTAAATTCAACTCTACGCTAAGCATTAAATTTCCTCTCAAGAAACATTTTCTAAGAGAGGTGACAGAGTTATTGCACTGTTGCAGCTGTGGAGACAGACGGCAGTATGCCAAAACTCCAACAAAATTTTAAATTAGAAATTGACCATATGCTATAGGTGGGAAAAAAGGGTTTCTATGCCCAAGCTCCATCCTTGGTTTTTTAATTTCCCTGGTACTGAAATGTACGATCTGGTGTGCAACAGATGCCATATGCTTTCCAACAATTTCTCATTTGCAGCTGATAAGCACTGGAATGTCTTAAATATTGAAGAGAATAAGGAATTAATTCTTAAATTGCATTACGCTCTGCTATTACTCAGCCTATGACAAAGCAGGGTAGTACTTTGCAAAAACTTTCAGTTACTTTGGGATATCCTCAGTAATAAAATCTGCTTAGGTTTACTTACTTATTACTTGTAACAAGATCAACAAGCACACAACATTTTTTACCATCTGCATCCTAACCAGCTCTTCAATCAATAGTTATAGATGGTGTATCTTTAAATGCTAGGGTAAACTGCTTAACAGCTTCTTTAAGATGTACGAAAAAAATGGAAAGTGCAGTCTCTTCAGATAGGAAATAATTTTTTTGGTGTTTGACCTTCACATAAGAATGCTACAAAATTCACAATACATATAGTCTTGCGTGCTACTATGCAGCAACTGCAAAACAACCATGACATTAGAACTAGTCAGCATGGATTTAGGAGAGGCAGGGCTTGCCTGACCAACCT